>VYXC01002155.1:285805-309952 GCA_013397175.1 Platysteira castanea | reverse complement strand
AAGGCAGGTGGAGGAGAGAATCCAAAATTCATCCCAAATCTTCCTTTGTGTGCAGTCAAGGCAGGTGGAGGAGAGAATCCAAAATTCATCCCAGATCTTCCTCTGTGTGGAGTCCAAAGGCAGGTGGAGGAGAGAACTTGTTGTTCCTACGGGGAGAAGGTTGTTCTGCTCGTTGTTGACTTGTTTGGCTTGGGTTTAAGTCTGTGTTAGCTGGAGCATCTGCAGAGGAAATTGGGTGTAAGCCAGGCTTAAGGACAAGTCTGCGCTCTGCTGGCATCGCACCAAGAAAAGGGAATTACAGTGCCACAGACCAGGGGAAACGTGCTGCCTGTGCTGGGTTAGATGGGATGTTGGGAAGAAATCCTTCCCTGTGAGGGCTGCCCCTGGATCCCTGGCAGTGTCCCAGGCCAGGCTGGACGGGCTTGGAGCAGCCTGGGACAGGGGAAGGTGTCCCTGCCATGGCAGGGGTGGCACTGGGTGAGCTTTAAGGTCCTTTCCAGCCCCAGTCGTTCCATGATTCTATCCCTGCTCCCTCTGTTGGGAACAACTTTCAATCTGTTCAACGGTTTAAAAACCCCCACAAGACCCAAAGCAAGCAGAGTCCTTCCACCTCCCCAAAATTCAACAGAAGAAAGAAAAACCCCCTCAGAAAAGCTGGGACAAGGGAAGGAGAGGGAATTGGGATAACAGAGCTTTTAAAAGCCTGTTGCTTCACAGCTGTTCCCATCCTGGCTGCTCTCCAGAGGTCCTTGGATGAGCCTCTGCCTGGAAAAAAAGAAGTCCTTCAAACCCATCACTTGATGGGGACGTTATTCCTCGGCAAAGGAAATGAAAACCCAGGTTTGGGATTTAGGAGTGGAACTGCACCCGTGCAGGAGCCAGGGACCTTCACTGGGGTGGATTTGAGTGAAACCCCAGTGCTGGGAGACCCTTCAGGTGGGGATTAAGGACACAGGAGCTGGGATCTTCAGGGGAGTTTGATGCCACAGCCAACAAGGGGAGATGTGGAGTGAATTTGGTGCCTGGCAGGTGGGGAAAGCTGGGCAGGTGCTAAGGACAAACTGGGAATCTGTGTCCCAGTCTGGCTTTGTGGCACCGGCTGCTGGATCCCAGTCCCTCGGGAGAGCTCAGGGGAAAAGGGGATAAAATCAGCACGCACTGGAGCAGGGGAGGAGGACAGGGGAGAAATGCTCTCCCTGAGCTGATGGATGTGTTGTAAAGTGACCAGAGGCGTTCCCGAGGCTGGGACCTGGGAGTCAGGGGTGAACTCTGCACAAAAAGTGCTGCAGCAACCCCAGGAGCATCCCCCTGTGCCACCTGGGACACGGCCTTGCACAGCCAAGCACAGAGATGCCCCAAAACCCGGGCTGGGCACAGCAAACTGGCAGGGACGAGATGGAATTCTTTCCTTTCCTAGATAAAAGTGATCGTAAAACCGGCTAAATCTGGGACTGGGGGTTTTTATGCTACACCTTGGTTTCTTATCAGGCATTCCCAGGTTTTCTTTTCCCCGGAGCTGTGCAGAAGCACCTGGTGGCTCCTCTCTTGTTGCTGTGCCCCGGGGCTCCTCTCACACGCTGCACTGGGAGCAGATGCTGTTTAAAGGTTGCAGGAGGAGCTGTTGGCAAACGGGGGATGACAGGTTGCAGAAACAGGATAAAATAGCAGGAGCTTCCAAGGAGAGACGGGAGAGGCAGGAAAGGAGAGGGGGGACAGCCTGGAGATGAGCTGTGCCCGCCGGGCTGGGCTCTGAGAGCCCCGCTGAGGTGCAGACTGCGCAGGGCAGGGCTGGCAGATCCTCCTGGTTCCTGCAGGGCTGGAGCAGGAAAATCCTGCCTTGCTCTGCCCTCGTTCCACCCTGGATCCTTGGGTTGCTTGGGGAAGAGCTGCTCAGCTGCCTTGTAGGGAGCTCCACGGAACCCACCAAGGTTTCCACGGGGTTCACTTCAAGTGGAGGGAAGCAAATCTAAGATTTATGGAATCACAGAATCCCAGAGCAGTTTGGGTTGGAAGGGACCTTAAAAATCGTCTCATTCCACCCCTGCCATGGCAGGGACACCTCCCACTGTCCCAGGCTGCTCCCAGCCCCGTCCAGCCTGGCCTTGGGCACTGCCAGGGATCCAGGGGCAGCCACAGCTGCTCTGGGCACCCTGTGCCAGGGCCTGCCCACCCTCACGGGGCAGAATTCCTTCCCAATATCCCATCTAAATCTACTGCCTTTCAGTTTGAAGCCATTCCCTGTGTCCTGTCACTGCTGTTCCTGCTGATTTGCGAAACCACTCAGTGCAAAGCACTCAGACAATCCACAGGGGATTCTTTTTTTCCTCTTCATCCTCTCCTTGACCCCCTGGGAAATGTCCCACGGGAGCCATTTCAAACTCTGTGGGCAGCAATCCATTCCCATTGACTGCAAAGGGAATTTGGACTTTCTCATCAGCTCTTCACCCTGTGGAATGGCTCTGTCCTCCAGCCTGGGATTAATTAGGACTAATGACCAAAAACGCCATCATCAGGCTTCCACCTCTGCTAGGGCTGTCCTGGAACAGAAGAAGGGAACGCAAAGGAGTGAATTCCAGCTGGGAAGCTGTTAGCAGGAACGTGCATCCCTTGCTCTGTGGGATGTGGCTGGCTCATCCTGCCGAATCCAAGACTCCCGCAGGTGAACAGAGGCTCAGGACCAGAGGCTGCAAGGTTTCCTCGGCCAGCTTCTGTTTTGAATATTAAGCTTTGCCCTGTGAACCTCGAGGAATTCAGCTCCCAGGGCAGAGGAGATGTCAGGAGGGGTCAGGCGAGCTGTGCTCTGTCCGTGTCCCTGGCGTTCCGGGAGAACATCTGAATTTGTGCTTTTACGAGGCAGATGTTTGGGAGCAGGGATGAGCTGTTTATTCGAGCTGCCATCTCCCAGCCCTCCTCCCTCCCGCCCGCAGCCCATAAATCAGGGATTCCTGGGATTGCGCCGCTGTTCGGGCTGCCCTGTCTCCCATCAGGACACGCTGCAAGCCCCGCTCCCCCTGCACCTCGGTTTTGCTGGGGGATAACTCAGCGAGGGCTGAGTCCCCCCTCGGGGACACGGGGATAAATCCGGGCTGGCCGCGCTGACATCAGCGCTGGGCTGGAGCTGCCAAGGCGAGCTGGAGTCCCTGATTTCAGAGCAGTGCTGCTGATTTACTCCAGAAGGGCTTGGGCTCAGCCTGTCCCAGGGCTGAGCAGCAAGGCAGGGCTCGCTCTGGGACACGGTGCTGACAGAAGAGCAGTTCCGTGGATTTTGCTGGAATTAGGCTGATGGGAATGAGTTGTAGGCTCAGCACGCTTTGGGTCTCAAAGAGCTCCAGGTCATTAATGGAAAAAAGAATAAATCCTGTGGAAAGTGGTTATTCCCACTGGCTGGCACTGCTCAGGGTGAATCCCACCCTGGGGCTGTGCTGGGATGAGGATGGAGAGGAAGGACACCAGGGAGATGTCCATGGAGGGCTGGAGATCCCAGCTGATCCCAGCACGTGGAGGAGCTGCCCCTGGAAGTGGTGCCAAGAGCTTTCCTGAGGGGTGGGAATGCTGCTCTTGGCTGCATTTTTCCCCTCCAAGAGGACACAAGAGGTTGCTGAAGGCAGCAGTCAGGGTGTTAATCCTTACCCACTTGTTCCTCTGGATTTTTCCCACTTTTTTTTTTAAGGATTGGAAGTGAAGGAATGTAAAAGAGGTGCTGGTCCCTCTCTGCTGCAGCTCCAGCCTGCAGCCTGTGGATATTTCCTCTTGAATTTTAATATTAATATTAGTAATTATGGATACGAAGTGGATATTTCCCCTTAAATTTTAATATTAGTACTAATATTAGTAGTTATGGATATGAAGTGGATATTTCCTCTCGATGCTGTAGGGCTTCCCAAACAACTCTGCTGCTTCAAGAGATTTGGTAAAGGAGTGCCTGGAATTCTGGTGGCTGCTTTTTGGGAAGCTGCAGAGCCTGGTGGTCACCTCAGGGTCTGCCCATAAATGTCCCTGGACACCGGGTGATTTCCACCCCTCTCCTGGTGGCACCTGGCCAGCCCTGAATTGTTCATAAATGACTTTTTTAATGGCTCGGAGTGGCTCGGGTTGCCCGGGGTGAGAGGCAGCCATGTGTGGCACGGCTGCTCCCAAGGTCCAGGAGAAGCTCTGGAGGTGCCACCGAGCAGGACGTGGGGCCAGCAGCTCCAGCTGGACCTGGCACCTGCTGAGAGTGACCCCAGAGGTGCCCCCGTGTCCCACATTGGGCTGGAGGGTGCCCACGGAGCTGCAGCGAGGACCGAGGTGCCCACGGAGGTGCAGCGAGGACCGAGGTGCCCACGGAGCTGCAGTGAAGACCGAGGTGCCCACAGAGGTGCAGTGAGGGCCGAGGTGCCCACGGAGGTGCAGCGAGGACCGAGGTGCCCACGGAGCTGCAGTGAAGACCGAGGTGCCCACAGAGGTGCAGTGAGGGCCGAGGTGCCCACGGAGGTGCAGCGAGGACCGAGGTGCCCACGGAGCTGCAGTGAAGACCGAGGTGCCCACAGAGGTGCAGTGAGGGCCGAGGTGCCCACGGAGGTGCAGCGAGGACCGAGGTGCCCACGGAGCTGCAGTGAAGACCGAGGTGCCCACAGAGGTGCAGTGAGGGCCGAGGTGCCCACGGAGGTGCAGCGAGGACCGAGGTGCCCACGGAGCTGCAGTGAAGACCGAGGTGCCCACAGAGGTGCAGTGAGGGCCGAGGTGCCCACGGAGGTGCAGCGAGGACCGAGGTGCCCACGGAGCTGCAGTGAAGACCGAGGTGCCCACAGAGGTGCAGTGAGGGCCGAGGTGCCCACGGAGGTGCAGCGAGGACCGAGGTGCCCACGGAGCTGCAGTGAAGACCGAGGTGCCCACAGAGGTGCAGTGAGGGCCGAGGTGCCCACGGAGGTGCAGCGAGGACCGAGGTGCCCACGGAGCTGCAGTGAAGACCGAGGTGCCCACAGAGGTGCAGTGAGGGCCGAGGTGCCCACGGAGGTGCAGCGAGGACCGAGGTGCCCACGGAGCTGCAGTGAAGACCGAGGTGCCCACAGAGGTGCAGTGAGGGCCGAGGTGCCCACGGAGGTGCAGCGAGGACCGAGGTGCCCACGGAGCTGCAGTGAAGACCGAGGTGCCCACAGAGGTGCAGTGAGGGCCGAGGTGCCCACGGAGGTGCAGCGAGGACCGAGGTGCCCACGGAGCTGCAGTGAAGACCGAGGTGCCCACAGAGGTGCAGTGAGGGCCGAGGTGCCCACGGAGGTGCAGCGAGGACCGAGGTGCCCACGGAGCTGCAGTGAAGACCGAGGTGCCCACAGAGGTGCAGTGAGGGCCGAGGTGCCCACGGAGGTGCAGCGAGGACCGAGGTGCCCACGGAGCTGCAGTGAAGACCGAGGTGCCCACAGAGGTGCAGTGAGGGCCGAGGTGCCCACGGAGGTGCAGCGAGGACCGAGGTGCCCACGGAGCTGCAGTGAAGACCGAGGTGCCCACAGAGGTGCAGTGAGGGCCGAGGTGCCCACGGAGGTGCAGCGAGGACCGAGGTGCCCACGGAGCTGCAGTGAAGACCGAGGTGCCCACAGAGGTGCAGTGAGGGCCGAGGTGCCCACGGAGGTGCAGTGAGGGCTGGCACAGCCCTGGCCCAGCTTTCCCACCCGTTTCGTTCCCACCGAGTGACTCTGCTCGTGGTGGAGTTTGCCAGGAGGGAAACCCAGCTGGGATTGCTGCCATGGGAACGAGAGTTTGGGTGGGGAGCTCACCCCGTGGGGCAGCAGGAGGAGGGGTTGGGACTTCTGTCTCCTGGCAGACTGCGTGGCTTGGATTTGGAACACCACACACTCATTGCTGTGATAACCTGGTCCTAAGATACCCCGAAACATCCACTTCCTCTGTTTTCCTGGGAAAAACGAGGTCGGGATCTCAGCCCCTGGCCTGGGAGGGGTGCGGGTGATGAGCAGCAGCACCACGATGAGCGAGGCTCTCTAATTACCACAGCAGCAATTAAGCCTCGGTGGCTGAGGGATGCAGAGCTGCAGGCACAGCCGTGCTGAGCTCCGTGGCTCCTGAACGCAGACAGGGAATTATTTCGGAGCATTCCCTTCTCCTCCCTATAGGAGAAAGTTAGTCAAAGAAGGATGTTTTGGACTTCAGGCTGCTTTTAAAATGCTGTTTTATTGCATGGTCAAAGTGACAGCATGCCAGGGTATTGGGCATACAGGGCTTTGCCTTACAGCTGCTCAGCTGCAGCATGTAGGCTCGGCCTCAAGCCTGAAGCCTGAAGCCTGAAGCCCGAAGCCATTTCTGTTTGGTTTAACAGTCATTATATACTTTTCTTTTTGCTGAGTAACTTAATACGTGATAATCAAATCATCACTACACACAACTTCTATCATTACCATACAATAATCATTCTTATCTAGTCAGGAAGGTAGGTTACAGATGTTCTCTTGAAGTGGTAATTTCCCAGGTTTTGTTCTGTTTGCTATATTATATTTTGTTTACCCGTGGTATCTTTCAATCTGGTAACAACCATGTTTCTTATCTATTTATGCTCTTCTTGAAATTTATTTACTTGGTAGGAGACACGCTTTCTGTGTGTGGTCAAATAGACCCTTGGTTCCAGTCACAAACTTCCTTCCAACTTATCTTCAACCTTTGTCCTTTCAGTTTACCCAAATCTCTGGTCTAGCAGAACTCTACATCAAAGCTGGCTTTCATCTCTATGTCATTCTCAACTTCCATATCCAGAGATCCTTCTGCCAGACACACATCTCTTTGAGACTTTCCTGTTAAGCTGTTATCTCCCCCAACACCTCCCCACAAGCGGCTTTGCCCCGGGCGCTCCGGGGATGGTTCGGGTTTCCTGGGAAGCTGACAAGCACCATCTATAGGATTGCTGCAGAAGATCCCAGGCGATGGAAAAGGGCAGAGGAGCTCCACTCCGAGCTTCCAGATTTGCTCTGGAAAAACTCCAGCGTGCTCAGCATTCCACAGAGCACAAATCCCTGGCTTTCATTGTCCATCCCTGGCCTCTGGATGGATTGTCCATCCTGCTGGTCCTCGGTCCCACGGGGGAACGTTGCCTGTGGATGTTGCTGGAATTTCAGAGCCGGGATTATTTCAGGCAGGGATTCCCTAAATTTCCAGTTTTCCTCAGGAGCTGCAGGGACAGGACGAGGGGGGATGGCTTCAAACTGAGAGAGAGGAGGTTGAGGTGGGATATTGGGAAGAAATCCTTCCCTGTGAGGGTGGGGAGGACTTGGCACAGGTTGGGAGGGAAAAAAGGGAGCGAGGAAGGAGGGAAGGATGGATGAACACACTTTGCGGGGCAGATGGAGTGCAAAAAATCCTTTTAAAGAGATGCTGGCGAGGGACGCTGGTGCAAATCATCCCTGTCACGTTGGAACTTCATCCTTGATTTGCACAAGAAATACAACTCCAGTTTGGATACCCAGAATTCTTCCGAGAGAGGCATTGTGTTCCCAAAGAACAGATAGGGGGGACTTTTTTAAAAGCTGTTTTCTTCTCCTACACGCACAGATGATAATCTTTTACGTGTCCTTATTAAAAAATATCACTTCCAGAAAATAAAAACACGGGCATATTCTGTACTTGTTCCTTTCTCTAGCTCCGAATTAATTTCCCATTTTCTCATCTGCCTTGGCTGCCGTTGGGTATCTCAGCAATCAAGGAAAGAGCTTTAATCTCTCTCCTGGCTTCAGCATCTGAACCCCTCCTCTACCCCAACCTCCCCGTGCTAAATTAATGCCGTTTTCCTCTCTTTGTTTTGCCCCCACAGAGATCCCTGGATGCCCGGGAATGGTCGAGAGCTGAAGGGTGCAGCCCCTGTTCCTCATGGCCCCGAGCTGGGGAGGGCTCTGCAGAGATGGAGTGGGAGCACGGCCTGGCTTCCCCGAGCCGGGGATGCTGTGGGAAGGGATTGCCTTGGCCAAGGTCCTCATCCCACGGCGCAGCACCTCCAGGAGAAGCTGGGGAAGGACAACCAAGGGACCACGAGAGGCTCTGGGAGCCTCGGAGGACACCGGGAAAGGAGAACTGGAGGAGGGGAACGCCCAAACCCTGACAAAAGGTGCCGAGGGGTTGTTTTATTTTTCCCCCCTTGGAAAACCCTTTCCAAAAGGGAGCACCAGGAGCAGGTGTGGTCTGCAGGTGGTTTGGAAGAGGCACAGCCAGGTCAGTGCCTCAGGGCCGGGTCAGGAGAGCAGCAGGACGTGCTCCTGGCAGTCTGTCCACGTGCTGGGTGGCATCCAGGTGGAACAGGAACTCGTCCGAGACCAAGAGAGGAGCGTGGGAGATTCCTTCCCTTCATCCTGTGCTTGTTTCTCCTTCTGGTGTCTTCTCTGTCTACCTCTTCTTCTCTGCACAGAGCACGGGGGGCCCTGCCTGTCCCACAGGAGCAGAAGGATTGGCACCGGGCAAATCCTGCCCCACGCAGGCAGGACGAGGCCTCTGTTTGCTCCTTGCTCCAAAAAACCTCCAGCTGTCCTGCCTGGACCTCAGCCTTGGGAAAGGCTGGGACCTGGCCGTGGTTTTCCTGGCAGGAAGTCACATTTTAGCAGGACCAGCCACCCTCGGGAGCCAAGATTTACCACCTGAGGCTCGTGGCAGAGCATCCATCCCTCTCCTGTGGGAAGGAGCACGTCGAGCTGCTGATTTGGGGTTGTGGAAAACCCGTGGAGCAGAGAAGGGATGGAGGGAGTGACGGTCTCAGGCAGGAAACAGCAGGAGGAACTGACTGAAATCCATAAATGTGCACCTTGGGCTCGGCCCGGCTGCAGCTCTGGGGTCTCTGAGCTGCTCCCAGGCCTGGGCAGGACGTGCTGGTACTGGGCTGTGGGAGCCCCCTCTCACACCTTCCCCGCCGGGCTTCCGACCTTTCCCTCAAGTGCAATCCTATTTATTTATTTATTGTTCTCGCTGCTGGATGTGAAGCTGCTAAAGGAGCCCCCTCCCCACCAGCACCCAGGGCCCACTGAGCAGAGGGGCAGGACACAGGAGACACCTCCCACCAGAGCAGGAGAAACCTTCTGGTGAGGGTGTCCTGCTGTGCTGGGGGCATTGGGCTTGGTGGCCTTCAAGGTTCCTTCCAACCAAAACCACTCTGTGGTTCCGTGAGGTTTGGAAGGGATTTCCCATCCCTGGAAGTGTCCAAGGATGGTTGGATGGAGCTCTGAGCACCTTGGGATAGTGGAAGGTGTCCCTGCCTGTGGCAGGGGGTGGAATTAAATGATTTTAAATGATTTTTAAGGTCCTTCCAACCCAAACCATTCCGGGATTCCATGGACACGGGGTGGGCACACGGGGCAGCAGGAAAAGCTGAGTCCAGAACTGCTGTCCCTGGGGTGAAGGGGCAATTTTGATCTTTCAAGGACTGGGAGCAAGCTGGGCAGGGCTTTGCTGGGAAGGACAGAGGCTGCAGGGCTCGGCAGTGCCCCTCAATCCCGAATTCCTTCGTGCAAGAAGGGGTCTGTGTCTGTGAGAGCTGCTCACCCAGGGGCTCTCCGGTGCCCCGCTGCTCTCCCACAGCTCCCACACTTTCAGAATTCCCTGAAATCCCTCAGCACAGCTCCCAGCTGCTGCAGCAGAGCCTGATCTCTCCCTTCCCTCTGAAGCGCTGTGTCCAAACCTGCTGGGGAGAGATATTTCCCAACAAAAACCTGTTCCTCCGAAGATTCCTGGCTGGCTCCAGTCCCTTATTCCGTACTGGAAACGCTGTCCTTGGGATTGTTTCAGTCAGGGACGTGCCTGGGGTTGTGGCAGTTCTTCCTCCCCACCCCGACGTGCAGGGTTGCAGTACGGAAGGGATGAAGCCAATCCCATCGTTTTCCAGCCCAAAAGCAGGGACCTGCTGGTTGCTGCCTTGCAGAGCTGCCCAAACCCCTCTGCCCGTGACCCTCCAGGCTCTCTCCATGGATTCCACTCACTGCTGGATCTAGTTTGGAGCCCCCTGACCCCCCGAGAAGGCGGCTCTGTGCTCCTCCAGAGCTCCGTGCTCCTCAGCAGGAGCTGCTGGGAGTTTCCCACCTGCATTTCCTCCTGGAAACCTCGTTCCATTTTTCCCGGCGCTGCCCCTGAAACGCCTGCTGTTCCTCTTGTCCTGCCGCTCAGCCAGCGCTCCTCCTCACCTTCCAAGAACCTCCCTGACTCCCTGAGTGCTGCCACTCCCTGTCCTGCCCGTGACTTGGTCATTAATGAGTCCAAACCCACCCCTGGAGCAGCCCCTGGGCCGCTGCCTCCCTCGTGTGGGGTGCAGGGAAGGGGCAAACAGAGCCAGGATGGGTCAGTGTCAGCACTGAGCATTCATATCCCAAAATATCGGGAAGAAATCCTTCCCCGTGAGGGTGGGGAGGCCCCGGCATGGATTTCCCAGAGAAGCTGTGGCTGCCCCATCCCTGGAATGGCCAGGCTGGAGCCTTGGAGCAGCCTGGGATGCTGGAAGCTGTCCCTGCCCGTGGCAGGGGGTGGGAATTAAATGCTCCCTAATCTCCCTCCCAACCCAAACCATTCCAGGATTCTGTGATCCCGTGGGGGGCAATCCCTGGTGGGGACAAGCCCCCGGCCAAGGTCCAGCTCAGCAAAGCCCAGCCTGAGCCCTGGCAGGGGGGATGCTCCAGTGTTCCCCGTGCAGGTGGGCTGGGAATGGGTGTGGGACGGGGAACTGTGTCCTGCCCTGCCTGGAAGTGGCACCCAGGGGCTGGAGCTGTGGCTCTGCGTGGGAGGAGAGCTGTGAGGAGCTGGGGAGGCGGCGTGGGGAGCCGGGTGTGCAGCTGGAGCGCCGCGGGGAGGGGCACGGCTCTGCTCCTGCCACCGAACAAATCCTCCCGACAAATAAAGGATGGAAAGCCCTGCTCTGCCCGCTCTTCTTTTCCGGGGGGGCACCGCANGATTGTCCTGGGTGCTGCCTTGGGAAGCCTCCGCTGTTCCTTATCTGAAAATAAGAAACCCCAGCCCCGCTTCCCGTACATTCAAATGCTTTTAACAACTTAATAACTTCACATTACATTACTGGCCCAAGAAAACCAAAATTGTCCGTAACAAGGGCAGTTTGGGAAGGGCCGCGGCTGCCGGAGGGAGAGGCTGGATGCAGGCAGGAGAACCGGGGGGGTTCGAAATGCAGAGTGTGGCAGAGCAGGGGGCAGAGCCTCTCCGTGGATTCCTGGGGCTGGTGGGTGGTGGATGGCAATAATTCCAGGTGGGAATGGGCTGTGGGGCCAGGCTGGAGAGGAGCTGAGCGGCAGCAGGGCGGTGGGCTGCGGGAGGAGGGCAGGAAGGAACGGAGGAAGAGGAGAAAAGAGGGTGAAAGGCGATGAAGAAGGTGGTGAACCCCCCCAAGGGTTTCATGGAATGAATCTGGAGTCCCCTGTGTGGCCCTGGGCTGTGCCCTGGGCTGGGTCTTCACCCAAATCCTGGATCAGCTCCTTAATTCCTCCTCTCCATCCCAGCTGTTCTCCGCGGTGCCCCGGGGCAGGGTGGCAGTGCCAGCGGTGCAGCTCCTCGGGAGCGTTTGGCAGGGGAAAAGATTGGTCCCCAAACAAGGAAAGCATCAGAATGACACATTTCTAGCTGAAATCATGACGAGACAACGAATCACCCCAGTTAAAACCAGTGGAGATCCTGGAGAGCCCCAATCCACGCAGATGCTCCAGGCAGCAGCGCCCTGGGGGTTGGCACTGCCCTGGTAGGAGCTGCCGGGGAAATTTGGGGATTTCATCACAGCACAGCCTGAAAAACTCCACAGATCCCTGTGGAGTTACTCCCTGATTTTTAGTGCCCCTGAGAACCCCAAAAACGCAGCAGCTCGGCCCTGCTGCCTGTGGACACTCCCAAAATCACCTCAGAGTCACTCCCAAAATCACCTCAGAGTCGCTCCCAAAACACCTCAGACACTCCCAAAATCACCTCACCCACATCAGAGCCTTGCCCGGCCCCTGAGGCCTCCAGGGTGGATTTCCTGCAGCTCCCAGCCTTAGAATCTGGGTTTGCAGAGCTCTGGGGTCAGCCCTGGGTTTTGGGGCTGGGTAAGCGTGAGCCTCGTTTGCCAAGAGCCCGCACAACCCCAGGCATCCCAGGAGGCGTCCAAACATCTTCCTGGAGTTCCTAAAGCTCGAGAGCGAGGAGCTGCCAGGAGACGACTGCAGCACACGGCTGCAATAAACCCTTTCTTCATCCTTTCATGGTCCGAGGTACGAACATGAATTACGGCGGCTTCAAACCTCCCGAGAGCAGCATTTCAAATCGCTTTCTTAGGCGGCTGCTAAAGAGCGTTGTTAAGCCGAGGTGTCAGCGCTCGCCGCCTGAATGAGGCTGTTTTACGAGGCACTTTAATCCTTCCAGGAATCCAGCCACCCCTTTTCCACCCGCAGATCCACTCCTTGCTCCTTCTTTTCCGTCCTGTTTGCTCCCCCGAGGCTCTGGCGCCGTCCCCTCTGGCTTCCAGATGTGAATGGGTTCCTAAACGCCCCACATCTGGCCGGATTTGGGGCTACCTGGCCAACAGCAGAGGCTGCAGAGGAATCAGGGGCTCCTCTTGAGGCTGCTGCGATTTTTAGGGTCATTTTGTCAGCCTGGCCCCTGCAGTGCCTGTGGGACTCCTTCCTGGTGTGCCCTGTGGCTCCTGGGCATGGGAGGCAGGAGAACCGGGAGGAGAATTGAGGGGCTGTGCCCTCGAAGAGCCATGGCCACCCCCAGGCACAGCCACATCCCCTCGGGATGATCCTTCACCTCTCAGCATCCTTTTAAAATCCTGCTTTGAAATAAGCAGCAGGTCCTTGCTTTCCCTATTTCCCTTTTGGGGGCTGTGTCCCTTTCCCTGCTTTCCCCATTTCCCTTTTGGGGCTGTGTCCCTTTCCCTGCTTTCCTTATTTCCCTTTTAGGGGCTGTGTCCCCTTCCCTGCTTTCCTTATTTCCCTTTTAGGGGCTGTGTTCCTTTCCCTCCTTTCCCTATTTCCCTTTTGGGGGATGTGTCCCTTTCCTTGCTTTCCCTATTTCCCTTTTGGGGGCTGTGTCCCTTTCCCTGCTTTCCTTATTTCCCTTTCTGGGGGCTGTGTCCCCTTCCCTGCTTTCCCTATTTCCCTTTTGGGGCTGTGTCCCCTTCCCTGCTTTCCCTATTTCCCTTTTGGGGCTGTGTCCCTTTCCCTCCTTTCCCTATTTCCCTTCTGGGGGCTGTGTCCCTTTTCCTGCTTTCCCTATTTCCTTTCTGGGGGATGCATCCCCTTCCCTGCTTTCCCTATTTCCCTTTTGGGGCTGTGTCCCCTTCCCTGCTTTCCCTATTTCCCTTTTGGGGCTGTGTCCCCTTCCCTGCTGCCTTGACCCCAATATCATTCCTGAGGCACAAACTGATTTCTGGGTCTCACAGCCCCATTTATTTCAATTCAAAAGGCACAAATCTCAGCAAATATTGGCTGAAGCAGCCCCGAGCTGGTGATTTACCAGCATTTTGATTGCTCTAGGAGAATGCTGAATTCCCAGGTGCTCCGGGCTGGTCTCCATGGAAATTGGTTGGAAGCTTTGGACTGCACAGTCCTGACGCTGAGGTTTTGTCTCCTCAGCTGAGGATGTGATGGGGGCTGCTCTGCTTTGCTGTTTGTGTCCCTGAAATTCCTGAGGAAAACGAGAATATGCCCAGCCCGGGCTGTCCCCTGACAGCAGAAAACAAAAAACAGGGAGAGGAGCGGTACAGAAATGGAAATTACGGTCATTAAAGCACAAAAAAATCCCATGAAAATAAATCTGAGCATTATAAACACCCGGCTGCTTCATCCATGCTGCTTCTCCAGAGCTTGTTGTGGCTGGAAAACTGGAAAAGCAGGGAATTATCCAGTGCTGCTGCTAACCATTAACTGCTCTGCTGCAGGTTCTGGCTGCAGCCCGCACGCAGAGCCCGAATTTTGAGGAGTTAATCTTCCTTCAAAGGCCACCCAAGCCAGGGGAAAAGCTGGGTGGGCATCCAGGGGTGCAGGTGACAACGAGCTGTGTTTGCAATGGCAACCTGGCAACCCAGCAGGGAGCTCCAGGTGGCCCCAGGTGGCCCCAGGTGGCTCCAGGTGGCCCCAGGTGGCTCCAGGTGGCTCCAGGTGTCACAGCAGCCACGTGGGAAAGGGGCTGGGCCTGGAAGCTGGGGATCTAAAGAGTCAGAAAGGGATAAAGAGGGGAATAAAGACAGACACAGGGGACATCCCAGAGGCAGCAGCAGCATCCGAAGGGATCCCTGGTTCGGCAGAGGTCAGGGAAACGTCAGGAAATGAGGGCTGAAGGAAAGGAGGATTCTTCATCAGGGACAGGCAAAGAGGGGTGGGTCCAAGAAAAAGGGGAAATTTGGGCTGGATATTGGGAAGGAATTGTTCCCTGGGAGGGTGGGGAGGGGCTGGGATGGAATTCCCAGAGCAGCTGTGGCTGCCCCTGGATCCCTGGAAGTGTCCCAGGCCGGGCTGGGAGCAGCCTGGGACAGTGGGAGGTGTCCGTGCCCGTGGAATTCCATGATCTTTGAGGTCCCTTCCAACCCAGCCCTCTCCATGACTCCCCGGCTCTGGGACCATCCCAGGTGGGATAAACTGTCCCTCGGGATGGGATATTTTCCTCCAGAAGAGCTGTGGAGCAAACCTCTGCCTCCATCCCAGCCAATCCCACAGCCTTTCCCATGGATCTGGACACGGACCTGGCTTTTTGGGTCTGCCCCCGGGCTGGGAAGGCAGCAGAGCCCTGCCCTGGGGAGCAGCACATTCCCATTCCCTCCCCTCCCATTCCCGACCATCCCAGGGGAGCATCTCCGCGAGGAACATCGGGGAAATCGGAGAGCCAGAGAGGAATTCCGAGAGCCAGAGAGGAATTCCACAGCCAGCAGGTTCGGGGGGAAGGTTCTGCGTTTTGTTTGTCAGCTTTGAAAAATCATTTCAGACATTTGTTGCGAGAAAACAAAGAAGTGACAGCTCCGTGGTGGATTTGTTCCCCTTTCCTGACCCAGGGATTGCTCCACTTCCTCCCGCCCTCCTTCAGCTGGAGAAGTTCCGTGATTTTGGTGGGTTTTAAACGGCAGAGGAGGGGGTGGGGGAGAAACGAGAACACCCTCGGCATCATCTCTGCCAGTGCGTTCCGGGACGGAGCAAACAAAGAGGAAATTAAATTTTCCACTTTTATCACCCAAACCAAAGCGAAACAAACATGTCAACCCAAAATGAAACTTTCCCTGTTTCAGAAGCCTCCCCCAAGAAGGTCTGATCAGAAATGGTTTTTTCTTTTTTTGAGAAAAAAGATGGATTCACGGAATCGGACTCTTTGATCCCCAAATTGTGGCTGAGCAGGGTGGGAGGGCACTTCCAGCTCTCCATCCTGTGGCTGCAGCTGGATATTTCCTGCTGGTCCTTGTGCAAACTCCGGATGGACAAACCTGGATCCCGTGGGTGCAGAGCTCTCCTGGAGCCCCGGGAGCGTGGCTGCCACCTCCAGCCCCCTCCCAGGACAAGGAGGGGGTGACAAACCCTCGGCACCCCGAGGGACACGCTCCTATCTTCACTCTCAGCCCCGCAGGCAGGTCTCTCAGGGCGCTGTCCCCTGGGTGGCATTTCCAGCATGAAGTGTCCCCTCGGGTCCCTGGAGCTGGCAGACTTGGCTTTCCTCTTGGCACACGGTTTGTTTGTCATGGGAGCTCTGCTCATGTTCTCCTTTGGGAGATAAATAAAGCACCCGCCAGGCAGGAGGGATTTCTTGCTGCAGCAGCGTTTATCCCTCGTGGCTTTGCCTGGGATTTGTTGCCTGGCTTTTCTTCTGGAGCAGAAAAACTCGGAGGTGCCTGGAAAATCTCCCTTCTGCCTGGTTTTGGGGGAGGTTTCTGGAGCCCAAACTGGACCTCCCCTCTCATTTCAGTGGTTGTAAATCCCGCATCGCTCCAGCCCCTGCGGGACTCACACGCAGCCAGGCTCTCCAGAGATCCCAAAGCTCTGCTTTTTCCTGGAAACCCCTCCCGAGCCCTCCCATAACTCAGCTTCCAGGGCTCCTTCTCAGGGGATTATCAGAGGGCAGAAAAAGGAGCCTGACTCACCGCGCCCCGCACCTGCGGCTGGAATTCCCCCCAGGCTCACGGCAGGGCTGATTTTCCATCTGCTTTTCAGGATTAATTCCCCCCGGGGCAGCGCCCTGGCTCCATCCTGCCGCGGGCAGGTGCCTCGGTGGTGACAGAAGTGTCCCCCACACCTGGCCTGGCACCTGGGGAAGGCAGCAGGGGGGTCCCAGCAGCTGCACCCACACTGACATCCCTGCTCCCCTCCGTTTCCCCCCAGCCCTCGATGGTTTTGAAGCCAAACCACGGGAAATCCCCGGGAGTTCTGAGTGGGAATTGCCTCACAGAGAGCTGAGCTGTGCGTGGATTCCCGGCCCGAGCGCAGGGATAAATCCCAGTGGGAGATGGATCCCTGTCCTCCAGTGATTAATGCAGCCTCCAGCAGCACCAAACACTTCTGCTGGTGCAGGGGAATTTGTAAGCAAGAGAATCATTCACTGCAGTAGGGGCTGATTAACAGTTCTTTCAATCCTCCCATCAATAAATTAAATTAAATTAATGGAAGTGGTCATTCCCCCCATGCCAGGCGATCCCGGAGCATCCAAAGCCAGGCTGGGATAGTGGAAGTCTCCCTGCCCATGGAACAAATGATCTTTAAACTCCCTCCCAACCCAAACCATCCCATCATTCCGTGATTTCTAAAGAGAGAGCTTTGCTCTGACGCAGCCTTGTAGGGAGAGGGTGGGACCAGAGCAATAAAGAAGCTCTGAGTTTAAATCACATTAATTGCAACAGAATCTTGCAAATGCGTTGCTGGCCGCCAGCTCTGCTCATCCCACGAGAGCTGCACTCCCACTTCCCTTCCCAGGAGCTCATTCCTCACCTAAACCACAGCAGGGTCCTTCTTCAGCCGCCAAAATTCCTCCTGCACCTGCGTTTTCTGGGGTAGTTTCTGGTTTAAAACGCCCTCTGTCCCTCTGTTGGGTGTTTTTTCCTGTGTTTTCCTGGATCAGGCAAAGCACGATCCCCCCAAATCCCTGCTCTGCCTGGAGCCAAAGCCCAGCTGCTCCTAGAAGGGTGCCCGTGGTCAGTGTAGGTCCTGCCACACAAAAATCAGGGGGGTTGTGACCTAATTACGGAGATAAAAAGTGGGGTAATTCCAGAAATAGCCCCTGGGGGTGGGCACACCCTGGGGCAGAGCCTGACCCCCCCGGCCGGGCAGGTTTTGGGGTCTCAGCCTTTCTGTGGGGTCAGCATCAAAACTCACCCCTGGAACTCCAGGGCTGGGTCAGGGCAGAAGGGTTTGTGGGGATGTTCTGCTCTGCCCAGCAATGGAATATTGTTATAAAAAATACAAAAAATATTGTTATAAAAGATATATAAAATATTGTTAAAAATATAAAAATATTGTTATAAAATATATAAAACATTGTTATAAAATATATAGAAATACTGTTATAAAATATATNTATTGTTCAGCAATGAAACCCCGCAGGACCCCAGGAGTATCTCAGTGGATCGGGGGAGTCTCCACGTGCAGACACCGAGCTCCTCACCCTTCCCACCCTGGGAAAAGCCCTCTCCCTGTCCCTGGGAACGGGCAAAGCTCGAGATGACCCCACCAGAGCCAAAACCTGCACAGAAGAGGCCAAACCCAACCCCACAGAGCCCAGGCTGGCCCTGGGTGGGACAGGGGGGCTCTGAAGCCACTTTCTCATCCTGGCTTCCCACTAAACCCACAGCTCTCCCCGAGCCCTGCTCCAGCAGACCTCACTTGACACGGAATTCCGTGTACCAGGCAGGAGTCTCTGTTTCCCAAAATATCCCTGACAGGTGCCCTTAAAGACCTGGCACCAGAGCAACGCCACCGAGCGAGATCCCAAAATGGATTTCAGCTCTTTGGGCACAGCCAGACCCAGCCCTGGAGCTCCAGGTCATTTTTATTTGTCCAGCTTCTCCCAGGGACTGGAGAGCAGGAGCATCCCCGTGCCCACAGCTCCCATCTGGCTGCCAAGGGGCAGAGCTCGGGGCTGCGGCAAGGTCTGGGTTAATTAAAATTATCAGAGAGGTTTCTCTGCCCTAATTAAGGCACAAACAAAGCCGGAGTCAACAGCAGAGATTTTTATTGAACAGGGAATGTGAGGCACAGAGGGATGGAGGGGTGGAGGGACGGATGGATGGATGGATGGAGGGAGGGAGGGATGGATGGAGGGAGGGAGGGATGGATGGAGGGAGGGAGGGATGGATGGAGGGAGGGAGGGATGGATGGAGGGAGGGAGGGATGGATGGAGGGAGGGAGGGATGGATGGAGGGAGGGAGGGATGGATGGAGGGAGGGAGGGATGGATGGAGGGAGGGAGGGATGGATGGAGGGAGGGAGGGATGGATGGAGGGAGGGAGGGATGGATGGAGGGAGGGAGGGATGGATGGAGGGATGGAGGGATGGATGGATTCCCAATGGGAATCTGGAAGGCAAAGCACCGTGTGGCACTGGGGATTTTGGGATTTCTTCCCAGCGCTGCCAAGAGGAAATTTGGAACAGCAACTCCATCCCCTCCTGCCTTTTGTCTTCTGAATTCTCCTGCGAGGCCACACTGAGCTCACCCCAAAGCTTCTCCTCTCCAGGTGAACAACCCCAGCTCTCCCGGCCTTTCCTCCCAGCAGAGCTGCCCCATCCCTCCCATCCCCTGGTGCCTCCTCACCCAGGACCAAAGGAAGCTCTCCCCATCCCTCTGCACTCTCCATTCCCAGGTCAAGCTCTCAGCTCCCTCACCTGGACCCGCTCCAGACAGACTTCGACCTGTTTTGGGACTGTGCAACGAGCAAAACAACTCCACTTTTACCATTTCAGCCGCGTTTGCAGGTTCAGAACAACCAATTCCATTCCTTTTTTTCCCTGCCAGAAGGAAAGTCCCAGGGAATCGGGAGTGATGCAATCCCTGAATCATCCTGCGAAGAGCAGGGGTGGGCGAGTGCTGGGTGTGAATCACACAGCTCCTGATTGCAGCCCCCGCTCGGCAGCCAACTGCCCAGGCTGTTGTTTGCTGTCCTATTTTTCCTTTTCTTTGCCCATTTGACAGCGGTTGTTCATTACAGCTTTTTTCTGATTTGGACTTTCTGAGCCCGCTGCCTTTGGCTCAGGAGGTGCCAGTAATTTTCTAATGAATTTCCCCCCAGATGGAGAGGAACGGAAGAGCTGGAGGAGAGGGTTTGATTCCCAGCCTCTGGGAGCACTTCGTAAACAGCTTGGCTGATTAAAAAGACAAGGGTTCTCTTTTAATAGCAGGTTTTGTCAGGGTTCAGCTAATTAACTTCAGAGGAAAACGGAGCATTTTGGTAAAGCAGCCACTCGAGCTCCTTTCTCTGCTCAGCTTCTCTTTGGCTTCGTGATAAAATTTCCGTGTCTCATTGGAAGGGGGTTGGAAGTTAAGGGTGGTTTAAGTCCCTTCCAGCCTGCCCAAACCCCTGGGAAATGTGGGCAGGGTGGGAATGGGGAGCTCTCCGTGCTGCAGCCTCGGCATCCTGCAGGATAACACAGAGGAGAAGTGGCTGGCAAATAAAAGGAATTCAGTTTAACCCCTCCTGCCCTGTCCTGCCACACTCGGGGCTCCCTGCTGGTGAGGAATCAGGAATGAGCTGGGAATGGCCATGGAAAATTGGGATTTGTGCAGTGGGGAGAAGCAGCAGGGAGCCTGTGTGACCTCCCAAAGGTGAGGGACCAACCCCATTCCCAGCTTTGCTTGGTTTTCCCTGGATTCCTGATCAACCCCGTGCTCTCCCAGGGCTGGGAAACACCAGGACAAGCACCAGGCTGGGGGAGCTCAGCAGAGCCCAGAACTCCTTCCCTGGGCACCAAAAAATCAGGATATTGCACCCAGCAATATTTTTTTATCCAGCACCCAGTTTTATCTGCTGGATAAAACCAGGTTCATTTCTGCGATCTCCACCTCGTTCCGAGGCAACCCCGTCCCTGCTGCCCTCCCCTTGCTCCGCTGGTGAAATAAATGTCTTTTTGTGCCCAGCCTCTGCCTGTTCCCCACGTTCTGCCGGGGAAATGAAGAGCTGTGTTTATTCCAAATGGCTTTATTGGAGCGTCAGGAAGCACAAATCAGCTCCCAAACGAAGTCCTGCGGTACCCCGGCAGTCAGAGCTGACAAACAGCGGAGATTTGCTGGGTTAAATTAATAGCCAGGCAGCATAAAAGGCAAGGCAGGCCATAAAATGAGTCAGGTACAATAAACTCCTTAAAATTCAGAGCTCGGCAGTAAATAACCAGCAGAGGGGTTTTAAAAACCAACATGGAAAAGCAAATTTTGGGAAGGCCTGAGCGCATTTTGCCGCGGAGGAGCCGCTCCTGCCTTTGCTGCCCTGGTGGGGGCTGCAGGAGGGGAGCACCACCACAGCAACATCTTCCGCTTTTCCAGCTGTTTTGAGGAGAGGAAAATTCAGATTTCCTCGTGTTTTCCTCTGGTGCTGGTGGGACCAAGGGCTGGGGCTTCCCTCTCTGGCTGTGGTTTCCTGCAGCGCTTGGGAAATGCCGATTTTTGGCGAATAAAGGAACGGAGGAGATCGAGCCCTGGGGGAAAGGGAGCAGAGCGGTCACCGCCCACCCCGCAGGACTCACGGGCACCTCGGGAAGCATCACCCAGGGCTGGAAAGGTGATGTCCGGCTGGGAATCACCCGGGAATGCCGCCCTGGGCAGGCGGGGTGTGGCGATGTTCCCTTCCTGGGGATGTTCCCTTCCCGCTGCTGGAGCAAAAATGTGAATTTTCTCTTTCCTCCCCTTCCCCGGAGACACTCTCCGTCTTTTTTTTTGAGTTTAACTATTCCCACCTCCTTTCCCCACTGCAGTGAGGTGCTCTCCTAAGCGGCTGTCCCCACTGGAGCCGCCCTGGGATGTCCCCAGCAGCCACCTCTGGTCGTGCTCATCCCCAGTGACAGGGACCAGCTGCCCCAAGCGTGGCTGGCACCCCGGGCAGCGCCTGGCGCTGAGCTCGCCGAGCATTTCCCACCTTCTGTGAGGCTGCCCCGGCTTCTCCCAGCGCTCCTCTGTCCTCTAATTAACTAATGAGGCGTGATGAGGCCGCGATGTGCACCAGGAGTGACAGGGCCACCGCGTGTGGCGTTTCCCCGGGGCGCCCTGGCAGGATTTGGGAGGGGATGAGGTAATGAATTCTGAGCCGGGAGCACTCGGAAAGCGAGAATCGCTCCGAAAGGCTCAAAATTCTTTAACCCCAAGGGTTTTCCCGCATTCCCAAGTGGCCGCTGCTGGAAGGAGGGGTGGGAGGAGATCCTGCTTTTCCGGGGGTCTGTCCCTCCTCAGGGCAGTGGGACAGATGCTTTTTTAAACCCTTTTTTTTTTTGAGGATGTTGCTAAAACTCTCCTGGAATGTTCCAGGCTTGGAGCTAATAAAGCTCTTCCACTTAAATTAAGTTACAGGTTCATCCCTTTGGGTCTCATCGCTTTCTGTTTGTGAAACTCAATCCGATGATGCACAATAACAACAACAATAATAATAATAATAATTAAAGATCGGCTGACGAGCAGGAAATCCATCCCTGTCTCCTGGGAGCTCACTGAATATCAGTCATTTTAAAAAATCCGTTGGTTTTTTTTTTTATAAACATGTAATTACTGTCTCACTAAAACTGAATTAACAGGTTCGGCTGAGGAGTGCCTGGATGTGCAGCAGCTCTGGCTGCTGGGGGTGATTTCTACAGGCTCCAGCTCGGGCTGGAAGAGATCCAGGGGCTGGGAGCAGCTCCTGGCCATGGTAACCCCTTCCCACCTGCCAGCCCCGGCTGCGTTTTTCTGAGTTTGAGATGCTGTCCCTCAAAAACTCTTCAACCCCTGGGTGCAGCCCCAGCCTTCCCAAGAAATCCTGCCTGCACCTGGGGACCATGGAGAAAATGCAGAATTGCCTCCTCACTGTGAAGCTGTTGGCACCAAGCTGGTGGAAGAGAACTAATTAAATTGAATATTAGGGAGAAATTGAGGCCCTGGCACAGGGTGCCTGGAGAAGCTGTGGCTGCCCCTGGATCCCTGGCAGTGCCCAAGGCCAGGCTGGACAGGGCTGGGAGCAGCCTGGGACAGTGGGAGGTGTCCCTGCCCATGGCAGGGGTGGAATGGGATGAATTTCAGGTCCCTCCCAACCCAAACCAGTCTGGGATTCTGGGATATGGGCACACAAACCTGGATTGGCAGGTGGATGGGTGCCAGAGCGATTTCACACCCCCACAGCTCCCAGGAGTGACTCCAGTCCCCCTTTTCTGCTGCTTCCTTCCCCTTCCTCTCCCACAGCGCTGTCAGATTTTGGGAAGTGAACCCAAAACAAGGCAG
The DNA here is from genome assembly GCA_013397175.1 of Platysteira castanea. NCBI lineage: Eukaryota > Metazoa > Chordata > Aves > Passeriformes > Platysteira > Platysteira castanea. The sequence continues at coordinate 287,609 of VYXC01002155.1, read as the reverse complement.
AAATCCAGATGTTGGGAGAAAATCCAGCCTGCCAGGGATGGAGAGGATTTCCAGGAAATCCTGGGGAGGGGAGGACAGGACCTCACACAGCAGCAGCTGGCCCGGGGACACCCCCTTGTCCCCATCGTGGTTTGTGTTTATTTTCTGTGTCAGCCAAGGCCTCTCGCCCTGGTTTGAGGGCGAGGAAGAGGAAAGAGCTCGTTTCCCTAAATCCCACAGGAGCAGCAGCTGTGGTTTGGCAGGGCTGGGCTGGGCATTCTGCGAGAGCCCAGCCTCGCCTGGGAGGCTGCCGAGGGAAAGATCTCCGGCCCGGAGAGCCGGGGAATATTAACGAGCTGTTAATTAGCGCCGGGTTTCTCTCACACCCGCACCCTGCACTCCAGCACAGGTTTGGGCCAGGGGGTGTTGGCGGCGTCTCGGCCACCCAAAAAAAGCACGAGCAGGACAAAATTTGGTGCGATTTTGCTGCGGCATCACTGAAGTGGCGTCTGCTGAGTGCCACAATCAGCAGCGTTCCTGCCAAAAAATAAATCAGCAGAGGTCCAGCAGGATGTGCAGTGTCCAAGAGAGACTCTTTCCTAAATGTCCCTTAGGTTTTCATCTTTCCAGGTGAAAATATGACAGGATCGAGGGATTTCCAGTTGGAGATGAATTTGGAGAGAGCAGAGGGGACACATCATGAAGTGCTTTGTGCCACTGAAGGGCTTTTTTAGGGCAGGTTTGGACAGAATTTGAGAACAGAGCAGCTCATGCCTGGTAATTTATCGAAACAGCATCAAGAAGGTTTCAGAAGAAAATCTGTCAAGCCCAGCAAAGGATCTTTGAGGAGGAGCTCAGCCAGTGCTGGAAGGAAGGACTGAGAGAAGGCAGGACAGGGACAAAGCAGGTCCTGCCATCCCCAAAGCTTCTGGGGTTCCAAACAACTCCCAAAACAGGCCCAGAAGACAGAGAAATGGCTCAGAAGCTCCTGGCAGGTTTGGCTTCCCGGGGATGCATCCCTGCCCCTCAGGTGCTCTGCCACCACCAGAGCACACGGCTCATCCTTCTGCCACCCCACGAGGTAAAAATGGGAAAACTCAGCTTTGGGATGGGTCAGGGAAACCTGGGAGAGACTCCTGATGCTCTGGAGTCCTGGAGGAATGACTGAAAACCTTCCCAAAGCACCAGAAGAAAGAGGTTTTTTAACCTGATTAATATTGTATGAATAATTTCGGATCAAGCCCGGCTTAAATCTCATGCAGGGCTAAGAAAAAGTCGTGCTGCCCTTAAACAATCGGCCACAAGGAGCTGAGGGTGTCCCAGGGAGGATTAAACCCCACAACCAGCCCATAAATCCCACAGCTGCTGCTCCCCACANGAACCTCGTTTTTCACACTCTGTGTGGCCCCGGCGCCGCAGTCAGAGCAGGAGCAAAAAAAGGAAAAAACCCCAAACAAAACAGCAAAAGGAAAAAACCGCCCCATAACCAGAGCTTGGTTACGTAAGGGTTTATTCCTCCTTCCTCAAAACCCATCTGCTGCTCAGGAGCTCATTTCTGTGTGCTCGTCCTGGTGCCTGGACTGCGTTCCAAGAGTCTCCACGGCCAAATGTGGAGTTTTTGTCATTTCCCTCCCCTCTCCTGCAGTGAGGCAGGAATTGCTGGCACTGTGCTGCTTCCTACGCTCGTCCCCAGGGCTGGGGAGGGAGGACACTCTTGAGCCAGTTCTCCTGCCTGATTCTTCCCAGTTTTTCTGCCTCTTTCCTGCCTTTTTCCTGCATTTTCTCTGCCTGTTTCCTGCCAGTTTTCCTGCCGTTCCCTGTGTGT
>VYXC01002155.1:249264-275181 GCA_013397175.1 Platysteira castanea | reverse complement strand
TGGGATGGCATGGGATGGCATGGGATGGCATGGGATGGCATGGGATGGCATGGGATGGGATCCATTCCTCTCCAAGGATCACCTGAAGCAAGTAAAACAATCGCTTTGCCTGGGGTGCAGCAGAGCCTGGCCAAAGCTCCTGCTCACACCTCACCCCCCGCCTCTGGGAGGGTCCTGCAAAGGAAATCACCTGCCCCAGGCTCTCACACAGCCTTGAGTTGGGATTTGGAGCCTCCTCTCCCTTTTCTCCGGAATTTAATTTAAATAAACTCACAGAGGTTCGCAGGCCTCGGGGCTGACGTGTCGGGTGGGCACGAAGCCCATGCTCCCGGTGCTGAGGGATTTGCCCACAAACCAGGGCAGCCCCGGGATGAAGAAGCCGATGATTTCGATGGGGTCTCCTTTGGAAAAGCTCAGCTCATCCCACGCTGCTCCTCTGTGGTCCTTGGTGGCGATGCACCTGCCTTTGACTGGGAAACCAAGGCAAAAAAGGGAATTTCAGTGGGATCCCTGCTGAAACCTCCTCGCTGGAAAAGACCTGGGCGAGGAGAGGCCATGATTCCAGCTGGAGAGGGCTGCCTCTCCCTCCCCTGAGATTTATTGTGATCTTGGACCCAGACCTCTGCCTTTTTTCCTTGAGGAGTGGATTATGATAAAAAAACAAAAGAAGGGTGGATAAATCCCACACCTGGAAGGTGACTGGAAATATGGAGCTGCACAGACACTGCCCTGCCTCAAGTCTGCCAGGAGTGAAACCTTGGACAGGGCAAATGTCCATCCCTACGTGACCAACTCACACCTGCCAGGACCTCCCATGTCCAGCATGCTCTGAACTGGCCTGGACTGGGGTTGGGGGGTGGACGGTGGGCACAGATCTCATGTGGACACAAGGTGGGACCCTCACGATTTCACTCCGGAAAGAATTAAAAGAAAGATAAAACCGAAGGAGGACAGGAACAGTGGTGGCAGAGGGGTGTCACCAGCAGCTCTCTGCTCTCTGTGCTCCTCAGATCATCCTTCTGAGCACACACAATGTGCAAGCTCTGATCTGCATCCCAGAGAGTCCAGAGATGCAGCTGTGGCCAAATCCACGTTCCCAGGAGCTGTCACTCACCAATGGCCTGAGAGCTCGTCCCGCCGATCTCCTGGGAGAGGCCAAAACTCACAGCATAGTTCCTCAGGAACCACCTGCAAGGCAAAAGGGACCCTCGCTGGTCCTCCCTGAGCACTCCTGACCTCAGGCCAGCGCCAGGGATGGTGTCACACATGGGGGAAGAGCAGGATAAATTTGCCAACTCTGAGGAAGATTTCTCCAAGCGAAAGGAGCTGCGAGTGTCCTTTGAGGCTCAGCCAGGTGACCAACGTGAAGCCCCACCTTGGCTGGCATTGCCTAAATTTTTTCTGCCACTTCTTCATCTGTAAGTCAGAGATAACATCCTGACCTAAATCGATTTCTTAGGGAGACGACAGCTGCAGGAGGAGCCTGTCCTTGCTCTGTCCCATCGGCAGCACCTGCACTGATTCCAGGGCTGTCTTTATGCCTAACGTGGGTCCTCAAGGAAATACCCTCTTGGAATTGTGAGCAGCTCCCCAGCCCAGCCCTGGTGCCAGTCACGCATCAGGATCAGGAAAAGATCCTGGTCTGAGCCCTTTAATTCACCACTTACTGGTAAAAGGGGTGAGGGATCGGCTCCAGAGCTGCCACGGGCACCAGGCCTCGCTGCCCCGTCAGCAGGGACACCCCTTCCCACCTGGAATCCTGCCCCACACCCTTCACGTGGATCAGCTCGTTCCTGCGGAGCTGCAGGCCCTCCTCTCCCTCCTGCTCTGACTTCCAGGCTCCGGGCACTGCCCTGGAGAAGAAGTTCCCTGCAGGGAGAAGAGTCAGAGATCAGATCGGTGCAGCAGCTCGGGGCTCCAGCAGAGGATTTCCAGGAATTGCCATCCCACCTTCCTGGAGGAGCAGATCCGTGTAGATGGTGGCCAGGTGCTCCTCATCCACGCTGACCCTGAGCTCCGTGTCCTCCACCAGGGCACAGTCCAGCCAGAACTCCTGGCCAAAGAGGAGCTGCTCCAGGCAGGTCCCCACGTACCCTGAGAAGCCAAGAGGGGGGTCGGGGTCAGCGTCTCCTTCCCTGGGCAGCAGGAAGGGTCTGTGGGGACAGGCATGAGGCGAAAGCCTCTAATTTTGTCTCCAGAATTTCCCAAAAGGAATCCTCCTGAGTGTCTTCCACCGAGCCAAGCAGAGATTTCATAAACGATGGACTGCAAAGTTTCCCAGTTCACATTCTCACTGTCCACCCTGAACGTGACAGCTCTGTAATGTAACAATGCCTGCTCCAAAAACCTTTCTCACACTCTCTGTTTAGGCCTTGGAAACGTTACCTAAAGTCAGATAGGTGGAGAACTTCCAGACTTCCTCCAGGGTTTTGAAGGTGAGGAGGAAGCGATCCTTGTGTGCCTGCACACAGACCAGCCTGGCCGACAGCTCCTGCATGGGGGGCAAAAACAGAGAGAGAAACAGGATTGAGGGATAGCCCTGGAGCCTTGAAATCCAGCAGGGGAGGAGAGGTCAGTCCAGGAGTCCTCTCTGTAGCCAGGATTTGTTTATATAAAACCCAACCTGAGAACTCTGTGCCTGCCCAGAGCTGTCACCTCCAGCAGGGACACGGATTTGGCCATCCCAGCCCTGTGAATTCCTGGCTATTTGGGGTCAGATCCCCCCAGGGCTCAGCTTTGCCCCTCACTTGCCATCAGCTCATCTCCCCCATCACTCCAGCCCCCTCCAGAGTCCCCTGCGGTGGCTTTGGAGGAGATTCTCATCCGGGTTTGGTGTTCCAGCACACCTCCCACCACTCCAGGAGCGTCCCAGCGTGCTGGGATGGGGTTTCTACCTTGAACAGGGCACAGACACCTCTGTCATCGCTCTCCAGAGCCCACAGCTTCTTCCTGGCAGCTTCCTGGAGCTGGGGATTGCGGCAGCGGGAGGAGCGGCTCTGGACGGAGAAGGAGAGCGAGACCTCTTGGAAGGGAAAGGAGCAGGATTAAAGGGGAGGAGGAGCTCTGTGGCACCCAGAGCCACCCAGAGCCACCCAGAGCCACCCAGGGCCACCCAGAGCCACCCAGGGCCACCCAGAGCCACCCTGCCAGCCTGGCTGTGATGCTCAAACAACACCAACCCAGCCCATCCTCGCCCTTCAGCCTCCAGGATGAGACTCGAGGCACTGCAGGGANCCTCCATAAATCTAAAATCTATAATCACCCAGTGACAAGATAAGCTAATTACACACTTTCTTTCTATTTTGCATTTCATCTCTCAATGTGGGCAGCCTTCTCCTATGACACAGCTCAAGCACAGAGTTCTGTGCTTTAGTCTGGAGTTCCGAAACTGCCTGGCAGGGCTCCAGACCCCCCTGTACAGCCCGAGGAGTGTTCTGGGCTGCCACAGGGATGGGTTCAACCACAGGAAACCCAGGAGATCCCCCAGGCAGCCCCTTACCTGGTGGGAAGCTGTCCCTGAGAGCCAGCAGCACCACGGAGGGGTCCGGGGAGCCGTGTCCTGCCTCGGGAGCGGGGCTGCTCTGCTCTGCCAGCCCAGCCTCACCTGCAGAGGAGGGGACACGGCAGAGCTGCTGCAAAACCTCGAGGGAGAGCTCCTGGGTGTCCTGCCTCGGCTGAGAGCTCCTGGGAGCACAGCTCTGCAGGCCTGGCTGGGGGTTTGGTGGGTCTGGAGCCAGCCTAAAGTCTCGCTCAGGGTTGGGGAGAGCCCTGGCATTGCTGTGGGCTAAGTCCATCATTGCCTTGGTGCTGGGCTTTTTATTCTGGTGCTGGCGTGGCTCTGGAGCAAGGAGATTTTCCCTCCTTTCTCCTTGATGCCTTAGGTTTTAATTTCTATATTTTTCAAATCCTGTACTGCCCAGTGTGGAACTCTGAAGTTCCTTGTAGCTCGTGAGCTGCTCTCTTAGGCCAGACAGACACAACAAAGCCTCTCTGAGCTGTTCAAGGACACTCGGGCTGTCCTAGGCCCAAAAGGTGTAAACTAGGACCATGAAAGAGGTGGAGAAATTGAAGAGAGCTCAAGTTTTAATTGGTGAATTTATGCTGATATGCAAATGGACCAAACCTATATCAGTGTCAAGAACTCGTGACTCAGGGTCCACCTTGGGGTCCATTTGATGGAAGCAGCCTCTGGCTCCCCAGGGTGTGCCTTGACGGCCTTCAAATAAATCCCTGCCTTTATGCCCTTACTCCTGTCTGGTCTCTGTTTCTGGGTGGCTGGGAGAAGGCATCATCCTGGAGAGAGCCTCCCTGAGCAGATCTGTTAAGAGGGTGCATCCCCAGCAGAGATTTTTTTTGGAGGAGGCCTCAACTCCCCAGCTCAGGACCTCACAAAACCCTTTGCTCAAAAACTCGAAAATCAAAATGAGATTTTCTCTGCTGCCTTCTCTGGAGGGTGTCCCAAATCCAGGCTGCATCCCCCCTGCTCCACGCACCACCAACTATTGCCATAAAGGATTCAGGGCCTGCAACTCGAGCTGCTAATTATGTTAATGAAGGCTGGGGCACACAAAATTCCCCCCTGCTCTTCCACAGCTGCATTGGCAGTGGGGGGATAACCAGATTAAAGCCCAATTTCTGTCAGCAATCAGATTGGATTTGTGAGATAAACATGTGCCTGCAGATGTGGAGTTTTGCAAGTCACTTCTGCGACCACAGCTCTGCTCTACGGTTCTCTTTATTGAGCCAGCTCTGCTAAGTCACTCAAATAATCTGGGATTTGCTAAATCACCCACATAAACTGGGATTTGCTAAATCAATCAAATAATCTGGAATTTGCTAAATCACCCACATAAACTGGGATTTGCTAAATCAATCAAATAAACTGGGATTTGCTAAGTCAATCAAACAAACTGGGATTTGCATGCAGAAATAGAGCACTTATTTAGGGACATAGAATTCTGATTTAGAGGCAGCAAGTAGAAAAGAACAGCCCAAGGCTGGACACGTCATAAAGTTTCTCTTTGGAAGAAAAGGCTCAACATTGAGCAAAGTCTCACTGAAGGGTTTCGTGTGGCAGCTCCATCCCTTCCACGCGTGAGGGAAACGGAGAAGGGGAAGTGACAGGAGGCAGAGGCAGAGCTAAATCCGAGCTGGCTCCTGCCATTGCTGCATTCCTCCCCGGCCTCGGCCCTCGCTGTGCCCCAGCAGAGCCTGGGGATGGGCACCTGATGGCATTCCATGGGGATGGGGACCTGCTGTCCTTCCCTGGGGATGGGTACCTAGTGCCATGCCCTGGGGGTGGGCACCTGCTGGCATTCCCTGAGGATGGATACCTGCTACCACGCCCTGGGGGTGGGCACCTGATGGCATTCCATGGGCATGGGTACCTGGTGGCATTCCACTGGGATGGATAGCTGCTGTCCTTCCCTGGGGATGGGTACCTGATGGCATTCCATGAGGATGGGTACCTGATACCACTCCCTGGGAGTGGGTAGCTGATACCATTCCGTGGGCATGGGTACCTGGTGGCATTCCACTGGGATGGATAGCTGCTGTCCTTCCCTGGGGGTGGGTACCTGGTGGCATTCCATGAGGATGGGTACCTGATACCACTCCCTGGGAGTGGGTAGCTGATACCATTCCGTGGGCATGGGTACCTGGTGGCATTCCACTGGGATGGATAGCTGCTGTCCTTCCCTGGGGGTGGGTACCTGGTGGCATTCCATGAGGATGGGTACCTGATACCACTCCCTGGGAGTGGGTAGCTGATACCATTCCGTGGGCATGGGTACCTGGTGGCATTCCACTGGGATGGATAGCTGCTGTNTCTGGGGATAGGTACCTGGTGGCATTCCCTGGGGATGGGTACCTGCTGTCCTTCCCTGGGGATGGGCACCTGGTGCCATTCCATGGGGATGGGCATCTGGTGACACTCCCCAGGGGTGGGTACCTGATGGCATTCCCTGGGGATGGGTACCTCCTGTCCCTCCTTGGGGGTGGGTACCTGGTGCCAGTCCCTGGGTGTGGGTACCTGACGGCATTCCCTAGGGATGGGTACCTGATGGCATTCCCTAGGGATGGGTATCTGCTGTCCCTCCCTGGGGATGGGTACCTGCTGCCACGTCCTGGGGGTGGGTACCTGGTGCCAGTCCCTGGGGATGGGTACCTGCTGTCCCTCCCTGGGGATGGGTACCTGCTGTCCTTCCCTGGAGATGGGTACCTGATACCATTCCATGGGGATGGGCACCTCCTGTCCCGCCCTGGGGATGAGTACCTGGTGCCAAGGTCTTGTCCCTCCACCACGGTCCCCGGCGCTGCAGCTGGTCCCAGCGGGGCAGGAGCTCGGGGGAGCGGGACCAGCAGGACTGGCACTCCTCACCTGGGGGACACGGAGGGTGGGCAGAGGCGTCCGGATCCCTGGCAAGGTTCTCCCTGCCTGAGAGGCCTCCGTGGGATGTGCCACAGGAGGTGGCAGGGGGGACACTGCTCGTGCCACCTCTGCCAGCAGCAGGACGGAGCCCGTCCATGGGTGCCCAGAGCCAGGAAGGGGCCAGGGCTCACCCTGGCTGCTCTCACGGGCTCAGTGTTTATTTTCATTTGGGCCAGGCTCAGAAAAGGAACTGGGAGCTTTTTTTTTATTCAAGGGACCAATTGAAAATGCAGCTGGGGACTTGTTCCCCGCCGTGCCAGTGACTCACTGGCCTCCCCAGTGCCAAAATATTTTGTAAGAGTGGGCAGGAAACAGCCCCAGCCCCGAGCCAGGCAGGTCCCAGCGCTCAGGGCTGCACTCCTGGCCCCAGGCTGGGTGCCCATGGCACCTTCTGGCCCTGGCTCTGCTGGGGGACACGAGGCCACAGCTGCTGGCCCTGAGCCGTGTCCCTCCTGCAGCTCGTTGGGGCACACCAGGACAGGAATGGTGCCCTGGGGGATGGCAGCACCCCACGGGCTGTGCTTGGGGGGCTCCTGGGCAGGCAGGGTGGCGAAGGGAAAAGCCAAGAGCATGGGAATAAAGCAGTGACCCTGTCCCCTCCCTGGGTAAAAGTCCTGCCTCACTCCCCACACACCCTGCTCCGAGACGAGGGGCACAGGAGCCATCCCAGGAAAGGCAGGAGAGGAGCCAGAGGGGCCAGAGCTCAGCGCAGGAGTGTCCCCAGAGGTCCCATCCCGTGGGACAAGTGCCACAGCCACAGGTCCCACGGCCCCACTGCAATGGCAGAGCCCCACGGGCACCTTACCTGTGCATCCCAGCGCCAGCTCCGGGTGCCAGGGGGTCCCCAGGCAGCAGCCCATGCGTGCGGTGACACCAGCAGTGACACCAGCGGTGGGCTGGCAGAGGGCTGGCCGAGGCAGGGCCGCCCGGCACCGCGGCTGGGCACGGCCACAATGCACAATGTCCCCTTTGAGCGGGCACTGGCACGGCGGGGGCGGCGGGCACGGGCTCAGGGAAGGGCTTGGGTTGGAGTCGCAGCATCAGCTGGGTTGGGAAAGGCCTTAAAGTCACCCAGTCTGGCCACAAACCCAATAGTGCCAAGGCCACCGCTAAACCATGTCCCCAAGTGCCACATCTCCAGGTCTCCTGCATTCCTCCAGGGATGGGGGCTCCATCACATCCTGGACGGGCTGTGCCAGTGCTTGACAGCCTTTCCATGGAGAAATTTTTGCTAATATCCGNGCTGGCAGAGGGCTGGCCGAGGCAGGGCCGCCCGGCACCGCGGCTGGGCACGGCCACAATGCACAATGTCCCCTTTGAGCGGGCACTGGCACGGCGGGGGCGGCGGGCACGGGCTCAGGGAAGGGCTTGGGTTGGAGTCGCAGCATCAGCTGGGTTGGGAAAGGCCTTAAAGTCACCCAGTCTGGCCACAAACCCAATAGTGCCAAGGCCACCGCTAAACCATGTCCCCAAGTGCCACATCTCCAGGTCTCCTGCATTCCTCCAGGGATGGCGGCTCCATCACATCCTGGACGGGCTGTGCCAGTGCTTGACAGCCTTTCCATGGAGAAATTTTTCCTAATATCCATCCCAAACCTTCCCTGGTGCAACTTGGGACCATTTCCTCTCCTCCTGTCCCTGTTCCCTGGCAGCAGAGCCCGAACACCCCGGCTGCCCCCTCCTGCCAGGGAGTTGTGCAGAGCCAGAAGAGCCCCCCGAGCCTCCTTTTCCCCACTCTGCCGCCGGCAGGGCAGTGCCCGGCCCACACGGCACATTCCTGGCATTCCTCCTCGGGACTCCCTCGCCCTGCCAAGCCAAGCCTGCCCCAGCCTCCAGCTGCTCCCTCCGAGCTGATCCCCCCCGGTTCCAAAGGCAGAGCTGACGCTGGCACCGCTGCCAGCTCCTCCCTCACCTGCGGGGACACCCGGCTGGGGCCCATCCAGCATCCTCCAGCCGGGGCTGGCTGCGATCCCGGAGCTCCTCCTCGCCCGAGGCTTCTCCCGTGTGGCCGCGGGGGCAGCTGGCAGCACCGCGGGCATCTCTGCCAGCTACACCCAGGTGAGCTCCTGCAGTGGCAGGGCTCACCCCACTGCCTGCTCAGGGCTGCCCAAACCCCGGATCCGACAGCAGCAGGGATGGGCTGGCAGCTGTGCGGGATCCCTTGGGCTTCCCAGGATGAGGATGGGTCTCGTTCCCTCCTCGCTCACATCCTCGGAGCTTCCCCAGCCCCCAGAATTGGGATTTGGGGTGGCTGGGTGGGCTCACTGCGCTGGAGGTGGTTTGGAGAGCATGTCTGGGCAAGAACAAGGCAGCCCCTGCAAAATAAAGCCCAGAAGGTTTAAAGAGAGAACTTTCAGGCTAGGAAGTTTTCTAGGGATGGAGTTTTACTCCACCAGCCAGCCAGTGCCACCAGGGCAGGGATTTGTGTGCTGGGGTTGCTCCAGGAGCATCCCAGGCTGCATCCCCAGCCATGGCAGTGCCTTGAACTTCTCCAGAGCAGGGAAAAATTAATCCAGGGAGTGGTTTAGGCCAGGCTGGATGGGGCTCTGAGCACACTGGTGCAGTGGAAGGTGTCTCTGCATGAACACAGGCCAACTTTAAGGTCCTTTTAAACCCAAACCCGGTGATCTCTTTGATTCCATGACCCAGAAAGGGAATTTCAGGATTCCCACGGGTGGCACGACTGCAGTGCCCCTAAAGCAAAGCATGAGGAGCACCTGGCTGTGGGAATGGCAGGATGGGGCTGGCTGTGGGAATTTCCACTCAAAAGTGAAAGGCAAAAGCCTTTGCAGGGAGGGTTGCACTCAGCGCTGCCCCTCCGCAGTCAGAGCAGGCTGGGGGATTCCTAATCCAGATCTCCAACTCCGGGATCCCCTGGAGAAGGGAGCATCCTCTCCATCCTCCTGCCGAGCCCAGGTCTCGGGGGATTCTCCAGGCTGGGGGCTGCACTGGGGGGGCTGCAGGAAGGTGGGAGCTGGGCCAGGCCAGCGCTGCTCCCCCCGTGGCAAAGGCGCTGCCCGGGGAAGCTCCACGGTTAAAAACTCCCCCAGCTGACCTGGGGGTGCTCTGAAGGTGCAGGAATCAGAGGGGCAGCTCAGCCTGCCCACGCTCAGAAGGCACAGAGGGAATTCTGTGGTGGATTCAGGCACATCTTTGCACAATTGCTGTCTCTGCTTTGGTCTCGTGCTGTCCCAGTGGTCAGAGCTCGAGCAGGGCAGGGTTTACAATCAAAGCTTTTTGTTTCCCTCAGAAGGTTCCTGGTTTCAGCAGCTCCTGCTCACCAACTAGCATCAATTTCTCCCACACAGGGGAAACTTTTATTTTTTTAAAATCAACAGAATGGAAGTTTTTTTCATTTTCTAAGCACAAGTGTCTTCCTCTGTGGTTGCGAAATTCCTTTTTGTTTTTAACTCTACCTTTACAGCTCAGCAACCAAACCCATCCCTGTACAAGCAAAGCTGTCACCTCCTGCTTGACCTGAACTGGAATTTGCCTTTTGGCCAGCAAGCTGCAAACCTCCCATTCCACTTCCTACCTCTCTGCTTCCCAACAAATCCTGCATCTCCGCTGGAGAGCCCCCATTGCTGCTGCAGCCTGGCCTGGAAAAGCCCGGTCTTGATAAGTCTGGAATATTTCCTGGGGTCTCAGCCTGTTCCAGAGGGGGGTCTCTGCCTGTGACAGCTCTACAGAATGGAAGCTCCCTTGGTAGTGCCAGCTGGCCACGCTTCCCTCCCCGGGCACGGAATGGGATGAGGGTGGCTGTCCGGGCACCCCATGGCTTGGGGACAGAGCTGCCACCAGCACCGCAGCTCCCCAGGGCTGTCACCCACGCCCACCCAGCCCTGGCACCAAACCCCCCTCTCCCAAACCCAGCTCCCATTTCTCCTGCCGGCTCCCAAAGGACCCAAACCCAACCTGTCCCTCCCCGCCGCGCTCATCGCTGTCCCTGCTGAGCCTCAAACCCAGCCTTAAACTCCCAAACTCCAACCTGGAATTCCAGAGGCGCTGGAGCGCTCCAGCACCTGCCGGCAGCGCGTCCCGGCTGTGTTTGCCCAGCTGGGGACAAAGGGCACGGGCAGGGGACAGCCCCGGGGGACAGACAGCGGCTCTACTGACCTGCTCCCGGCTCCCAGCTCCGCTGCCCTCCCGGAGAACTCCTGGATGAAATTCCAGCCTCTCCAAGCCCCGGGGGAACGCTGCGCCGCCGGGACGGAGCTGCCGGGGCTGCGGACGTGTTTGCGGGGCGGGCGAGCGTGCCCGGCGCTGCCACTCCCTCACACGAGGGCAGGAATTCCTTCCAAGAGCTCCTTATCGCCCCGGGAACCTCCGCTTCCCAGCAGAGGTCAATGAGTTACCCAGGGCTGCGCTATCAGCAGGACACCGCCGGCTCCCGGAGTTCCCAGGCACCGAAACAATTCCAGGGAGGCTCTGCGTGGGCTCGGTGTGCCCGTCCCAGCCGCGGGGCTCTCCCCTTCCAGCCAGGAGCAGCCTCTCCCGGCCTCACCTGCGTCCTGCTCACGGCTTTGGGGCTGGGGACCCTCCGTCCTCGCCGTGCGACAGCAAAATCCAGGGAGAGGCATTCCCGCCGGGAGTTCCAGCTCCGAACCCCCCCTTCTTCCCTGCCGAAACGCAAATCCAGGCGCACAGAACAAGAGATCTGTGGACCCAGCAGTATTTGTGCGTCCCGGCTAAAGTCCGCGGCAGAGGGAATTACAGGGAATGTTTTTCCTGTTGGAAACAATGAAACAGTTAATCCAAAGCTTTCCCGATATTTCTGTTTCCTTCTGAAGCCGGCCATGCCTTGGCAGCTTCAAAAACGACGCCTGGTGGCTTTTCAGCTTGTTATTTCAAGCTGAACCTGAAAACAAAGGAAGTCAGCCCAGACCCGGCTTCACCGGAGGAAAAAGCAAACAGAAGACATGAAAGGTTTCATTTGAGGCCGAAGAAACTCTCAGTTCATGGGTTTGATCCCCTGGTACGGCTGGGGGCAGCCACTTTGGAGGGAGGTGGAGCAGAGCTTTCCTTCCCTCCGCCTCTACAATCCCCGTGGGGCAGCGCTGGGACACGGCGGGAGCACCGGGGACATTTCCTCGGGGACATTTCCTCGTTCCAGCGCTCTGCTTCTGCTTTCACCCCGTGCAAAGGGGCACAGAGCAGCCACAAGCACCTGCCCCCTCCGCGTTTTCCACCCTCCTGCAATCCAGGACCCCTCAGGCTGTGCACCTGGAGAACCTGCCCCAAGCCCGGGTGGCTTTGGGACAGCATTTTCCCAGGTTTTTTGGCAGCTGAGGCACTGGAGGAGGAGGGGTTCATGCGTGGCTGAGGACACGGAAATCTCAAGGCTTTCACAGCCAAACTGGTGTGGCCAGTCCCTGAGTGCAGCCAGACTGGCCTGGCTTTCAGGCCTTTCTTCTCACCGATGGCCCTCACTCGGGAATTTCCTTCCACCTCCAAGCCCTTCCCTACTTTTCCAGACCCAAGGCAACCCAAAGCTGGGGCTGCTGCTGCACTGGGAATTCTGCTGCATCCCCCATCTAAAGGGTTAAGTGGGCTCCGGGGCTGAACTGAGCTGAACTCAGCGCTTCGTGTTCAGAAATGCTGAGTCCTGCTCCTCTTGCATTGTTTTCAGCCAGAGCTGGAGGAAATGAGCGCTCCTGGAAAACTGGGAAACTGTAAAACTGGGAAACTGGGAAACCGGGAAACTGGGAAACTGGCTGTGTGCGTGTGTTGGGTGGATCCGTGCGGGTCCGGAGGCTGGGAGCAGCTCTTGCCACGCCGGGAGCTGTGGTTGGAGGTCTCCTCCCTGGCACCGAGGTGTGAATCCCGGGAATCCTCCCCGCTCCCGCCTGTGAGCGCTGCACCACCCAGGGGAGCTCTGCAGGGTGAGGAGTTGTGCTGGATGATCCTTTGGGTCTTTCCAGCTCGGGATATTCCCCGATCCAGGCATTTCAGGGGGTGAGGGGCATTCACCCCGCCCCAGGAAGGGCAGAGCTGCTGGAAGCATGAGCATCATTCCCAAGGAGCTTCTCCCAAACTCTGCAACAGGAATGTCAGTCCCTGCCCTTCCCCGTGTGCCCAGTGTCGCCTCGGGGACATCGTGGCGTGTTTGGGGCTCGGCGTGGCCTCCAGCAGCCCTCGGGAGCGCTCCCGGCCTCGCCCCCCGGCGCGGCCGGGCTGTCCCTGCTGGGTGCTGATGGCCAGAGCCATTAGATGGCAGCAGGAACCGCTCCACCGCATCCCGGCTCGGAAAAAGCGGGATTGCAGCCCCGCCGCCCCCAGCAGCTCCGCAGGCTGGCCAAAAAAACCCCCCGAGCCCTGTGGGGCTGCAGGATTGGGATCGCCAGGAAAAGCGAGGGACGGCTGTGAAATAGGGGAGCAGCAGCCTGAGCAGCGACAGGGACACAAGAGCCGGGTCTGGAGGGCATCTCCAGAGAAAACAACCCTCTGGAGCCCTTCTCCCAGGGATTTTTGGGGTGCACAGCTGGGTGTGACTCAGTAGCGAGCGGTCACACGCAGTTCCAGCGGGGATTTTATCGTTCCTGAGTTAAAGACACCCCGGGGCAGGTAACGCTCTGGTAAATCCCGCCGGGAATGTCCAGCCGAGGTTCACCCAGGTGCTGCCGTGGATGGAGCTGACTGAAAATCAGCAAGGAAAACTGCTCCAAATACCGGAGTTGTTCTCCTCGGAGAGGTTTCCAAAGGAAATGGGTTTCGCTTGGAAACGCCTCTAGAAAATGAGACTTTCAAAATATTTCATGTTCATGTTCAATTTCCCGTCCAGTCTCTCGTTTTCTTTATTATCCTCTGCTTTTACCCGGGTCCTGTTTTGCCACTGGAACAGAAATAAACAGGAGAAGGAGAAGGAAAGACGACAAAGTGAATTTACGTGAGCCACCCCATCTAATTCCCACAGCTCATACCATCCAGTGAGGGGGATCAGATTTAAAGAAATCTTTGGATAAAACAGAAAAAATCAATATTTTTAGACTTCCCTCTGGAAGAAAAAGAGAACATCTAATTAAGAAATTAATTGCTTATGCTGATCTAGGGGGTTTTTTTGAAGTGCTTAATGATCCGAGCTTCTTGTAAAGGTGCTGGTCTCGATGCCATTTCCTTTCAAAAAGCAACAAAGCCGCTCGGCGAGGTTCAGCATCTTGTTTTGATATTTCCAGGGTGGAACATTCCGATTTTTCTACTTCCAAAGCTTTGCTGCTTTAGTTTTTTGTCCATGAAGCTGAGGCTGAAATCAGAATGAAAGCTTTCAGTTTAAGCTAATTAATCCAAACACTTTGAATCAAAGCCTGGGATGTTTGCACAGTGGTGTTCTCTGGGAATTTATTTCCAGGGTCTGCATTCCATTTTTAGACTGAGGGAGAAAAAAACAAAAAAGGTGAGATTTCCTAGAAAAGAGATAACCTGCTGCTTACCTGGGGCGAGCCATTCTGCAGCTTAGTAGTGGAAAAAGAAATTATCTCTCCTTAATTACAGCATTTGGCCTCCTCCTGAGGATCTGGAGACCTGGCCTGAGCTCCGGTCCCTGGAGGTGCCCTAAATTCCACCAGAATCACTCTGATTCCCAGATTTCCCGTGGAATAATGTGAGGAAGAAAAGGAAAGCCGAATTATTGTGGTAAGGCCGCTGCAGCAGCGAGAAAGCAGCAGCATTTCCCGAGGTGAATCGCTCCTTCCGAGCAGGGGCTGCTCCCCGAGGAGCTCTGGGGAGGCGGGAGGAATTCCAGGCAAATTCCAGGAGTGCAGAGATCCCAGAGCTGTCCATGAACCCCTTGTGATCCCGACCCGACGGGAGGAATTCCTTCTTCCAGCAGCCTTCGCTGCCCCGGGGAAACTTCCAAGGGAAAACTGCAAACACCCCTGGCTTCCCTGCCCTCCGTGGGGCAAACCCGGCTGGCAGTGGGACAGCAGGGCAGGAACCTCGGGCTGCAGCTGGAACTGAGCCCCCCGTGCCAGGCAGGAGCTGCCAGCTGGGCTCAGCGGGGTGGCTGTCCCCAAGAAGGGTCACTCGCAGGGTGTGGCACCAAAATGAGCTCGGGCATTAAGCCCTGCCAAAGCCTGGGAGCCCCAGCTCTGCTGTGGGACACAACAACTGCTCCTCGACTCTTCCAGAGGGCTCCGGGGTGGAAGATTTGCAGGTTTGGGGGAAAAACATTGGATTTCGATGCCCTAAAACCTTCGCCATCCCTCCTCCANTCTTCCAGAGGGCTCCGGGGTGAGTGGATTTGAATGCCCTAAAACCTTTGCCATCACTCCTCCGTTAGTCCGGGTCATGCAGCACCTCTCTTCTCCTGGCGTCCTGGTCTCTCAGGAGGGGAATGTGAACATTCCCGAAGTGCAGAGCTTCTGCAGGACTTCTTTTCACTCACCTGCTGTTGGTTTGGGAATATTTGTTGCCCTCAACCCAGAGGCTCAGCCTTGGTGAGGGTAAGAAGGGAGGAGGATGCAGGAGGATGGAGCCGAAGGATGGAGCCATCCCTCGGTGGCTCTGCAGGGTGGCTCCGGGCACAGATGGGCTGTGGTGCATCAGCTTCGCCTGGAGCACATCCAGATCCCACCCATTCCCCGCTGCCTGGGTGCTTTTTTCGCTGCCTCTCTTTGCACAGCGCTAAAATTAATGCCTGGAAATGAGAGTTTGCTTGAAAATAATCTATCATTTGATTATCGCCTTAATGCAGGCAGCCCGGGGAACAGCTGCCTCTGCCAGGCTGTGTCTCCTCCTGCTGATGTGGGGAATTGCTGGGAAGGGCTGCTGGGGAAACTGGAAGAAAGCCAAACCACTGGCAATGCCTTGGTGGCGGCTGGGAGGAGGAGGAGGAGGGTGAGGATGATGATGAGAGGGGACCTTTGCTGGATGAGGCAGCAGGGCCCCTCAGAACAGCCATGCCCTGATCACTGCCTCTGGTCCCAGCTGTGATCCAGGGACTCACAAATTAAAATATTCATCTCCTTCACATGGAAAACAATTCTGTCATCGCCAGGAGTGTCTGGCTTTGCAGTGGGGTGGTGGGCAGTGGCATCTGACCCCTCCTGACCTTACCCCTGCCAGATCCCACCTCCCGAGGAACCGGGGACGGGAGAAAAACGGATGGGAGCTGAGCAGCGAGGCAGAATTTCCTCCATCCCATGACACAGCCCATGTGCCGTGGTGGAATGGGGTCTCCAGCCCCCTTAGGCTCCTCTGCTGCCTTTTGGGAACGTCACAGCCCCGGACTTGGAGGCTTTTTTTGGAAAATGTCACCAGCTTGCGATGAGTCAGTCGAGCCTCTCCGCAGCCTGCCCACTGCTTCGTGCGAGGCGTGGGGCTGTCCCCACGGGCATCTCTCCCTGCTGCTCCTTGCGCTCGGATCCTCCCCCCGGGAGCCCAGAGGCAGGAGCTGAGCCGGGGGCTGGGGCTGGCAGGGCTGCACTCGGCCAGCTGGAGCCCCAGGGACAGACAGACAGACAGACGCGTCCGCGCTGCAGCACCCGCGGCGAGGGCTGCAGCTGGGATCTGGAGCCGAGGCATCTCCGCTCCTCCGGGCATCCTCGGACAGCAAAGGCTGTGCACCCAAATGACTCCCGGGGGAAGGGGAGTGAGTGGAAAACCACGGGGAGCCCTCTGGAAGCTGGTGCTGCTCACACGGGGGTGTGGGGGGTCCAGGTGTGCCGGGAGGGATGCTCCGACCTCAGAGGAGCCAGAACTGCCAGAGCTGAGGCTGCTGGTGGAGCGTCCCCCCTGTGCCTCGAGGACGGGGGTGTTTGTGTGATCTTTTAACTCTCTGAGGTCTCCCAGCTCCGTCTCTCCCAGCTCTGGGACCTGCTATCCGATATTTCCCTCGGAGCCTCGCCACCCCGCATCTGTCCCCGTGGGAGTGAGGGGGGATCCCCGTCCCTGGGGGCTGTGGCAGCAGGATGGGGGCTGCCCCTCCAGCCCTGGGGACCAAAATCCCTTCCCAGGGACCAAAATCCCTTCCTGGGGACAGCAGATGAGCACAGCCTCACACGGACACCCACGGCAGAGACACGCGGGGAGGTGCTGAGCCCGATCTCTCTGAATTCCTGGTGCAGGTGTGGCATGAGATGTGTTTGAGGCCAGCTCCCGGTGATTCCATGTGCAAATTCCAGCTCTCCAGCTGGTATCAGACGTCAGGGAAAGAAGGAACGCGGGGATTGATCGGGTGGGAAACGTTTGGTTCAGGTGACTCTCAGCATCTCACAAAGCTGTGGAGGAGGGATAAAAATCCCAGCGTCCAGGGAGGAAAATGAAATGAAATTAGCACCTTTTTCTCCTCTGTCCTTTTATCTCCATCACTCCTGTGTCCCTTCTCACTGAAGGGTGCGGGGTTCCCCTTCCTGAGCTCCGTGGGACCTGCAGGTGCTGAACGGAGCCGGAGCCTTGTGGGAAGAACACGTCTGATAATTGCTGTGAAAATTCACATTGTGGTGCACAGACACAAAGGGATGAAAGCAGGCTGCCTCAGCATCCCGACATTTCCTCCTTTCTGACTTCTCGTCTCAGGCATCCCGAACATCCTTTTACGGCGGCTCTTGCAGGCAGTTCCCTCAGACAAAGGAAAGGAAATGGGATTTCCAAAACTCCCCGGGCCGGTGCTGATGGAGAGGGGGCTGGCTGAGCTGGGGAGGTGACGAGGGCTCCTTGCTGCCACCTCCCCGGCACCAAAACTCCCCGATCCCACTGCAGGGAGCACCTGCCACCCTGCCCACCCGGCAGTGCCCACTCCCCTCCCCACAGAGCCCCTCCGGGACCACCCAGCTGGGGAGGGGATGGAAGGGAAGAGGTTCTGAGCACCCCGTGCTCCTGTGCAGCCCTCTGCAAGCCCAGCCTGTCTGTGCTGGAGATTTCAAGTTGTTCTAAAGGCAGCAAGTTAACAAGATTTGGAAACCAGGTCAGCGGAAGGAGCTCGATTAGCTGCTGAGCCGTGGGGACCAGCTCACGTCGTGGCTGCTTTATTGGCTCCTCAGATGGGTGTTATTGACACCTCACACATCAGGCTGGCCAGGATGGGGGCGTTCCCTCGAGGAGGGGACACCTGGACACTCGTCAGGCACAGGAAACTCTAAGAAAGGCCAAATTCAGTGCCGTGGGACAGCCCGAGCCATCCCACTGTGCTGTGTCACAGAATCACCATGGGATTATGGATTATGGAATGGCCTGGGCTGGATGGGATCTTAAAAATCAGCCAGTTCCAATCCCATGGACAGGGACACCTTCCACTGTCCCAGGTTGCTCAGAGCTCCATCCAGCCTGGCCTTGGACACTTCCAAGGATGCAGGGGCAACCACAGCTTCTCTGGGCCCCCCGTGCCAGGGCATCCCCACCCTGACAGGGAGGAATTCCTTCCCAATATCTAATCTAAACCTCCTCTAAAGCCACTCCCTCCTGTCCTGTCACTACACGCTCTTGTAAACAGCGTCTCTCAATCTTCCTTGTACCAGCAGCTCTGTTCCCCCCAGCCCTGCGGGAACCTCCAGGCTCCCACTCCCACTGCTCGTCCTGCTCTTCCCTGACGCCCCAGGGGAGGGGACAGCCAAAGGGGACAGGCAGCAGGGCTTGCAGGGAGCTGGCAGCGCCGGCAGGGCTCAGGCGACCTGCTACCTGTCTTGTCACGTCACCAGGAACATCTGCTGCAGATAAAACAGTGAGAGAAAGGCAAAGCCAAAGGGCCTCTCCGAGCAGCTCTCCAGCCCCGGCAGCGGGAGGGCTGCGGCGCCTGTCACGCTGCATGAAAAACCTCTTTCATTAGTGGCAGGGCTGGAGCTCAGACCCCGGAATCACAGCAGGAATCACAGCTTGGAATCCCAGCGCAGCTTCCTGGGGGCTCCGCAGGCAGGCGGGCACAGCCCCGGCTCCGTGGGCACCTGGGGAGCAGCCTGGGTATGGCTTTGTTCGGATAGGGAGCGTTTCACCCACAAAACAAGGAGCTCAGGGCTTTGAAGCCCTTCCAGGAATCCTGAGGTGCTGCCAGCAGGGAAGGCTGCTCGGTGATCCCGGGGAAAGAGCCCCTCTCCCCCCTGTGTGCACATCCACGGCTCCCTTCCCGATCCTGGCACGGGACAGGCGCCCAGGCTGCCAGGAGAGCCGGGGGTGCCAGCCAGGACAGCTGCGGGAGGGAATCTGGGCACTGCAGGAAATCCAGCTTGCTGCACAAACTGCATCCCTCTGTGCCGGGACAGCATTTCTGGGATGCTCAGCCACGGCGGGGCCAAGCTGGAGAGCGACCAGGGCAGGGCTGGCAGCGGTGGCACCCAGGGCTGGGCGGGAGCCCCGTGGCGAGGAGGGACCGGCCAGGCGGGGCTGAGGGCAGGGCAGGGAGCTGGTCAGCAAGCAGGGCAGGGGCTGAAAACAGGGCAGCTGGGAGGGCAGGGGTGGGCAGCGGGCAGGGCTGGGCAGTGGGCAGAAGAGGGCAGGGGCAGGACTGCAGCCAGGGCAGGGCTGGGCAGAGCAGGGCTGGACAGTGGGCAGAAGAGGGCAGAGGGCAGGACTGCAGCCAGGGCAGAGCTGGGCACAGCAGGGCTGGACAGTGGGCAGAAGAGGGCAGAGGGCAGGACTGCAGCCAGGGCAGAGCTGGGCACAGCAGGGCTGGACAGTGGGCAGGACTGAAGGCAGGACAGGGCAGGGCAGTNTGCATGGCCAAGCCCCGGCCGGCCCCCGCCGCTCCGCCGGGACCCTCCCCCGGGCCGGTCCCGGCCGCCCCCCGCGTCCCCTCCTCCTCCTCCTTCTCCTCCCCGCCGCCGCCAGCCGTGACCTTGGCATCCGCCAGCCGCGGGGACAGCCCTGGGGACAGCCGCCGCGGGATGCGTTAGCCGGCGGATCGCACGGGAATATTTCTCCTGGGAAAAGGAGAGCGGCAGCCTCCTCCCGCGGCCGGGGAGCGGCAGGAAAAGCGGATTTAAAGAGCATCTTTGGCCCTTTGTTGGATGAGAAGGACGGGGAAGGAGCGGCAGGATGAGCACTAGCAGTGAGTACGGCGTCCTCTCGCCTTGGCTGGGGGAATGGGGCTGATACCGCACCGAGCTGGCTGGGAGGAACGGGAAAGAAAATGTCATAGCAGCGCTGACAAGCCCAGTGGGATGGAATTTTGGGTTGTTTTCCTGCCTGCCTTTTGCTTGCCTGCTTTCTGCCAGGCTCTGGCTCGGCCGTGTTTGATGTGGGCTGAGCCTTGGTGCTTATCTCCGCGGAGTACTTTTCTTGGCTTGGATTTCTGGGGTTTTGGAGGGCAGAGCATCGACTGAAATGTCGATACGCAACATGGTGAGAGGCAGCCGGGAGCGCTCTGACAGGCACAGCCTCACTTGCTGCTGCCTCTGCCTGGGAAGAAATGGATGTGAGGGGAGGGGGAGAAGGGCGAGGAGAGACCCAGAAACCTGAGCAAAGCACAGGTGCAATCCTGAAAATAAAACCCCCGAACCTTCTGCAGCTGGGGATGTGGGTGTTCCTATTGTGCGTGTGAGACAGGGACAGAGGCACTCATGCGCCGTGGATGAATTTCTAAAGAAGCAGAGCTCGGAAATGTGCTGCATAAGATGAGAACTGGCACCAGGCTGCTCACTTTGGATTCTGTGCCCTCGTTGGAAAGTCTGGGAAGATTGATCAGGGTTGAGCGAGTCACAATCAATTTCTTTCTCCTGCCTGACGTGCTGGGTGACAACTGTGCCCACCTTGCTGGCACGGCTTTGATCCCTTCCTTCAAAAGCAGCGAGCGAAGGAGTTGGTGTCGATGGCCACCTGAGGGGCTTCCTCCCGGGATAACCTCTCCAGGGAAGCCCCCCTGCCCCTCTCCTGGAGCCGTGTGAGGAGCAGAGCCCTCCCCCAGGCACAGAACAGCAGAGCAGCAACTTCTCCATTGCACTGGCGTGCTGAGGTTTCTCAATCCGAGGGCTTGGGGTGGTTCCCGAGCAAAACACCGTGAAAAATGCCTTGGCACGCTGCGAGGCAACAGAACAGGTGATTCCAGCTCTGTTGGGCTGTGTCAGAGGCGAGGAAACTTTCCAGGTGCCCTCTGCCCGAGCCACACCTGGGACAGGAGCTGGGGTCGTCCCGGGGGAGCGGGGCTGGCGCTGCCTAGGTGGGAAACAATAGGGACTGATTCTTTCCGAGCCTGCAGGATGCCTGATAACAAAGGGTCCTCCCTCTGCTCCTCTGGGCGAGCAGCTCAGCCCTGGTGCAGAGGACTGGCAGGCTCGGTGGCCACCGCGGGACTGCTGAGCTTCCTCTAAGCCAATTTTGCCAAACGCCTGTTGGTTCCTTTTGGGATTCCTTCCCAGCTCTTAATAGCTGGCTTGGCTGCTGCGGGAGATAAGGGCTGTTTATGGCACTGGTGTGTTCTAAACGATCAGATCGTGCTGCAAAACTCCTCCAGCTGGGGCCTCCCACGCCCAGCGAGGTGCCAGGGAGCCCAACCGTGCTGCTCTGCCCTGACTCACGGGGGAGGCCACGGGGCAGAGCCGGGAGTCGCTTGGGAGCTGCTCCTCCTCCTGCCACCGCCGGGCTCTGTGGCCCTGGGCACATCGCTGAGCAGTGCCAGCAGCTGCCAGCGCTCTTGCCAAGCCCTCTGGGGGGCTTTGCAGTCTTTGCCTGAATGGCCATTACCCCATTTTAGGTAGCCACGTGGTTTAACCAAGGCTTGGCCACTCTGTGACATCTCCTGGTCACTCGCTGTGCCCGGGGTTGGTGATTTCTGGGTCACTCCAGGGCCCTTTGGGACCACACCAGGGGTGTGCAACCCCTGCAGGGCGCTGGCTTTGCCCTGCTGGGCTCCCAGTTGTTTTCCCAGCAGCTGGGGTGCTCTGAGCAGGGCTTGGATGCCCAAGTGCTGCTTCCCTCCTGCTCCCAGCCACGGCCTGATCCTCCCCCAGCTGGCTCCGTGAGGGGTGCGGGGCTGTCTCTGCCATCAGCACGTTTTGGGAGCGGTGTGAACTCTGCCAAAAGTGGCCTCTGCCCATCGCTGCTGCCTCGCCCAGCTCTGGCCATCCCTCCCCAGCCTGCAGCCCTCAAATCCCTCTGCCCACAAGGCACCAAAACGCAAATCCTGGGAGCCTTGGGCCAGTGCCATCTCCATTTCACCCCCCTGATGCCACCTGGCGCTGACCTACCATGAGTTTTTTACCCCTCTGCTGGTGGCCAGGGGCTCAGTGGAGCTCGGGGCCACTTGTCAGAGGCTTCCCAGCATGGCCAGCTCTGCGGTTTGGTTTTTTTGGCTGTTTTTCCCCCAGTCCCTGTAGTGTCTGAGGGCTTGGATGTGGTGGGATCCCCCAGGGGCACTGCAGCCTCCCCAGGCTGCTCTCCCTCCTGGTGCCCAGGAGGAGGAGGATGGCTGAAGAAGCCAGGTTGTGCACAGATTTATGATGTCCAGGTGTACCTGTGCCTGCAGGGCTAAAATTCTGGGGCTGGCAAACCAAGGAGAGGCACAGCTGAGGATAAAATGCCACCATCTGATCCGTGAATTCCCACCACTGCTTCCCATTTTTGCTGGGTGCATTTTGGGAACGCTTCTCTCCTGCCTGAAGCTGATGGGAGGCAGGAAACCTGTGGCTGTGGGCCACAGCTGGCCCCGAGCCGTGCTGGTGAGCAGATCTGCGAGGCCTCCAGGAGCTCTGGGCAGGACTTGCTGGGTTTATCTCTGGAGATGCTCCATGCACAGCTCACCTGTCCTTGCTGAGGGGACAGGGGGTTGCTTTTCACCCTGGATTTGAAGACCCCATGTCACCACCTCTCCCAGGATGAAGGCAAAGCCAGGTGGAAGTGGTGTCTTTAAGGTGAAGAGGTAAAACCACTTGATCTCAGGCCTAAACTCCTATCCTGAGGCTGCAGAGCAGCTCAGGTGGCCCTGAGGGTGGAAGGGGTGGGAAGGTGGCCTCTCCTGGGGTTCCAGGTGTGCGGGGAGGGTTTGGAGGGCACGGTGTCGGTGTTTACGTTCATTAGGCTATCACTGCCTCTCCCTAATTGGTTACAAATGGATCCCTGCCTTGGCAAACAGGCCTGTGGTGCTGCTTGGCATTTCCAGGGCAGCTGGAGCTTGTAGGATGAACCCTTGGCTGAGAGAAGCCAAAAAATCACCCCCTGGAATCCCCTCTGCCTGCAGCCAGCACCTCCCTCGGAACCTGGGCAGGGAGTTTGATGTGCCCGACGCTGTGTTGGTGCTGAAAGGGTTCGAGCTGTCACTGCCCCAAGGATTTCAGCCTCTGGAATGAGTGGGAAAGATCCTTTCTGCTGCTCTGGAGGGAGCCAGCAGGTTTGGGTGCTGTCTGTGAGCCACCCCGTGGGATTTGCACATCATCCCTTCAGGCCCAGCTGCTGGGGGGTGGGAGAGGGGCTGCTGCCAGCCCGGGCACTGCTTTTGGCAGGAGCAAGGTGCCCCTGCTTGCTCTGGGTCTCACAAAGCACACCCCAGCTCCCGGGGAGGTGAAGCCCTGGCGAGCTCCTGGGTTGAGCTGGGTTTGGCAGGATCTGGATCAGCGTGGCACCGGGTGATTGGGGCTGGTTCCCAAACCAGGGATCTCCCAGATTCCCTTCTGTCTCCAGCGGGCACCTGGAAAAAGGAGGCCAGAATCTGATGGCAAGTGAACTGAGGGTGGGCTCAGCCATTTATCCCCATCCTTGGAGCAGCTGGGAGCCTGCTGGGGCACCGCCAGCTCCCAAAGAAGGTTTGGTATGCCAAGTGGAAAGTTTCATCCCAATCCCTCTCAAATTCCTGCCGAGAGGCTCCCCCTGCTCTGAGGAGCTGTGAGGAAAGGCTGGACAGTGAAACCTTGGGGAAGGGAGCTTTCCTGGCAGATCCTGGCGAGTGCAGCATGTTTGCCTGGTTATTTTTGTCTCCCCTCAACCGTGCTCCCTCTTAGGCCGTGATCCTCTAAGCGTGATGACCCCGTAATCTGCTGGCACATGTGGTTACAAGGTGTTTACCAGCAAACTCCATTAGGGCCCTGTGTAATTAAAGAGGAATCCCGTGGTGCTGCACATCGCTGGGAGCTCCAGCTCGGCTCCTCGGGTGGGTGATTCTCCAGGTGTCCCCACCCCGTGGGGCAGGACCTGCCAGGGAGCAGCACTGGGAGTTTTTATCCCACATCCAGAAGTGCAGGGAACCCGGAGGGATCAGCCCGTTGATGTCACCAGCAGGGTGTTTTCCAGAATTTGGGCACCGAGGCGAGCTCCCAGACTCCCTGCCCACATTTTAGTCCTCTCAGTGCCCTGACTCTGACCAACAACCCGACACAAATCACCCCCTGTTCTCCCGGGCGGCCTAGCAGGGGGACAATCACCCTTCGCATTCGCTTCGCTGCCAGAAAATTCCGATCCCAGGCAGCAGCTCTGTCCTGGGCTGGTGGATGGGCTCTGCCCTCTCTCCAGGCTGTGTTTCAAACCCTCTTTCCTGGCAGCTGGCCCTGGGGAGAGCAGGAGCTGCAGGGAGTGACCCCGTGGAGTGCGTGTTTTAAGGTCGATTGAAGCGACTGAACTCTTTTGAGGGCCCACCGTGCTTTTCTGAAATAAACAGCACATTTTCCAGTCACCAAGTGACGGCTGGTGTAGCAGGGTGACAGTTTGGGATGCCAGCAGGCTGGGCTGGTGACAGGAGCCCGCGTGGTGCTGCCGTGGCCGGGAGGAGGGAACACAAGCCCACCCCGAGACCCTGCGGTCCTGTCGTGATGGGGCCATCACGAAGCGCTCAGAACACCTCACTCCTCGGTATTTTTAGCTCTCAAATACATCCGTGCCTGAGCTGTGAGCAGTGCAGCACCTCCAGAAAGCATCTGGGGGTGGAGTGGTCACAGCAGGAGCTGGGGTGAGGAGGGATAGGGAGTTTTGCAGGGTGGAGGGAAGGCCCAGGTGCCTCAGGCGCAGGGATTTTGGTTGTGGGCAAGGCTGGCACAGGGAATGGAAGCTCAGAGAAGGGAAGGGGTTGTGCCAAGTCCTCCTGTGCCCAGTCAGGGGGCTCAGGGCATCCCTGGGGAATAGAACAGCTGGAATGCCTGGCTCAGAGAGGCACTTACTGGGGCATGTGGTGGGGAACTCCCACTCACAGCTGCTCCCCCAGCCCCCACGGGCACTCCTGGCTCTCCAGGAGAGGCTGATTGAGGTTTAACAGCCCCCAAGTGATCCCACACGGGAGCAAACTCGGCTGCACGGGTCCCATTTCTTTGCTGGTGGCTCAGGTATTTGATAGGCTCCGGTTTCTCGGAGCATTTTTCAGCTCAGGTGGAGTTTTCTGAATGCTTTATCAGGATCAGCCATAAGCCCTGGCCTGGGAATTGATGAGCTTTCTCCACTGCCTGGGGCGGAGAGCGGAAAGAAAAAGGAGCTGCTGCTGTGGTTTCCTTACCCAGCCTGTCTGACCTTCCTTTCTTCATCCCCTTGCTGGCCTGGCAAGGTCTGCAGAGCCCCAGGGATCATTCCTTTTTCTGTTCTTGGACGTTTTGCTCCCCTTCCATTTTGAATCAGCTTCTTTCTGAGCCTTGGAAAAGGCTCAGAGCTGGGAGAAGCCCTCGTGGGAAGGTTTCTGGGAGAAGCACAGTGGAGTAAGAGGCGAGAAGGTGCTCGAGGTTTGAAGCCGCCCCATCGGCTCCTGGTTTTTCTTGGCAACAAGTGGCACGTTTTGGGGAGCTGTGGGGCAGGGAGAGCTTTGCTGCTGCAATGCCAGCCTCAGAAACCCTTCCTCAGCCCAGCCTGAGCCTGCTGCAGCCCGAGTGTGAGTCCCAGAGCCATCAGGGTCGGTCAAGCCAAACGTGGAGCAGGACTCGGTGTGAGCTCCCAAATCCACGTGCCAGGCCCTGTGAAAGCACCTTGCATGGCCCTTCCCAGCATCCCAGCTGTGCTGCCAGCCCTGGAGATCACGGAATTTTCATGGAATTGCAGGATGGCCGGGATTGGAAGGGACCTTGAAGTTCTCTTCCCACCCCCTGCCATGGGCAGGGACACCTTCCACAGGCCAGGGTGCTCCAAGCCCTGCCCAACCTGGCCTTGGGCACTTCCAGGGATTGCTCCTGCTGGAGAATGGGAGCTATTTTTAAATCCTCTGGGGGCCTGGGTGGGTCCCTGCCTGCCTCAGAGACTCTTGCTGGGACATGTGGCGGGGATCTCCCAGTCCCAGCTGCTCCCAGAGCGGGCACAGAGGGTGCCAGCAGGGTGGATGGCCCAGGGTGGCTTTGCTTCACCCCCTGGCCACAGACCTTAAAGCTTTAGTGGGGAGGAGAGGGGAGCAAAGCTGTGAGAAACCCATTCCCGAGGCACAGCAGGAGCTGCAGCCCCTCCACGGCCCAGAGCTGCCTCCCTCCCTCCCTCCAAAGGGGGTTCCTTGCCCTGGCCACGCAGCAGGGCTGGCTCAGGGCTGGTCTGGCAGCTGCTGCTGCCCTGCCTGGCTCCTCTGCACCGAATCCCTGAGGGCTCTTTCCTAAAAGAAGGAGTAAAATCTCTCCGGCTGCGCTGGCCAGAGCTGGGGCAGGGAGTGGCTCTCTGGGGCTGGTGGGGCTGCAAGCTCC
>VYXC01002155.1:236323-249031 GCA_013397175.1 Platysteira castanea | reverse complement strand
GGGTCCCTGGGCTCGCAGGAAGGACCCGCAGCAGGTCCCCGTGGTGAGCCGGAGAGGGGTCAGGTGCTGAGTCCAGCAGTGGGAAGGTTCTCCTTGAAGCCAAACCCAAACAAACCAGGGCTGGGGCGGGCAGAGGTCCCTGAGCCCCTCCGGGGTGGAGCAGAGCCCGCTGCCCTCAGCACCAGCCCAAACGCAGCCCGTGCGGGGCACACGGGTGCGGGTTGTGCAGCTCCGCTCCGGATTCCCCCTCTCTCTGCTCCTGATGGAGCGGAGGCTTCCCCGGAGCTCAGCCGGTCCCCGCGGACCCTCCTTCCCTGCGCCCTGCCGGGGTCCGGGGTCTCCATCCCTCCCTCCCTCCCTGCGTGCCCATCCCCCGCCGGCACCTCCCGCGCCGGCTCCGCTGCTCGGAGGATGGAGAAGGTGGAGCAAGGTGAGATGAGCTCGCTCCCAGCTCCTATAAATAACCGCGCCAGCCCAGCATCGGCCGAGGGGAGGGCACCAAGCCCGCGCTGCTGGGGACGGGCTCCGTCCGTCCGAGGCACGGCCGGGCTCGGCGAGCAGCGCTGCCGGGGACACGGAGCGTGGCGTGGCACCGGGGCTGCGGGGACAGCGCTCGGCTGTGCCCGCACCTCCCGGGCAGTGGCAACTGGCCCTGGGGTCAGTGTGCCCGCACCTCCCTGGCAGTGGCAGCTGGCACCAGGGTCAGTGTGCCCGCACCTCACTGACCATGGCAGCTGGCCCTGTGGTCAGTGTGCCCGCACCTCCCAGGCAGTGGCAGCTGGCCCTGTGGTCAGTGTGCCCGCGCCTCCCTGGCAGTGGCAGAGGGGCATCCTTCCCGCATGGCACAGATGTGCCAGCCTGCTCCTGGCTCTTGCCAGGCCGTGCCAGGGCATGGGTGGGGGGTCTTTGGGGTGCAGGCCAGGTTTGTGGCCAGACTTTGGGATGGAAGGGGATGGTGGCTGTTCCACAGGGGATAAGCAGGTTTAGGAGGGAAAAGAAGGGTTTGTGGGGTTGGTGCAGTGCCTGTGGGGATCAGGATGACCTGGGTCCTGTCTGTCTGTCCGGGCTGTGCCTTGGGGGTCAGTTCTGGTGCCATTTCCCCAACGTTTTGCCCACGGACCGAGCAGCAGAGCAGCTTCCAGGTGCGTGGGCACACAGGGAGAGCCACGGCAAGGAGGCCATCCTTCATCTGGTGGCAACTGCTGAGGCACAAAGCTGGCTGATGCCAGCTTGGAGCCTTTGATCAGGGGGCAAAACCATCCCTTCATCCACCCCCAGATGTGATTTGAGAGAAGTTGCACTGGTGTCCCACCACCTGCCCCACCGGGAGAGGAGTGGGCTGGATCTGATCCTTCCCCTCTGGAGAAGGAGCTGCCTGGATGAGCTGGCCAGGGAGAGCTGAGGGATTGAGTGTGGATGTTCTCCCCTCCCCTGCTTCTGGAAAAAAAAGGAGAAGTCGCTGCCTGCACGGTGAGTTATGTGGTGATGACTCCTTCTGATGGGCTCCATATAAAATCCCTCGCCTCCCCGAGGATGCTCCCCGTTGAAAGCTTTTATGGCATCTTAAAAATAGCCACGGAGGGGGAGAGAATGAGAAGATGGATAGGTAGGTGGATCCCTAATAAGGAGAGAAGAGGAAACAGCTCGAGAGGGAATGGAAAGACTTTGGTGAACGGCATGTGAGTGATTGCTGAGGGAGGGGGCGGTGTGGCCGTGCCGAGCCGCTGCTCTGCGTGCCCAGCGCCAGTGGGAAACCCTATAAAAAGCCTGCTTGGGGGATCTGTGCCTTGCTGGGGTGAGCATCAGCTCGGGCCGTGTCTCCTGCAGGCGCTGGCTGCATTCTACAAGTCCCCGTTAAAAATAATCCGCGGCTCTCGGCTGCAGCTGCTGCTCCGGCGCGGTTCCCGAACAGCTCCTCCCTGCTCCCTCCCCGCCTCCAGGCTCGGCGCCTCGCAGTGAGGTCGCTCCTGGATTTCCCTGGGCTGGCCTTTCCCACCTGGGAAAGGTGCCGGGAGCTGCCTGTGCCCCGGCTTTGTGGTGCCAGGGGTGAGATCTGGGCACGGTGGCACCGGGCTGGGGCTGGGTGAGGGCACAGCTCTCCGGGGCCTGGCTGGAGCAGCATTCCCGGTGCCGTGTGGGGGGACAGTCCTGCCCTGCCGGGTGGCACTGCCAGCACAGCGTCTCCAGGACCCAGGGAGTGGCTCCAGGCCCTTTGCAGCTCTCCCCGTCGCTCAGGGGAGATTTTCCGGAGTGTCTCCAGGAAATGCTGATTGCTTTGGCTTCTCTTGGTACAGCACAGCCACTGGGCACAAAGGGCTCTTAGTCAGCTGAGAGATCTGCCAGATCCTCCCCCTGGATCCCCTGGAGAGCGGGTGGATCTGCTGCTGATCCCCACATCCCCGGGTCCCATCTTGTCCCCAGGCTGGCCCGGACCTGTGGTCCCAATATCGGCTGGCACAAGGTGCTGTGACCTCTCTTTGGGATGTGAACCCCCCAAACTCAGCCCCTGGCAGGCACAGCGTGGACTCAGTGCTCCCCTTGTGCTGCAGGAAGAGGGGCTGGAGGGATGACGAGTTTCCCACCCTGGAATTAGGATGGAGCTCATGCTGTGGCCATCAGCAGTGCTCTGTCTGTCCCCTCAAACCCCTGGGGTGCCGCTGCCCACCCCAGCTCTGCTCCTGGCAGGGAAAGCCCTGTGCAGGTGGCTTTGTTTGGTGCAGGCAGCTGGGAAACATTCCTTGGCTTTGCCCCTGCTCCAACTGCGGGGAAAAAACGCTGCTAACAAGGCTCCTCTGTCACAGCTGCCAGCCTGTCACATCCAGGCCATCTCCCTCTTGCTTTCTCATCTTTTTTATCTTTTTTTCCCTCCCTCAGCTAGACAGGAACCCAGGGAAGCAGAGGTTGTGGAGGGTTAGTGCTGCCCAGCTCTGGGGAAAAGTGAGGCTGGAGAGCTCCTGCCTGATCCTCGTGGCTGGGTCTGAGCTGGCAGTGCCATCCTGGCTGGAGAGTGTCCATCCCCCTCCCCACCTGGAGCGCCCCATCCTGCTCTGGGATCCCAGCACAGGAAGAGCTGTGAGAGTTGGGAATGTTCAGTCTGGAGAGGAGAAGCTTTGGGGTCACCCATTTGTTGCCTCCCAGTGCCTGAAGGGAGCCTGCAAGAAATGTGGAGAGAGGCTGTTCACAAGGGACGGAGTGACAGGGCAGGGGGAATGGCTTAACACTGGCAGAGCAGGTTTAGATGGGATATTGGGATGAAATTCCTTCCCTGTGAGGGTGGGCAGGCCCTGGCACGGGGTGCCCAGAGCAGCTGTGGCTGCCCCTGGATCCCTGGCAGTGCCCAAGGCCAGGCTGGACAGGGCTTGGAGCAGCCTGGGGCAGTGGGAGGTGTCCCTGCCATGGCTGGGGTGGCACTGGCTGGGCTTTAAGGTCCGTTCCAACCCCAACCATTCCTCTGCTCCTTGTTCCCACCTTGGCTGGGAGCATCCCGTGGGTGTCCAGAGTGTGAGGGGCGACCAGGAGAGGACACCCGCAGCTGCCCCAGCCCTCTGTGCCTGCCCGGCTGGTCAGGTGGCAGCAGAGGTCCCGTTTGGGACACAGTTCTGTTCCCTGGCAGGCAGCTTTTGGCTCGCTTCACCAAAAGCACAACAAAAAGCCCATGCTCATTTTTCCCCCGCTGAAAGGGGACTTGTTCCCTGGAAAGCGCCGGCTCTGCCGGGCCCACTGATCGCTCGTTAATTGTCGCTAATGAGGAGCCGGGCGAAGTGGCATCCAGAGGCTCCTGGGGACAGCCTGTCGCTTCGGCTCGGGAGGGACATCTCAGCGGGGAAGGGAGCCGTGACCCCGGCGTGGGTGAGCTGAGCTGCACGGACGGGTTCGCTAACGAGGAGCGCTCCAATTCCCGTGCCCGCAGCACGGCGGCGAGGCTTCAGAGGATCCCCGGTGCTTTCCCGTACGCAGATGGATTTATTCACACGTGGAGAGGTGCGATGGAGAGGGCTAAACCCACCCTGCCCAGGACTCAGCGCTCAACCTCCGCGGCCCGCCAGCAGCGGGGAGCGATGCCAGGCTCGGCCCCTCGCCTCCAGCCCGGCAGTCGGAGGCTGTTCTGTGCCCAGCCGCGATGAAAGGCACCAAAGGCTTTTAGCAGGAGCCAGCCGCGTCCGCCTGCCCGGAGCTGCCCGCGCTGGCAGCCGTCCCTCCTGTGGAATTCGGGATTTTGGGCGTCCGCGGGAGCCGAGGGGCTTCGGTCTGTGCCGAGCCCCTGGCGTGCCCCGGGGGATTTTTCGGTCGGGGTGTGCCTTGTCCTGCCACGTCCCCACCAGAATGTGCCTGGAACCCCCAGAAATGTGCCTGGACCCCAGGCTTGGCCCTGCCCTGCGTGGCTCCTCTTGCTGGGGCTCAGGATGTGGCTGGGGGGTGTGAAGCCCCCTTGGGAGGGTCGCACTGGTGCAGAGGTGTGGTTTTGCTCGTGGGGAGCCCTCTCCCACAGCAGCAGCTCCCTGGGTGCCCATCCCCTGCTCCTGTGGCACCCGTGCCGCTCACCTCGGTGGTTCCTTTTCTCTCCTCTCTGCTAAAATGGCTGAGCTGCTTCACCAGTCCTTTTCCTGGGAGCTTTCTCAGCTTTTCTCCCATTCCTGCCAGGCTTCCATGTACCTGTGACCTCCCCCTGCCCCCTGGGTACCTCCTCTTGTCCTCGCAACCGCTGGGTGAGGCACCAGCAGGAGGCTGTGGCTGCGTTTGCTGCTCAGCCAGAGCCAGGGCTGCTCTGCAGAGGGGGATCTCCCCTCCAGGATTTGTTATTGCACGAGAATAAACAGCCACGTGGGATGTTATTTTCCATCCTGCTGAGAGAGGTTGGAGTTGCTGCTTTCTGCCCCAAACCCTGATGTTTGGTTTTGGATTCTCTGCCTTTGAAATGCAGAGGAGAAGCGGGAGTGGAGCAGGTGGATGCTGCTCGTGCTCTTGCAGGACAAGGGCTGATGTCAAGGGATTGGTGGTTGCGCCTCTGCCCCCTGCTCTGACCCTGGTTTGGGGTTCAGGTGAGCCCCAAGCCGTGCAATGAAGTGTCCTGCACTTTGTTTCCCACTGCTTCCAGGCTCCTTCCACACTGGAGACAGCTGTGGGCCTGGGACTGGCTATTGCTCCGTGCTCCACTTCAGGGTCTTGCTATTCTGACCCCTAAAAAACCTTTCAGGGGCCTCAGGGAGCCCTGCTCCCCTTGGGAAGCAGCAGGACAAAGAGCTGGCACAGCCGGGCTGAGAAATGGGCCTGGACCCCAAAACTGGGGCGGAGTGGGAGAGCCCTGAGCTGGTGTGGTGTGGGTGACCCAAAATCTGAGCCGACCCATCTGTGCTGGGAAGAATAACTCTGTCCATCCATCCATCCATCTGTCCATCCATCCATCCATCCCCTGAGGGTCTCTGAGGTCTGAGAGCTGCCTCGGGGGTTGGGAGGGCTCCTCCTGGGCCTCTGGGAGGTGTCACCTCCCACACCACCATGGGACATCCACACTGGCAGGGGGATAGGCCACATCCTGGAGGGATCCTCTGCTGAGGCAGTGGAAGGAGGCAGAAGATGTCTCAGTGGGGCACTCAGAGGGTGGTTGTGCTGAAGGTCATCCCAAGGGGAGCAGCCTCGAGGCAGCTCCACCTCCCACCACAGCTGTCGTCCCTCCCCGTGGCTCCCCCCTGCCCCAGCTCTTGCTCCATGACTGTTCACCATTCCTGCTTTTTTTCCTTCCACCCCACCTTCCTTTTCTCTTCCCTCTCCCCGTTTCTCTCCTGGCAGCTTTGTTCTCCTGGCTGTGTACGGGGGTTGCCATGGTGACTGCCACAGCATCTCTGCATCCCGCAGGAGTGGTCCTGCGCTGCCCTGGCCGTGCAGGGCACCCTCCTGCCCCTCCCGGGGGCCACCTGCCACCTCCTCCCAGGGGTGGAATTCCCTGGGGACATCCCCGTGCCCCATCCTGGCATCTGGGGAGAGGAGGGGACAGCGTGGGGTGGCCCTCAGCAGCTCAGGATGGGGCTGGGGCGCAGGGCTGGCTGCATGGCACAGCTTTAGCACTGCCAGAAACATTCCAATAAAACCTTCCGTAAATATTTTTTAACGAGCAAACCCTGCTCGAGGAAAACAGAGCAGCTGCTGCAGCACAGGGAGTCCCCATGGGTGTGGAGGCAGAGCTGCTTGTGGCCTTCTGGTGGCGATTTGCAGATGACAATATCTCCTTGCAGCGTGAGAATGGCTGGGCCCCTTTCAGCAGATAATTAGGATGACGTGTTATTAGCTGATTACTGGGGAAACATACATTTACTGAGGATTTATCCTGCACCCAGCATTAATCTCCTGTGTAGCTGCTAAACCCCCATAAATAATCTGATTTTGATCATCAATTGCTATTGCGAGTTCCCCTATAAATCTCAATTAAATGCACATTTAACTCGCATCGAGTTGCCAAATTTGCTTGTGCGTGTGCATCCTGCTGCTTGCCTGGGGCAGATGTCTGGGGATGTGCGAGCTCAAGTCTGTTTTTCAGACAGCCTGAAACCAGAATGGGGTTTGGCAAGGCAGAGCAGCCCTGGGAACAGCACAGCACGGAGGATCCAGCACATCCCAGCTCCCTGCTGCTGCTCCCACCTTGCTGTGCCTGGCTCTCCCAGCCGTGTCCTGGTGCTGGGGTTGGCAGTGAGGGCAGCAGGAGGAGGCTCTGCCTCCGGAGCATCCCAGGGAGGGGAGATGGAATTGCCAAAACCCGTGTTGGGGCTTGCAGCAGCGCTTGCCTGGGGTGGAAACTGAGACTGGCTTGGGCTGGGTTGAGTCCCGGCCACCCTTGGGCCACTGTGGGGACTTTTCCAGCCTTCGTGCTGGTGGAGGGCTCAGAGGGTGGGGACATCCTGCAGGGAGAAGGTGACCGGCAGGACAAGGTGCCACCAGCTTCCTGCAGAGCTGGAAGGAGATTCCAGCCGTTACCTGGGCTCTGTTTGCTGCTGGGGCCACCCTGAGTTATTTTATCTCCTTGTTTTTGCAGCGAGTGCACCTCAGGGAGGGCAGAGAGAGCTGGGTGGTCGTGGCAGAGCTCTGGTGACGTGTTCTGTGCTGGGGACAGGGTGGGGGCATGGCAAACCTCCCGCTGCCTTTCAGGGTGTGGGATTTTGGTGTGGCTGCGAAGACACAATAAAGACGCTCTCACACCTGCCAGGTTCAGCAGAAAGGAAAGAATGATTTGTTTATTATTTACAATCTCACACTCATATACACGTCCCAACTCCACAAGGGATTGGAGAGCATGTCACTTCCTTCTCAATCCCACTGGAGAAGAAAGATGCTCATCAAAGTTCTCTTATCACAAAAGGAATGAAAAACAGAAAATACCGTTAAGTAAACATTGGCCATTATTTACATGAAACTGTGTGAAAGAATCTGACTCCAAGGTTAAAAACAGAAGGCTTATAAAAACCAGGGCAACAATTTTGGCCTCACCTGGGCTGCTGGACCCCAGAGGTGAGGCTGGGTTTGGATGTTTTTGGATGTTTCTGGAATGCAGCCCCCCATCCCTGCTGCCTCAGGGGTGTCAGCTGGGGCCGCGATGATCCCGGTGATGGGACTGCACTGGAGGAGCCATAAAAGAAATGATGGAGCTGTTCAGACTGCTGGGAAGATGTCTGAGATCTCCTCCCGAGCCTGGCTGGAGCCCAGCCGGCCGGTTGTGGTGGTGTGGGAAACACACAAAGGTGCAGACAGCAGGAGAGCAAAACCCGCTGCCTTTTATTAGGGACAGCTTCATCCCGGGCCAAGTGCAGCCCACAGCAGCCAGCAGCTGAACATTAATGGCTTTGGGTGAGACCAGGAGCTCTCAGGGCCCAGCCCAGAGGGATTCTGCCTCTCCTGGGGCAGCAGGATGGGCCTGAGCCCGTGGAGGAGCAGGGTGCCCAGCTGTGCCCAGCTGTGTGTGCTGGTGGCAGCTCCAGGCAGGGCTGGCGGGTGCCACGAGCCCCAGGCTGGCTCCCAGGGGTGGCATGTGGCCACTCCAGCCTGCTCTGTCCCCGGCACTGCTGAGTGCACCCCTGCCTGGCGTTCCCTCCCTCTGAACCCACCTTTCACCTCTGCTGGCTCACAGAGAGGCCCCGGGTGCTGCCCTTGGTCCCCGCCTGGCATCGCCTTGCCCGGGCATTGCTGCCCCTCTCAGGGTCCCCCTCTGTTGGCCCTGGCAGTGCCAAGGGGCCGTGTGGGCTCCCCAGAGCTCTGTCCCACGGGGTTTGACCCCAGCGTTGAGGATGGGGTCGGAAGGATGGGCTCAGGCAGCAGTGGGATGGGGATGTGGGGTTTTCCAGCGCTGTCCTGTGGGTCAGGGAGCCCATCCTGAGGCCTTGGGCTGTCCTGCACTGCTTGTGGTGCCTGGAACTCCACAGGTGGAGTGCCCATCCCTGGACATGGCACTCTGTGCTCTAGGCTGGGGACAAGGTGAGGACAGCTTGGACTCGGTGGCCTGGGAGGGCTTTTCCAAACCAAACAATTCCGTGTGGCCGTGGGGCTGTCCCTGGCACGTCCCTGTCCCCCTCCACCTGCTGCATCCACCTCTGCCACCCACATGCAAGGCCAGGTGTCTCAAATGAGCTTCCTGCGGGGTGGGGACAATCTTTTTAGGGCCACTTAGAGGCTCCATTTGCTGCATTTAACAGAATTAGAGCGGGGATCACGGTAGATTACGAAAAGCACTAAACACCCTCTGTGCAGGGCCCCGTGGAGGCTCTGCCCAGCTCCCCTCCAGAGGGGCTTTGCTCAGTTTTTGGGGGATGCTCTGTGTTAGGGGACTTGGACTCGGTGGCCTGGGAGGGCCAACCCCACGACTGGCAGGGAGTTTGGTTCAGGAGGGCTCCAAAGGGATGTGGCAGTGCCCTCCCTGCGGCAGCCCCGGATCTGACAGAGCTCCCAGTTGTTTTCCAAAGCACCTTCCCAGGATATAACAGCAGCTGGAGGAATTTGGAGCCAGCCAGGGAAGCTCCTGCTGGAGTTCTGCCCCCAGCCCTGAGCTGTAATTCATCCCAGGAATGGGGCTGGCTGGGGGGCTGCTGCTCTCGAGCCTCCTGTCCCTCCCAGCACGTGCTGGTGGCAGTGAGAGGGCTCTGTAACAAATATCCTGCCCTGCAGCCTATTTCTGGGGACATTGTCCCCTCTGTGACGCCAGGGCTTGCTTTGCCAGCTGTCACCCCCAGCCCAAATTCCCATTTCGTTGCATTAATATCCGTGCGGTGCCTCTGGATGGGGATTTGATTTCAGCTGGCTCCCCGGCGTAGAAAGAGTTAAAAATAGCAACTCCAACACCCCTCATTCCCTGGCTGTGACGCAGTCTCCCAGGTTGGAGCTACAATGCCACCAGGAATAGGGTTTGAAATCAAACGAGGGAGCGCTCTGCACTCTGCAGAACGGGAGGAAGCGGCTCCAGCCCGGAGGGAACACAGGGGCAGCCCCTGGATTGATGAAACAGGCAGGAATTTGTCTCCCGTGCAGTGCTCCTGGCCCGATGAGTGATGCTGCACGCCCACGGGGATGGATGGGGGAATTCAGGAGGTTCTCAGCCCAGCTGGGAACCCACAGCAGACCCCAGGAAGGAACGAGCTCGGAGCACTCCGCTCTGGAGCACCACGAGCAGAGCCCCTCGCCCAGGCTCAGCTGGGCACCCAGCCCGGCCAGCAGGGCAGGGGTGCGCTGGGTCCAGCGGCACCGAGGCTCCCTGGGAGCTGCAGGGTGCAGGCAGGGACAGAACAGGCGGATCCTCCCCCAAAAAGTGCTCCCAGACTCTGGAAGCAACAGCCTGCTGCAGGGTGGCGAGGTGCCAGCCCGGCTCTGCCTCATCCGACGGGGCTGCTTCTCTGATCTGGCAGAGAAAAATCCTAAATCCCCACGTTCCTCGCTCTGAGGCGCTGCCCTAGTTTAAAAATGCCAGCTCCTGGCTTTTCTTTTGTAATACTTTAAATATAGCAGCCTTTATGTTTCTGATGGGCGCGCCATATGTTTGGGAAACGGCGCCGAAATCCAGCGGGCTGGTGGGTGGGGGTTAAAGGGAAAAAGCATTTCCACACGGGAAGCTGCAGGCACAAAACGCAGCGGCAGCAACCAGCAAATCCCTCCTGCAGCAGCCAGCACTAAGCTCCTTTCTGTCCCGCCTGTCTCCGGGTGTCGGGGTGAGGAGCGAGCCTGAATGTTTCCATTGTGTCACCTCCTGTGCCGGCCACCCTGGCACTGCCTCCGCAGCGCCCAGCAGGAGATGCCACCGTCTGACAGCTCCTTTGCTCTTTCCCTTGCTCAGAAAGCCCCTCTGCTGCTTTCTCTTCGGGGGTTTTGAGGGGGATTTTTCAGCCGGGATGGGTTCCTGGTGCTCCAGCTCGCCCCGAGTGCTGTGGCCCCGGCTGGGGGTGGTGGGGGGTGGCTCTGGCAGCCAGGGGACAGTCCGTGGCCCCTCCCCGCACTCCCGCACAGCCAGGACTGTCTCCCGGCATTAAACACAGCCTCTGTTTCGCAGGAAACCTGGCCTCAGCAAAATGATGAGCTCAGGCTTTTCAGCTTTTGGCCAGGACCTCAAGTTTGGATTCTTGCACTCAGCACATCCCTCAGCTTTAGGACCCAAGTGTAGCCCCTTGCATGGACCCCCCAAAAGCTGTCCAGCCCAGCTGGAGCTGAAAATAGCATCCTGTGGGCTGGGGCTGGGTCCAAGCCTCAGTCAAGGTCGCCCCTCCTGCTCTGGCTGGCTGGGGCTCCCCTTCTTGTCACGCCTCAGGAATTGAATCCAGGAGAGGAGATGGACTTTGGCCACTGCCCGGCTGCCAGGGGGCTGTGTCCCTCGAGACCACCCTGCCGGGGGAGCAGGAGAGAGGCTGGGATGGCCCAAAGCTCCTGCAGGCAGCTTGGACTTGATGGGCTGGGAGGGCTTCCCCAACTGCAATAATTCTGGGATTCTGTAGATAATCCTTGGGGAGAGCAGCTCCTGGTGCAAACAGTGTTGGGAGCAGAGCTGGGCAGCAGCCAGGAGGATTTTCCCCCAAATCCTGATTCCATCCTGGCTGAGGGGTCTGGTGTGGGCAGGCAGGCAGCACCTACCCTTGGGGGTCCCAGTCCCTCCCACTCTGGGGCTCCCAGTCGCTCCCAGTCTGGGGCTCCCAGTCACTCCCAGTTTGAGGCTCCCAGTCCCTCCCACTCTGGGGGTCCCAGTCCCTCCCAGTTTGAGGCTCCCAGTCCCTCCCACTCTGGGAGTCCCAGTCCCTCCCCGTCTGGGGGTCCCAGTCCCTCCCAGTCTGGGGCTCCCAGTCCCTCCCACTCTGGGGCTCCCAGTCCCTCCCAGTTTGAGGCTCCCAGTCCCTCCCAGTCTGGGCAGCTGTGGAGCCCAGAGCTGAGCTGGGAGGGGCTCCCGCGCTGTCTGCAGCGACACAAACGTGCGAGCGCCGGGAGCCCCGGCTGCAGCCGCAGCTCCAGGAGATCCCGTTGCCATGACAAGGCGTGCAAATGTTACCCAGGAAAAGGAAAAGATCCCGGCGGGGATGGGAGGAAGGCTGCCGGGGTGGGGGGCACGCGGATCCCACGGGAATCGTGCACGGATGTCCAACCGCACCTGCTGAGCTTCGGATCTCCCAGGGTTACACCTCCAGCCCCTTCCCGAGCTCTGCGCCCCCCAAATTCCCACACCTGGGGGTGCAGAGCCCCGCTCCCGTCCCCTCACCCTCCTCCAGCCCCCCAGCAGCCGTCCTGGCACGGTCCTGGCAGGAAAGGGAAGGTGTCAGTTCTCCCAAACAGCGACAGGACGAGAGGAAACGGCCTCAAGCTGTGCCAGGGGAGGCTCGGGTTGGACAGCAGCAGGAATTTTTGCATGGGAAGGGTGCTCAGGCGCTGGAACTGCCCAGGGAGGTGGTGAGAATGCTGAAGGGGACCCTCACCCTCCTCCTTTGCCTGGGGAGTGGCACTGAAGCCCTGAGTGTGAGGATGCCAGGTGATGCCCATGGTGCTCCCTGGGTGCTGCCAGGGTGGGGACTCTTGGAATACGGTGGAATTCCTGGGATATAGCAGAATTCCTGGGATACAGCAGCCCAGGGAGGAGCTGTCAGGCTGGGGAAGCTCTGTTCTGCCTTTCTGCTGGCTGCACTCGGGTCCTCAAATCTCCCCGCAGCTCCGAGAAACAGAAGAGCAACTTTTCCCTCTTTTTGTTGGGAATCTGGGAAAATCCCAGCAGCACTGCTTCCAGCAAACCAGGCTGATCCCAGATCCCTCGCTCAGGACACCCCCGGGTGCTGCTGGAATGGGGCTGGGGGTTCCTGCAGGGCAGGAGGTGCAACCTGCTGAGCCCCGGCGGGGTTTTTGGGGATGTTCCCTGGCACATTCCAGCCCTGCCTGCGTGGGAAGTAAACATCCTGCAGGCAGGCACGGGCAGCTGCCTGCGGCCAGGTCAGCATGGGAAGACAATCACGGCTTCCTCCACGCTCGTTTGGAGAATAATTTCCATGGACGCAGCCAGAAACAAATTCTGCTGTGCAGGCAGGGCTGTTCGCTGCTCCAGCTTTTGGGTTGTTTTTCCTCCTACCCTCTTGGTTTTTCTCCTTGTCTCCTTGCCTCTTCGCCCTTCTCCTTTGTCTCCTCCGGCTGTTTCTGGACCTCCCTCGTCTCTCTCCTCGCGGCGTGTCCCCGCGTGACCCAGCTCCCACGCTGGCACCGTGTCCTGCCGTGCCC
>VYXC01002155.1:218792-233969 GCA_013397175.1 Platysteira castanea | reverse complement strand
ATCCATCCTATGCTGGCACCCCTTGCTGCAGGTGCCAACAACTCTCAGTCCCTGCATCACCCCTGGCACCCACCAGCCTCAGCTTCCCACGGTGACTCTGCCTCTCTGTATTAATTTCAGGGTGAATGCTTTGCTTTTCCACGGTCCCCTTCACCTGTGGCTCTCCCAGCACTGTGCAAACATTAATTACTGGCAGTTAATCAAGCCAGGCGTGCCCACCCTCCTGTGGAGATGCAGGGTCACAAACATGCTGGCCCCAGAGCTGGGTGGGAGCTCCCAGGTAGCTGTGGATAATGATCCAAACCTCACCTGGAGCAGCTTCTCCCTGAGAGACCTTCCCGGAGGGCCAACGGGCTGGGAGAGGGAGAGAGGTGGGGAAAGAGCAGCACCTGCTCTGGTCCCAGCAAGGAAGGAGGGATGGGTCTTTAAAAATGCTCCTGGAGAGCTGCTGCTGGGGTGTGTGGGGCTGTGGGATGTGGGGCTGCCAGGGGGGAACCCAAGTTGCTGGTGGAGCTTGTTCTGAGCCCCCCTTGGGCGCTGTTATTTGGGCTGGTGGTGAGCAGCAAACCCTCCAAGGCCGAGGGAGATTATCCCCTGTTATCCCTTTACTCCCGGAGGGCTCCAAGTGTTCCAGAGGTTCAGCATTTCCCCACCCCGGGGCAGGGCTGGACGCCGTGCAGGAAGAGCACAGGAAGACAAACAAGGTCGCTGACCCTGCCGGCACGAAGGAGGGGAATCGCCCGGGGATGTGTGGTGGGAGCTGTAAGTTTTTCACTGGGGCAGCCCTGGGCAGCCTCCCTGTGCCCTCCTGGGGGGCTGAGCTCCTCTGCAGGGCCGTGGGGGCTCTTTGGGGGGCTCTTTGGGGGGCTGTGCCCCCGCCCGGGTCACACTCTGGCTGTGCCCGGCCACCGCTGCCTGACCCCGGGGCTGCGCGGGGCAGCAATCCCCGACCGGAGCTGCCACCTTAATCCGGCTCAGAGGGAAATCTGTCGAGTGCCCACGCAGCCCCGGGGCAGTTCCCTGCCTGGCCGTGCCCACAGCCCATCAGGAGCCAGCCAGGACACGGGCACAGCCCCGCAGGAGCTGGCCCTGGGCGAGTTTTGCGCCGGGAGTGGGGCACAAACGCAGGAATTGTTGGCCCAGCCCAGCTCCGAGCAAACCGGGGGCAGATTATGGCATTCCTTGGGCAGCTCCCACCCCCTCTCCGTGCCCGCTGTATCCCAGCCTGCGAGGCCACTAATGCTACTTACATTATTAGTGAATTATTTGGGTGTAATGAGCTTTGCCCCGCTCAGCCGGCCCTGCGCTCGGGGCTGTGGGATGTGTAATACTTCCTGCACGGGGCCACGGGGCGGGCAGCTGCTGCCTGGAACACAGGCACACAATGCAGCAATGTTCCCGGACAAAATTCCAGCCTGGCCGGGAGGTTAAGCACAGATCGGGGAGCTTTGGGTAGCGCTGGATGAAGAGGGAGGGTGCCCTGAGCTGGGTCCTGACCCATCCCCGCGGGCACAGCCGGCGGTGACTGGCTGGCATCCATCTCACCCAGCTGAAAGCATCTTTTCCACCCTCAGCTCCTTTCCCTCTGCCTTCCC
Organism: Platysteira castanea; assembly: GCA_013397175.1. Classification (NCBI taxonomy): domain Eukaryota; kingdom Metazoa; phylum Chordata; class Aves; order Passeriformes; genus Platysteira; species Platysteira castanea. Next base: position 232,374 of record VYXC01002155.1, on the reverse strand, counting down.
CCCGTCAGACCGAGCAAGGGCTTGGCGATGCGTTGCCATGGACACCAGGAAGCTTTCCCTGGAGACCGGCAGCCCGCACCGAGCCCTGCCTGCATGTTCTGACATAGATTATTATTTTTGTCTTCCCCCTTTCTTCACTGGCAGTGTCGGAGTGCGGATGAATTCGCGGCTCTCCCCCTGCCTCTGTCCTGCTTTCCCCTCCCAGCTTTGTGCCTTTGTGCCTTTTCAGGGCTTGGCTTTGGTGTTGTTCTGGGCCAGGGTGTGAGCAGTGGGTGCGTGGGAGGAAGTTTCAGCTCTGTAACTCTCGCTCTGCTGGAGAAGATCCCTGATTTATCCCAATCCTCTTTGTCCCCTCAGGCAGCTGCAGAGCTCCTGGGCACCCGTTACCATCTCAGGAGGTGCTGGGTTGCTGTTCCCACGGCTGGTGCCTCTTGGGTGGGGGTTCCCTGCTCCCTTCGTTGTGTTTGGGACCTCAGAGTGATTTAGGTCTAGACTAATTAGGCTCTGCTGGGCTGAGCTCCAGGCCTGACTCCCATTTTGTCACTGCTCTGCTGGCACTTGGCGTCCTTTAGTGTCTCAGGTACCTCTGAGAGCTCTTGGCTTGCAGGGAAGGGAAGTCCCAGCAGCTCTTGGAAGTTCTTGGAAGTCAGGGCCGGAGCCTGAGCTTTGCAGGAGGGCACTCAGAGCTTCCCTCGCAGCCCATTCCCAGCAGCTCCAGGGATGGAGGGTCAGCCCATTTCCCGGAGGGAAGCGGCTCTGCCTCTCTGGGAACTCGGTGCAGGGAGTGGGATTTCACTCTGACACAGCCTCGGTGTCATTCTGACTTCTCTTGCTCGGCTTTTGAAGCCAATAATGGGCTGTTTCTGTTCCCTGTCACTTGATCTGCCCCTGGGTGAGCGAGGAGCCTCTGCTGAGTGATCTCCTCTGTCCTGTGCCCCTTCTTGCCCGCTCTGGAGGGACTTCACAGGCTGGCTTTCAATCAGCTGCTTCTCTTGTTCCTGGGAATGCAGTTCAGCCCTGGGTCAGAAAAGCTCTGGCTCGCTGAAATCCTGCATTTTACTGCTCGCCTTGCCCAGATTGTGACTCCCTCTCGGAAATCTCAGAGCAAATAAATCCTGTGCTGCTCGGCCCCTGCCTGCAGTGCTTGGCGTGGTGTCAGCCTGGCTGGAGCTCCTGCACAGCCCAGGCACTCCCAGGTGGGGCAGGGAAAGCAGGAGCTGCTCTGTGGTTTCTCCGTGGGTTTGGGAACGGCCTTGGGACAGCAGAAGGATCCGTATGGAGCAGGAGGATTTTACCCTGGGCATCATTTTACTGGATGCCCAGGGTAAAATCTGGAGGATTTTACTGCTGGGCATCACCTGTGTGGTGTTCCCAGGGGGGTGAGGAGTGGAGGTGAATCCCAGCACTGCCTGCAGCAGGAGAAATTCAGCTCTTGCCCTGCCCTGCAGCCTCCAGCTCCTTCCAGACCCTCCACGCGCCGCGGGGCCGCTCCGGAAGGAGCCGTGGGACTGGGATGCTGCTCCTGGCTGAGGAGGTGACAGTCCCACCAGGGCCGGGCGCTCCATGGCTGTGATGTTTGAAAGCTCCCTGACAAATGACTTCTTCCTCCAGTTCCTGAGCAAACAAGTTGGGAGCTCCAAAACACCAGCAGTTCCTTCCCGTGCTGCTGCCAACTCGCTGGGCTGCCTCAGAGAGGGTCAGCAGCCACCAGGGCTGAGCACAGCAGTGGGGGCTGGTCCCTGCAGGGTCCCCCTGCATCTGCTGTGGGGACAGGAGAGCGCCTGGGGAGCTCTGGGTGGCTTTGGGGTGATGCTGTGACCTCGCTGTGCTGTCTGAGCAGTGCCCGGGTGCTGACGCTGCACGGAGCCTGGGACTGCAGAGCAGTCAGCCTCTTCCGTGGGGCAGGGAAATCCCAAATCCAGACAGGGCTGGGCTCCCACCTCAGAGTCACTGGGTGCTGTCCTTTGCCCTTAGCGCTGGCCTGATGTCCCCTGGCTGTGCCGCAGCCACCGGACTGAGCTCAGTGCCCCAAATCCTAACAGACCCTTCCCCTCTCTCCTTCTGCCCTCCCTCCTTTCTGCCGGCAGTTCCCTATCAGCAAAACCCCTACAGCCCCGGGAGCAGCTCCTCTGCCATCCAGTGCTACCGCTGCGGGGACACCTGCAAGGGCGAGGTCGTGCGTGTGCAGAGCAACCACTTCCACATCCGCTGCTTCACCTGCCAAGGTAGGACAAGGATGCCCCGAGAGCTGGTGGCCAGCTGGTCCCACAGCCCTGGGTGACCAGCAGAAGGCTGGGGACACACCCACCCGGCCCGCTGAGATGTGGTCACACACCTGAATGGGGGATGTGGCGTGGCACAGGTGGCACGGGGCAGGGAGTGCCCGCGAGTGGTGCCAGAGCCACTGAAGGGGTGGCCAGTGTCACCACGCTGGAGCAGCCTGAGTGCCAGCAGCTCCCCAGTGTGCCCATCTGTGTCCGGGGAGGGTCACCGTGTCCTTCAGCTGCTCCCAAAGCAGGAGGAGGAGGAGGAGGAGGAGGCACTGCCAGCCTGGCTGAGGCGGGGAGATGCCCAGAGCAGCTCCTGATGGAGCTGGGGCTGGGTGACACATCCCTGCCACCCGCCCGTGGGATGTGCCCAAGGTACCAGGGGATGTCATGAGATGCAGCGGGGACTTGGTGGCCTCCAGGGCTGGCAGGAGTGGAGCAGAGGTTGTTTGGATCCTCCTGGGGTGCCAGAGGAGAGCTGCAGGGCTGTAAAGCTCACGGTGCAGAGCTGCTGCTGCTGCTGAAGGGCTCCTCGGCACCTTTATTGGAGCAGCTGCTCTCAACCAGCTTCTGCAGGCTGTAAAATCTCCCATTCCAGGGCTTTTTACAGGTCTCTGGTCTCCCAAGCTCCCTGTGCTGAGCAGGATCCCTGGCCACACTTTTCTCCTCTCCATGGAGCAGCGGGGTTGGCTGGAGGTGACACTTCCCTGGGCCGTCCCCACCCTGCTGCAGCCCCGGATTTTTGGGAAGGGGGGGATGTCCCGGGATGCCCTCAGGGCTGACCTGCACCTGCAGGGCCCCGTGCTGAGCACTCTGCCCTTTCCCAGCTCGGCCGTGGAGGATCCAGCAGGAGCTGAGCATCCAGACAAAGAGCTCAGACAGCCGCCAGCTTCAAAGGGCCCGGGAGCCAGCAGGGAGAGCCTGGCAGCGCTCACCGCCCGATTTCCAAGTGAAAGGGAATAAATAATGAGAGGAAATCCTCCTGTCTCACCTTCCCTCGCAGCCCTCACCTCCTGCTACCTCTGGCTGGCTCCAGCCCCGCTGCCTGTCCCTGAGGTGTCCCCAGGAGCTGGCACGGGAGTGAAGCTGTTCCCACAGCAAACAGGGCACAGAGCAGCCTCGTTTTATCTTCTTCTTCTTCCTGATGCTGTGCCCGAGCTGCTGGCCTGTCCCTCGTTGCTGACAGGATGTTTGGGAGACCCGAATTCCCCCTGCTGGGTACCCCCAGCCGCAGGGAGCAGCTCGGCCGAGGGATGCTCCACAGGACAGGAGCTGCATCTCTGCCCCTGTGGGCCCCACAGCTGCGGGTCCAGCTGTCCCCTGTCACCCTGGGCTGGCCCACAGCTGCAGGGACAGGATAGAGGGGGCTGAGGGACAAAGCAGAGACCAAGGTGGGCTGTGCCAGCGGGTGCTCAGTCCCTCTGTGGTCCCCTCTCCACCCTGTCACCTTGCAGGACAGGGGATGGGCGCCGTGCCCAGGCCCCGGGAGCACCCTGTGCCAGCCCGCTGCCAGGCTCTGCTGCTCTCCAGGTCTCTCTGTGGCTGGAGAAGCCGTAGGAGGGGGCTGATGCTGAGGCCAGGGCTGGCCGCGTCTGCCTGGATTACCGTGATGGGCTGTGCACCACCCACACTTCCCACAGCAGGGCAGGGAGCGAGGCCGGGCTGGACAGCTGTGGAAAAACCAGCAGAGAGAGCTCCGAGCCCAGAATCCCGGGAGCTGTCCCCGTCAGGACACGGCTCCGTGTCCGGGGAGCGGCGATCAGAGATCGTCAGAGGCAGCCGTGCCCCAGGGCGGGGACAAGAGCTGTCCCTAGGGCACTGCCAGCTCTCTGCCAGCCCTGTCCTCGGCTTCCTGACACCAAGCGGAGGGGCTGAGCCCCAGCCGGGTGCAGGGGGTCCGGGGGCGCTGCCCGGGCCGTGCCCGGTGCGCGGTGCGGCAGCGCTGCAGTGCGGGGCTCTCCCGGCCGCGGGATTCCCGGCGGGAGCGGCCCCGTCCCGCAGCCCAACACTGACATCTTGCGGTGCCGGGGGAGGCCCCGGCGCTGTGGTGGGCAGGGAAACCCTCGCAGATACCTGCAGGAAGCTGGCGAGGCGGCAGAGGTGGCTCAGGGACCCGCCGTGATGGGTCCGTGTCCTTTTCCCCCAGTGTGCGGCTGCGACCTGGCCCAGTCGGGTTTCTTCTTCAAGAACCAGGAGTACATCTGCACCCACGACTACCAGCAGCTCTACGGGACCCGCTGTGACAGCTGCGGGGACTTCATCACCGGCGAGGTCATCTCTGCCCTGGGCAGGACCTACCACCCCAAGTGCTTTGTCTGCAGCACCTGCAGGTGAGTGCAGGTTGTCACTGTCACCCCCTGGAGAAGCCCTTGCCTGGAGCCCCTGTGCTCCCTGCTGGCCCCGGGGAAGGAGGAGCTCCCGGGCAGCCCCGAGGAGGGGGACGAGCAGCTGATCCCTCCCCACCTCTCCTTGGCCGCAGGAAGCCGTTCCCCATCGGGGACAAGGTGACGTTCAGCGGGAAGGACTGCGTCTGCCAGAACTGCTCCCACTCCCTCCTCAGCACCAAGCCCATCAAGATCCACGGGCCCAGCCGTAAGTTGACTGCTGTCCTGGGATGGGTGCTAAGAGAGGGGCCACGAGCCCCTGGAGAGGGTGACAGGAGAGGCTTTGGGGCCGCTGTGCAGCCCTGCAGAGCCACGGGTGTCACAGAGGGGTGGGAGGAGGGACGGGGCAGTGCTGCGGCTCCGCCCAGGATTGCAGGGCAGCGCTGGTTTCGGAAGCTCCCCCAGCCTGTTTGTGACCCGGGCAGGTGCCACCACCCTGGCAGGAGCTCACGGGGAGGTTCTGGAGCTGGGTTTGCTCGGAGTCACACCTGCCAGCCCTGGGAATACTCCTGGGACTGTCCCCGCTCTGGCGTTCCTCGCTGTGTCTGCAGGCACTGAAAGGCTTTTCATGCTCGTCCCCTTGCCCTGGGAACCCCTGAGGAACCCCTAAAACTGGGCTGGAGCGATGGACAAGCTCTTTTGGGTGGGTTTGGCCTTGCTTTTGACCCTAGTTTGGGAGGACCTTCTCTTCCTGCCATGCTTGGCAAGCCCTGGAGGTCTGAGCCAAGACCAGAGCCGGGACTGGGTGTCACCCATGGTCTCTGTCACCCACGGTCTGTGTCACCCAGTCACCACGGTGGCACCGCGGCAGCGTTGGAATGAGCCCAGGGACAGACAGGAATTCCCCCGTCCTCCTCCGTGGGCTCCCGGAGCTGCCCAGAGCCAGGCTCTGCCTCCCTCCCGCCTTCCTCTCCCTCCCCATCCCCTTCCCGGCGCTCCTCCCGGCCCTGGAGCGGGGTCACCCGAGGACACCGTGCCTTATTCATGGCAGCTGCAGGCAGATGGAGCCTGCCCCTCCTGCACGTGTCCCTCTCGGCCCCGGTGGCCCTGGCAGTGCCACCAGCAGGGTGCCAGGGGAGCTGTGTGGTCCCTGGTGCATCCCACAGGGAAGGCATTCCTGGAAGGACGATGCCGAGCCTCTCCCTGCAGCCCCAGCCCTGCAAACAACCCCAAAGCGGCAGGACCTGAAGGAGAGGAACAGATCCTGCTTTTTTCCAGGGAAATCTTCCCCCCTTAGTCCAGCAGGCAGGGATTTGGCACGGGGCAGCCTGGGATGGATGGATCTGCCTGCTGCTGCTTCCCCCAGGGTAGGGAGGGGGTTAAGGAAAACCCCCCTCCAGGCAGACCTGCTGCCCAGGGGGAGGAGAGGACGAGCAGAAGCCAAGGTCAGGGGTCCGAGGCCCATGTGCTTCCTGCTCGCAGCCCTGATGGGAGCCAGGGGAAGCAGGGGAGGAAGGGAGGCCGGTAAATAGCGCAGCGGGGCCGGACGTGGCTGCCGGACAGCACAGCCCTTCCTCTGCCGGACACTTCCCACCCTTGGGGACCTGCCAGGGCAGCGTGGGCCCCTCAGCCCATCACAGAATCACCAAATGAACCAGGCTGGGGAGGACCTTTGAGGTCATCAAGTCCAACCTATGACCCAACGCCTCTTCATCAACTAAACCATGGCCCTGAGTGCCGCATCCAGGCTTTTTTTAACACATCCAGGGACAGGGACTCCACCCCCTCCCTGGGCAGGCGATTCCGGTGCCCAATCGCTCTCTCAGTGAGGAATTTTTCCCTGATGTCCAACTGGCCCTGGCTCAAATTCAGCACCCTGAGAGAGGCCCCGCTCTGCGCTGCGGCTGGGTCCCAGCTTTCCTCCCACTCCCTGTGCTGGGGACAAGCAGAGGTGACAGATTCCCACGAGGAAATGACCCCCACGAGGCTGCCTCAGGAGCAGGGTGTTCGCAACAGCATCACCCCCAGAAAAGCGATGCAGGGCAGGGTGTGAGGGCAGCCCCAGCTCGGGCAGCCGCGGTGCCTCGGGGTGGCCCAGCAGCCGTGGGTGGCCCTGCTCGTGCCACGTCCCCTCCTGTCCCCCCAGACTGCGCCGGCTGCAAGGAGGAGATCAAGCAGGGCCAGTCCCTGCTGGCCCTGGAGAAGCAGTGGCACGTCAGCTGCTTCAAGTGCCAAACGTGCGGCATCATCCTCACCGGCGAGTACATCAGCAAGTGAGTGCCGCCGCTCCCGGGCTGTCCCCGCGGCTGCGCTGCGGCGAGGGCTCCCCTGCGCTCACCCCCTTCTCCCCTGTCCCCCAAGGGATGGCATCCCCTACTGCGAGGCCGACTACCACGCCCAGTTCGGCATCAAGTGCGAGACCTGTGACCGCTACATCAGCGGCCGAGTGCTGGAGGTGAGTCCCGCGGCTGCGGCCGCCCCGTCGCGGGCTCTGTGACAGGGACGCGCCCTGGGAGTTGTAGGAGATGCCACCCTCCCTCTCTGGGGGCTGCGGCTCGCCCTGCAGCAGCTCTGTCACGGCCTGACCGCCTTCTCCCGGGGGTGGCAGAGGGGGAAGCGGCTAGCAGAGCTCGGGGAACACCCAGAGCCACCGTGCGGGTGCTGGGACGCGTCTGGAGGGGTGGGGACACCAGCCCTGAGCAGCTGCTGCCCTGCCCGCCTCTGGTGTCCCCGGCACGCTCACCCCAGCCCTGCTCTGAGCGCATCCCCGTGCCGGCAGCCTCCCGTTGCCTTGGAAACTCATCCCGCGCTGCTGCCCGCCGCCGAGCCTGGCCGAGGGGCTGCGGTGCCCGCGGAACGCCCCTTGGCAGGGCAGACACCGGAGAAGCGGGTTCCCCTTCGCTGGGGGAGGCTTTGCTGGGCAGGAGGAGCTGAGAGCCCGGGAGGGATGCGGGGATTCCCCGGGGATCCCGCCCTGGTGGGTGGGACACGCGTTGGGCAGGGGTGGGGCTGCGGGGCTGGTGAGGGCAGTGAGGGATGGTTTGGGGCAAGGACAGAGAGGTCCGCCAGGGCTGGTCCTTCCCATCTCCTGGAAGCGATGTGCCCTCTCGTGTTTGCAGTTCTACCCCAGTGCTGGCAAGGGGGAAAAAAAAACGGCAGAAAATCCAGTCTGAGGGTAATTTAAAGGCTCGGGAGGCACAGAGAAGGAAGCCTGGTGTGGTTTTTAGATGGCACAGAGAGGCAGCAGTGCTGGAGTTGGGCTCTGTCCTCCTGAGACCTCCCCTTCCACGCAGCTGAGCAGCAGGGAAGGGCTCCCACACCTCTGCCAGCCCCAGGCTGCGGCCGCACCCCAAAATCAGAGGTCCCACGGCTCTGCAGGTGCTGTGGGCTGGGGTGGCAGGGGCTGCGTGGGTCTCGAGCCTGCTGAGAGCTGTCCCAGGATGTCTCCAGCCTGTTCCTCTCACAGCCCACCAAGGAGTGATGCCCCTCTCTGTTCCTGCCAGCCGGGCTGGCCTGGCAGCTCCAGCCCATCCAAGGAACCTCTCCTGAAGCTGGAACAAAATCCCAGCAGCTCTGCCCAGCCTGGGGGGCTGTGTGTGCCTCCTTTCTGCTGACGCCAGGCCCCTGCTGGCAGCGTGAGCTCAGCACTGCAGCAGCTGCCCCGGGCCAGCAGGAGCCCAGCAGGAGCTCCTGCATCAGCAAATAGAGCAGGACAGAGCCCTGGCATCGAACCCCTGCTGCTGCTCCTCCCCTGGGCAGTGCCAGCCCCCAGGAGCCCCGTGCCAGGGCAGAGCATCCTCGGGCACCCACGGGTGCGAGCAGGGTGGTGCTGCCTGGTGCAGGAGGGGGGGCCTGGGATTCCTGCCATAAAATCATGGAATGGGTTGGGGTTGGAAGGGACCTTAAAGGGCATCTCATTGCAACCCCTCCCTGCCCATCTCCCGCTGTCTCAGGCTGCTCCAAGCCCCGTCCAGCCTGGCCTTGGGCACTGCCAGGGGTGGAAGCCTGAGCTCTTCACCCTCTCTGGGCTGTGCCTGAACCATCTGTGAATCCGGGGGCTGGAATTGTCCTCTCTGTCAGGGTGTGAGATGGAAAAGGGTGCCTTTGAATGATTTTAGGCATTAAGGAGCCTCCTGGTGCTGTCCCAGCAGCCCCCAGGGGTTCCCAGCTGCTCCGAGCTGCCCAGCCAGGCTCGGATGATTGATGAGTCTTTAATGGCCTTGAGTGATAACGAGCAGGTCCCTTCCCTCACAGCTCCACCGGCCTTGTCCGAGCTGGGAAAATAACCAGAATTAAAGGAACTAGGTTTGTGCGTGGTTTGGAGGGGTGCTGGGTGTCGAGATGTTGGGTGGCTTTTGGAGAAGCTGTGCGATGGAATGGAAGTTGGGAATGGGCTGGGACATTGCTGGGGGAGCAGCCAGCTTCCCTCCACGTGGAATGGTTTGGGTTGGCACCGGGCTGTCCCCTCCCTGCACTGCAAGGAGAGGAAGAGGGGTCCAAACTCTCCAAACTCATCCTCCTGCCTGTCCTAAAACCTTCCGCTCATTTTTGGCATGAACTGGAGGGCCTGGCTGCCATCTGCACCCCAAGGATGCTGAATTCCAGGCTGATTTTCTGGGCAGCCCACAGGCGGGTTCTCAGTCATCCTTGCAGAAAATTTCCCTCTCTTTTCAGCCCCCTCTATCACAACCCTCTTCTTTATAAGCAAAAGCCTCATCTTCCCTCTGCCACCTTCGATTATTCTCCCTCTTCTCTTGGTTTATTATGGGAATAAAAAGTTCTTCAGGCCTGAGCTGTGTCAGCCCAGGTTGCTCCTGCCCTGAGCTGGCTCCCAGCTCCCAGCCCAGCAAAGAGCCCACACCCGAAATGCTGACGGACACTTTGAGGGGAGCAAGCTCCCAATTCCAGGTGCTGGCCCTGTCAAAAGAGCCAGAGGAGCAGCCCAGCTTCCTCCCAGCTGGGGAAGAGCCTGTTCCTAGCACTGGAATTGGAGCAGAGGAGGAGAGAAGTTCCTTTAGGGTCAGGAACTGGTGGTGACAGACAGGGAGGCCTTTGGGGTCCTTTTGCTGCTTCCCTGCCGTGACATCCAGGCCTGAATTTGATGTTTCTCCTCAAAAATGTAGAGAAGGAGCTGGTGCAAAGCCCGGCTGCAGAGGGCTTGGCCATCCCCAGAGTGTCAGGGTTGTAGGGACGCTGTCCCTGGGGGTTTGGGACCTCGTGGCTCTGCTTGGTGCTGAACATTCCGAGGAGAGCCGAAGGTTCCTGCTCTGACTCGCAGCCCAGCAGGTGGAAAACAGGGATGAAGCCCTCTCAGGTTTTCTCCGTGGGGTGTGGAGGTCTCGGGGGCCACCCCAGCAGTTTGTTCACCGTGTCAGGGTGTGCAGCAGCCAGGGCTGGCGGGGGCACTGGGGGACAGGGACAGGGCACCGCGCTCAGGGGCCGCTCTCTGCTCGCCCGCGCAGGCAGGAGGGAAGCACTACCACCCCACCTGTGCCAGATGTGTGCGCTGCCACCAGATGTTCTCCGAGGGAGAGGAGATGTACCTGACAGGTAGGGCCAGAGCGTGGCTGTGGGGGTGTCCAGCTGGGGGGACTTGGAAGGGTCTCTTTGTGCAGCAGTGCCAGAGATCCCCCTCTCTTGCTCCCCAGACCCTGTGCTCTTCCCGAGCCCTGCCAAAATCATTGCTCTCCATGAAACCTTCCCTGCCACTCAGCTGGGAACTTTTTGTCTCCCTGCCCACCCGGGCAAAGCCCAATTTCTGCTCATTCCAGCCCAAAGGATGGAGGTGCAGTGATGCCCCAAGCTCAGTCTCACCCCAGTTCAACCAGCAGGAACTGGTTGGGCCGCCCCAAATCCACCTGAGCTTGCTGTCCCAGTTCCCTTCCTTATCACAGACACAGTCCCCACTGCCCTGCGCGTCCCCGTGGCGCTGCTGGAGGTGGCAGGGACATGGCAGGGGACCCAGCTGACCCCTGCCAGGGGGGTGACCGTGTGTGGGGCTGAAACGCTGTCCCCTTGCTGCCCTGCAGGCTCTGAAGTGTGGCACCCCATCTGCAAGCAGGCAGCCAGAGCAGAGAAGAAGCTGAAGGTAGGCAGCAGGGCCAGGGCCATCCCGAGAGGTGGCACGGCCCAGGTGGCATTGTCCCCGAGCCCCTGCTGGGAGTGACCTGCCCAGACCTGGAGTGGCTGCCCAGAGGATGATGGGTGGCCGTGGCCGAGGCTGTGAAAGTGAAATTCAGCCCCCAAACCAGCACTTTGCCCGCTCAGGGGTCCCTCCTCGCCACGCTCTCACCTGCCCTCACCTTTCTGCCCCCACAGCACAGAAGGACATCGGAAACCTCCATCTCCCCCCCTGGCTCCAGCATCGGCTCCCCAAACCGAGTCATCTGCGTAAGTGCAGCCCTGCCCCTCGCCCGGGGCCCCAGGGGTGGCAACAGCAGCTTCCCCTGCTGCTCTTCCGTGGGACAAGCCCAGAATTTGGGGGCAGCACGGACAAGTCCCCTCATCCCAGCGGCGTGCCGTGCCACCAGTGCCGTGGCATGGCTCAGGAGCACTCAGAGGGGCACAGTCCTGCCCTGCCAGCCCCTCTGCCCTCCCCACTGCTGCCTCTCAGGCCTCTCCTCTCACCTGTCCCTGCTGCTGGGGTGACAGCGGGCTCTCTCTGCCCCGTGCTGGCTCCGCACTGCGCGCTCAGCCTCCCTTCCCTGCTCTCCTCCTCTTCCTTTCCGCCTCTCTGTCTCCGTCTCTCCCTCTCCCTAGGCTAAAGTGGATAATGAGATCCTTAATTACAAAGACCTGGCAGCTCTTCCCAAGATAAAAGCCATCTATGAAGTGCAGCGTCCCGACCTCATTTCCTACGAGCCCTATCACAGATACACGTCGGATGAGACGCTGGAGAGATATAGCTATGGGGAGGTACTGAGTGCCCAGAAACCCCGTGCTGGGATGGGCAGGAACGGGCCCCAGTTTGGGGAAGAACCGTGTGGGAATTGCTCATCCCAGCGGGAATAGTGCAGGGAGGCAGGAGCGGGGCAGGATTTCTCCCAGAGGCTTGGGGAGGGTCTGGGATGGAGGCAAAGTGGTGCTGCTGCTGTGGAGTCAGAGAGAAACCAGTGACCTCAGGACATGTGCGGGGACAGACAGCGCTGGGTGAGAGCCGTGATGGGCAGGGAATGCACCCAGCACCTCTGGAGCACCTCTGGAGCAGGGCTGCCGTGCTGGGTGCTGGTCCTGCAGCCCGGGAAGGGATTTGGGCAGTGCATTTTGGGGGTGTGATGAGAGGGAGCTCAGGCAGCACACGGCACAGGACTGTCCTGCCTGCCCAGCTGGGTGAGTGCAGGGAGCCCATGGAAGAAGGGAGCAGCTCAGATGGGGCACCTGGAGTGGTGCTGGAAGAGGACTTGGCAGCAGCACCCCTTACCTGCCCACCCCACGGTTTTGCCACAAGCCTGGTGTCCCGCAGCCCAGCCAGGATGGCACAGCAGCGTGGCCAGGCCCTTTGTGCCTCCCCCTCTCCACAGAGGTCGCTGAGAGGTGGCAGCTGCTGGTTCCTCCTGCCAGTTCCTCCCCCTGCCCCCGTGCAGCTCCAGCTGTGCCCCCAGTGCCCCTCACTGCCCGGTGACCTGGGGAAAAGGAGCTGCTGGGGACCCCAGGCTGTCACTGCTCCTCTTAACCGTGTGCTGTCTCTCTCTCTTTCTCTCTTTTCCTCCTCACTTGGCCTCCTGCTGCCTCCAGTCCCTGGGGACCCTCTCCCCATACTCACAGGTAATGTCCCTGTGGGCACCGGGGCTCTGTCCCCTGCTGCTGCCACAGCATGTCCCTCTGCCCGGGGGCTCTGCTGATCATCCCCGGGGCTGTGGCTGCCCCAGGGTGTGGGGTGACAGGGAGGACACTATCCACGAGGATCCCGTCCTTCAGGCCTCAAAGAGAGCAGGGTGCAAGTCCTCCCTCCCAGAATGGCCCCAGGGTGCAGCTTCTGCCCCGTGGAGGGAGACACCCACAATTGGGAACAAGCACAGGGAAAGGGGACAATCTCCAGGCAAAAAACCCCTGGCTGGACATTGTCACTTCGTCCCAAACCCTGGGCTTTGCTGCCTGGGCCTCGGCAGGGGGGGACATGGGGCAGGCTGGGGACCCCTCCAGCCACAGAGGACACAGAGTGTCACATGCAGAGGACACAGAGTGGCACACGCAGAGGACACAGAGTGTCACACAGGACACAGAGTGTCACACGCAGAGGACACAGAGTGTCACAGAGGACACAGAGTGTCACACGCAGAGGACACAGAGTGTCACACACAGAGGACACAGAGTGTCACAGAGGACACAGAGTGTCACACGCAGGGGACACACAGTGTCACACGCAGAGGACACACAGTGTCACACGCAGAGGACACAGAGTGTCACACACAGAGGACACAGAGTGTCACAGAGGACACAGAGTGTCACACGCAGGGGACACACAGTGTCACACGCAGAGGACACAGAGTGTCACAGAGGACACAGTGTCACACGCAGAGGACACAGAGGGTCACAGAGGACACAGTGTCACACAGACCCTCCCCGGCTGCCCCAGGCATGGGACCCCCCACCCGTGGGACACCTGCTGCCAGCTCTAACCCCAGTCTCTCCACACCTTGCCCGCCCCCAGGACATCTACGAGAGCTTTGACACGCGGCAGAGACGCGCCTCCAGCCCCGGCTACATCGACTCCCCCACCTACAGCCGCCAGGGCATGTCCCCCACCATCCCCAGGTCCCCCCACCACTTCTACCGCTCAGGTGAGGATTTCGGCTGCAAGCCCAGGCTGGGCTGAGCTCACAGCACCGAGTGGAGCGAGGATCACAAAAATATCCCTGGGATTTCTGTGGTTTCTCCTCTGGTGAGGAGGCCCGGGGTGGCCCACGGTGGGAGCAGTGCCCAGCTTGGCACATCCCCTGGTTCTCCAAACTCTTGTGAGCACCAAGGAGAGGCCGAGGGGAATTTGCGGCT
>VYXC01002155.1:184040-204183 GCA_013397175.1 Platysteira castanea | reverse complement strand
TTTTTTTTTTTTGAAGTGGTTTTCATGTGCATTTGATCCTGGCAGTGATAAGAGGGAGCTCAGGGAGAGGCTGGTATGCTCTGACTGCTGGCAATTAGCAGGAGATACGTGAGGAGCACTTTGAAGAACGGCTTTGGCTTTCTCCAGGGATTGTGGGTTTTTTTTTTTTTAGCATTAAACCCACCCAAGTTTGCGATGGGGGAGCGGCTGCTCATTTTATGCGGTCCAGAATTTTGGGAAAGCGAGGTTGTGAAGGACAAAACCAGGAACAGAACTTGAATAACGACAGGTCTGAGAGCTGGATTTGGCGTCCCGGAGTGAAAAGCAGGTGAACCAGTCCCAGCACTGGTGGAGCCAGCGGCAGGGACCAGAGCAGTCGGTCACACCTCGCCACCTTTCCCGCTGGGATATCCCGGTTTTCCTGCCCCTCCAGCCCTGCCCTGCAGGGGTTAAACGGGTAGGAAACGCTGCGGGACCGCGGCCTCGCCGCTGCACCTGATGCTGCCGGCGGAGCTGGGCAAGGGAAGGAAAGGGAAGGGCTGAGCAAATAAGGCTCATCCTGCTCGCCGAGGGTCCTGCGGGGCAGCACGGCCCCAGCCCCCACGCACGGAGCCCCTCGGCTGGGCCCCGGCCTGGGCACATGGGGACAGGGCTGAGGTGGCCACCGAGAGGGTCCCAATGCCCTCAGCAGGCAGGGCACTCGTGTCCAGCTCAGCTCTGCAGCTCCCGGGCATTGCCGGGGTCAGGGCAGGGGTGCCGAGGTTGGGGAGTGGGTGCGGGGCACATCTCCCTGCCCCTAGATCCACAGGGATCTTTCCCTCACTGGGATCTGTGGATTCTTGTGTCTGCGGAGACACAATAAAGAGGCTCTTACACCCGCCAGGTTCAGCAGAAAGGAAAGAAAAGACCTTTATTGTTTACATTATCTCATTTTTATACACGTCCCAACCCCACAAGGGATTGGAGGACATGTCACTTCCTTCTCAATCCCACTGGAGCAGAAAGGTGCTCATCAAAGCTCTCTTATCACAAAAGGAATGAAAAACAGAAAATACCGTTAAGTAAACATTGGCTATTATTTACATGAAACTGTGTGAGAAAGAATCTGACTCCAAGGTTAAAAACAGAAGGCTTACAAAAACCAGGGTAACAGATTCTCCTCCCACCAGCTCCGTAAAGAAGGATCCACATCCTGCTGGTGAAGGAATTTGGGAAAGCAGAGTGGGATTTGGGAAGGCTGATCCACCAGCTCCTTCCTGCAGATCCCCACCCTGCAGATCACCACTAGGTGAGGGTTTGGATCCTCCTCTCCTTCTCAGGATCCTGTCACAACCTCCCGGTGTGACTTTTCCTCCCAGGAGGGTGTGCCAGCCCTGCCGGCCTCCCCACGTCTCACTCCTGCAGCTTGGGAATTGCATCCCGGGCCGTGGCGCTGGGGAATGGGATGTGCAGGACATGGAGAGGCGTCTCTTGGGGGGCAGAGAGCTTCCCACCCCCTCCAGTGGGGATTTTGGGGATGTGGGGGCTGGATCCAGCTCTGAGTGGCAGCATGGATGGGTGGGAATTGATGTTTCCCACTAGAATGCCTGCAGTTAGCTGGAATTCCTGCAATTCTGACTCTCCTGGAGGCTGAAATGTGTAATTCCCACTGTCCTGGAGGCTGAGGTCTGGTGGACACCGAGGGCCACAGAGAGGTGACAGCTCCAGGTCCCCACAGAGGCAGCCCCAGGCAGGAAGGGCTGACCCAGGGAGGCTTCCCAGGGCTCTGCCCACCACGGAGGGTGGGCACAGGGGTGGGCAGAGGCTCGGGGCACCATCCCAGGGCCTCCCCCACTGCTCGAGAAGCCAACCTGTTGCTGGAGTTTGTTTGGAAAAGGCCGACACCGAAATTTTGGTTGGAGGAAACACAGTTTACCCTGGGTTCTGAGTAATCCTAACATCTCTCCTCTGCCTGAAGCTTGTTTTTTATACATTACTCAGCAGGTCTCGCCCCTGCCCGACTATTCCTTTAAAGGGCATCTCAAACCTCTCCTTTTCATTCATTATTTAAATGTGCTCTCCAGCCAGCAGCCTCTGAGCCCGGCTCCCAGGCTGGAGCATCCTGCCACGAGCCTGCTGAGCCTGGCACCGAGGCCTGAAATGTAATCTGGGCCTGGCACCGAGTCCTGAAAGTTCTAAACCTGTGATCCAGGGGATTTTCCAGAGCTGGCTGCGTTGAGCTGGGGCTGGAAACGCCTCACACCCGGGATTAGGAGCTGAGTGTGGAGGCTGCCCACGGCCTGGGGGCACAGCAGGGTCACTCAGAGATCTCTCACCTGGGTGATTTATTTGCTCAGCACCTCATTGTGCTCAGCTGTAAGAGGGGGTGACCCAGAAACCACCCCCTGCTCCTGTGGGGTGGGGGCAGCTGCAGCCTCGGGGTCACGGGGATGAAGTTTGCCGTGGGTGAGCTGCAGCAAACAGCCTCAAACTTCTCCAGGAGGCAGAGGAAAGGGGGATCAGCCCCAGGGGGAGGGGTCCTGCCCCAGCCCGGGGCACTGGGGGGATCTTGGCGGCCTGGCTCACACAGGAGCTGCTTGTTGGTGATTTAATCAGCCTGTTAATTATTACCTGCAGCGCTCAGAAGCTGCTGGGAGGAAGGACATTCAGGGGGACAGCGGGGGCTGTCGCAGGGGTTCTCCCAGCAGTGGTGTCACCTCAGGGAGCCTCTGTCCTTCTGATGCCCCGTGGCTGTGCTGGGGAGTCCCTGCCCGAGGACTGGGGTGCCAAGGGTGAGGGGCTGGGGCTGAGGGGGACATTTCCCACCCACAGCCACGCTCTGGGTCTGGCACCTCCAGGAGAGCCTGGAAACACAGCCTGGGGGTCAGCTGCAGTCAGCACCGGGTGTGTCCTGCTGGCACCGGGCTGGGTGGGACCTGCCACGATCCCCTCGTTCTCCAGCTCCCATTTAATCCAAATGCAGAGCAAACCCCTCGTTCTGTCTCCCATTTAATCCCAGTGCAGAGCAAACCCCTCATTCCCCAGCTCCCATTTAATCCCAGTACAGAGCAAATCCCTCATTCCCCATCTCCCATTTAATCCCAGTACAGAGCAAACCCCTCGTTCTCCATCTCCCATTTAATCCCAGTGCAGTGAACCCCTCATTCCCCATCTCCCATTTAACCCCAGTACAGAGCAAACCCCTCATTCCCCAGCTCCCATTTAACTGATTACAGAGTGAACCCCTCGTTCCCCATCTCCCATTTAATCCCAGTACAGAGTGATCCCCTCATTCCCCAGCTCCCATTTAATCAGATTACAGAGTGAAGAGGCTTCACTGCCCCCCGGACTGAGCCCTGCAGTGTGTGAGCTGCCAGGACACCAAGGCAGGTGGTAATCTTTGCCCTCCGCACGCTCTGTCAGCCTGTAATTACACTTCCCTCTGTTCAGGACTCCTGTTTCCTCGCTGAGGACCGAGAGGAGGATGGGAGGAACGGCGGGGAAGGAGGATGGGGATGTTCCGAGTCCTGGCTGTGTCCAGTTCCCTCCCGCAGGGCAGAGCTGTGGCTCCAGGTGAGCCCCACGGCTCCCTCTGCTCTTCTCCCCTTTTTGGGAGGTGGTGAGGACTCAGAACCTGCTCTGAGCAGAGGGTGAGGCAGGGCTTTGGGAAGAGCCTGGCTGAGGGAGCAGCTCTGGGCTGGACTTGCCTGGTCTCTGCTGGGGTGGGTGAGTGGCTGGAGCAAGGCCTGAGATAAGGTTTTGTGAAAAACGAGGTTCACTCTCCTGTGAGAATTTAAAAGTTTAATAAAAGGACAATAAGGGACAGGAACAATAAAGCAAAAGTTACAGCGCTGGGTACCCCTGGCTCCAAGCCAAGAGCACCCCTGCTATTTCAGAGACACCCTTTACATACCTTTACTGTTAATGCATATCCATAAACAATTATACATATTCAAGCCTTTCCCCCAAACTAGTTTACATTTTCTAGGAAGTGTTTAGCGTGGCCCCTCCTGGGGTTCACCTTTTTAGAGCACAAGCATTTCTTGGCTGTGGTTTTGGTCAGTTTTTATATCACCTCCAGCTTGGGCCTTGGTCCGTGATGTTCACAGAGGTTTTTGCTGAGAGCTGCAGGTCAGCAGCAGGGGTCTGCATCTCACCTGCACTGGGTGTTATCCAACCAAGCAGACAGCTCAGTTACCACAAGCATAACTACAGCAGCTATTGTACCACAGAAATAAAGGCATTAGTTATTGTTACAAAAAAGAAAAACCCTCTATCTTTATAGCAAAGCTACTTTAACATTATACAACATTCACGTAATTATTTGCGAAAAGCCAATACTATAATAAGCATTTATAACAGTTTTGTGCGGGGCTGGGTGTCCCTGGGGGATGAGCCTCTGCTGGCAGAAGCTCTGGGACAGGCCCGGGAGCCTCCCTGGGCACTGCTGGAATGGCTGAGCTGGGGCCACAGGAGCTGTGCTGGATCCCCGGAGCTGCTGGCAGCGCTGGGTGCCTGGAGCAGGCAGGGGCACTGATGGAGGAGGCTCGGGAGGCACAACCAGGGCACACTTTGTGCTTTTTGACCTCTCTGGTGGCTCTTCTGCCCCTCTCTGGAGCGGGCTAGAGGAGGCCTCCAAACCCTCCTCGTGTAAGGGGAGAAGCTGCTGCTCTGGGAGGCAGAACCAGGGGGATTTTGTGCCTCCTCAAGCAAGCAGCTTTCACATTCAGCTCCCAAGATCAATTCTGGGAGGCCATCAGCTAAGGATATTAATTACTGCAAGGCCAGGAGCTGTGCATGGCTGCTCTGCCTGCTCGGAGGGACAGTGGGGATGTGCTGAGCCTTTGGGGAACTGATGCCTTCTCCCAGCCACCCAGAAACAGAGACTGGACAGGAGTCAGGGAATAAAGGCAGGGATTTATTTGAAGGCCTTCAAGGCACACCCTGGGGAGCCAGAGGCTGCTTCCATAAAATGGACCCCGAGATGGACCCTGAGTCACGAGTTCTTGACACTGATATAGGTTTGGTCCATTTGCATATCAGCATAAATTCACCAATTAAAACTTCAGCTCTCTTCAACTTCTCCACCTCTTTCATGGTCCCAGTTTACACCTTTGGGCCTAGGACAGCCCGAGTGTCCTTGAACAGCTCAGAGAGGCTTTGTTGTGTCTGTCTGGCCTAAGAGAGCAGCTCACGAGCTACAAGGAACTTCAGAGTTACACACTAGGCAGTACAGGATTTGAAAAATATAGAAATTAAAACTTAAGGCATCAGAACGAGGCAAAAGATTTGGGCTCGCCTCGTGCTCCTCAACGCTCAGGGATGCTGCAGCAGCCAAACTGGGAGCAGGATCCCGTGAGTTACCCCAGGGAGGGTGGCAGGGTCCCAGCCAGGCAGGAGCCAGCCCCGAGAGCTCGGCTCCTGCTGGAGTTGTTGGATGCGGAGTCAGAGGCTCCCCGCATCCGCCCCACTCAAGGGGCCCTTGTTTGCAGGGAGGAGATGATTCATGTGCACCGAGCAGCCCCTCAGCAAATCTTCCACTCTTAGGGGATGTTGCCAGGGCTCAAGTGTGGTCATTAATGGTTGGCTTCTCCCTAAAACCCCTCCGGCCTGGAGCAGGACAAACTCGGAGGAGGAGGAGGAGGAGGAGGAGGAGGTGATTTCCAGGCTGCTGGTGCTGGCCCCACCAGCCCACCCCGGTTTGCCCCGCACCCTGCAGGTGCTGAGTGGCCGGGAGCAGGGCCTGGCTGGCTCCTGCCACCTCCGGGGCCGAGTGCTGCCACTCTCCTGCCCTCTTGGCAGGGCAGTGCCGCAGCAGCAGCCCCGGGCAGGGCGCAGGCAGCTCTGTCCTGCTGTCCCCTGCACAAAGGAACAATTCTGGGAGCGCCCAGCCACCCCCACCGAGGCACTTCCTCGCCTGCCTCCTCCTCGCCGGCGGGAAGAAACCTCCTTGGGAATGGGGATGGGAACAGGAACTGCCCCGGGAGCTCAGCAGAGCTCTCAGGAGGCTGTGGGCTTCCTCAGAGAGCAGCAGTGTTGGGGCTGGAGGGGCTGCCAGCATCTCACCCCTCCGGTGATGCCCGTGCTGGGGCACCCAGCAAGGCACAGGGACCCGTCCCAGCACCGTGTGGCTCTTGCAGGTGGGCCCACATCAGCCTGCAGAGAGCTCCTCTGGGTCCTTTTGTCCCAGGCAGACCTCCCTGCAGGGCTCCCCCAGGGGCTGGGGTGTCACCGGGTGCTGTCCCCACCTCTCTAGGGCACCCCAGGAGCTCTGAACGTTGGCTCGCTGCGGGCAGCAGCTGGAAGGAGCCCAGTGCGGGCAGGCAGAGCGTGCAAGGGCCCTGCCCGTGCCAACAGGAAGGATTTATTTGTGCTCGGGTTTTATTTTAGCTACAAACAATGGCCGTTACTCCCAGCATCCGATTTCCCCCGGCCCCCCTCGGCCCCGGCCGTCACCTGGCGCAGGAGGAAGCGTGGCCGGAGGCAGGAGAGCTGTGGCCACAGGATGGGGGTCCCTGTGCACCTCCCACTGCATTTCGGAGCTCTGATTCAGCATCTCCCCTCCCCGGGGCTCTCTCAAGCTGCAGGCTGGGCCTCCCCTGGCAGGAAAATCCACGGGGTTGTTTGATCTCTTTTTGCAAGAGCCCTTGCAAAAGCCAGGTCTCTACACCAGGAAACTCCCGCTTTGGCTTGGCCAGAGATCTTTTTGCAAGAGCCTCTTCCTCCTCCTCCTCTTCCTCCTCCTCGTCTTCCTCCTCCCTGCAGGTTACTGGAGCAGGACCTGATTTTTGCTGCTGTGGAGGGGCAGGGAGGCTCTGCAGCTGCAGGCTGTGTCCGGACCTTATCTCTGTGCTGGGAAAAGGGTCCCTGAGGAGGGGAGCGCTTGTGGGGCCTAAAAATAGAGCTGGCCTGCTGTAGGGTGGAGAGAGGGGCTGGAGGGGACGCGGCTCCTCTGCCAGCACCGTGCTCGGTGCTGCTGCCAGGGCAGGATTTGGCAGCAGGGAAGCCCTGCCCTGGTGTCCTGCGTGGCAGCAGTGTCCTGCTGCTGTCCCCTGGGTCACCCCGTCCCAGCAGAGCTGCCCTGGGTCCCCCCAGCCCTCCCAGCCCTGTCAGTTGATGCTAAAGCCATCTGCTGCCACGGGTCCCGGCCTTCCCAGGCTCAGAGACCTCATGGACATCTCCCATCCTGCCTCGGGCAGGCTGCAGACGTGGAGAGGAGGGAGTTTCTGGTGTCACTCTCTGTCCAAAGCCTGAGTGCGGGGAGGAGGGGTGATCCCAGAGGATCCTGGCTGCAGGAGAAGCCCCAGCAGAAAGCAGCAGGTGGTGTGCCAGGGCTGGGCGGGCAGGGCACACAGGGTCCCTTGTCAGCTGTGTGGTCACTCCCACATCCCACCCCCTCCTCCTCAGGAGCCCTTTGCTGTCCTGCTGCCTCTGTCCCCAGACTCTGACCCCCAAGGGCACTGCCACCAGTGCCCCCCTCGGCACAGGAGCCACGTCCCCTGCCCCCGGGCCAGCTCTGTGGGGTCTGTGCTCACTCCCAGCAGCTCTTACAGAGGTGCCTGTGCTGCTCCTTGCTGGCCAGGTGACCTTGGGTTGGTCACACTGTGCCCTGCTGCCCCCCAGAGCAATCTCCCCTCGCTTCCTGCAGCCCCCCGTTAACCTCCTCCAGGCTGGAAGCGTAGGAAATGAATTCCTTGCCTCCCTGCTCTCCCCCAGGCTCTGCTCAGCGTGCCCTCCTGGCATCACAGGCCTCTTTGAGTGCCCCCTCCCTCCCCCTTGTATTTTGGAGGATGTTTAACAAGGGAGATGGAGGGGACAGCTCAGCTGGGGGGAAACAAAGGCGCCTTCAGAGCTCTCGGTCCGTGCTGTGAGCGCCCGGCTCGGGGCTTTGCTGCTGAGCTCAGCCCCTGCCAGCAGCCCTGGCTTATCAGGCACCCTCGGCTCTGGTGCCCAGCAGGGTCCCCTCGCCCCTCTCCCCGCCTGCTTTGGTGCTATTAATAGAAACCAGGCTGCCCTTCTGCCCTTGGCTGGCCCAGAGCCCTGACACGGAGCTGGTGGCTGTGGTGGGACGTGTCCTACACGTGGCACAGAGTGGGGGGATGCTGCTGGCACTGCAGCCTGGGGTTTGGGGTGGTCTGGGAGTGGGGGGATGCTGCTGGCACTGCAGCCTGGGGTTTGGGGTGGTCTGGGAGTGGGGGGATGCTGCTGGCACTGCAGCCTGGGGTTTGGGGTGGTCTGGGAGTGGGGGGATGCTGCTGGCACTGCAGCCTGGGGTTTGGGGTGGTCTGGGAGTGGGGGGATGCTGCTGGCACTGCAGCCTGGGGTTTGGGGTGGTCTGGGAGTGGGGGGATGCTGCTGGCACCACGGCCTGGGGTTTGCTGAGTGTGGAAAGCCACTGCAGGGTCTGCACAGTCCCCATGCCCTCTGTGAGAGCTCGTGGCTCCTGGGGCAGCAGGAGGGTGGATGACTCCCTGGATGTTTGCAGCTGCTGGCTGGACAGTGGAAATCTTGCTTTTTGTCCCGGCTGCTTCCTTGTAGGTCCTTGTCCCGCAAAGCCCTGCAGGGAGGATGTCTCACCTGCCTGGAGATCACCAGCAGATCCCTTCCTGCCCGTGCAGCACTCTGCAGCATCCCAGGGAGGATTTTCCCCTCTTCCCTCCCTCCCTGCCTCTGCAGAGGGGCGCTGGGAGCTGGGTGCTTGCCCCACACCCCACACACCAGGCTCTGACCTGGCAGAGCAGGTCCCCAGCACAGGAGGTGTGAGCAGAGCACCAGCAGGACCTCTCCTGTTGGCTGTGGGATGTTCTTCCAGCTCAAGAAGCAGGAATCCCACTCCCCGTGGTTGCCTTCTCCTTGCCCGAGGTCTGGGGGTGCTTGTTTCTCCTGGAGCAGTGCTGAGGCTTCTCCCACTGCCTGGGGCTGCCTGTCCTGGCTCGGCCTGCCCGTGGGAGACGGGCACTGCCCGGTGCTGTGGCCAGAAGGGCTGAGGCTGCTGTTTAGCTTGGCGCTGGGGAGGGAGGAGGAAGCAGAAGGTCTGTGGAGATAGAAGGCGGGGAGGCAGGAAGAGCCTGAGTCTGCCCCGTGCGCTGGGACGGGGGCGATGCGGGGCGGGCACGTTGTGTCTGTGCCCAGGGGCTCGTCCTGGCTGGCACTGCTGCACATCACCCCCTCCTGCTGATGCCTTCTCCCAGCCACCTAGAAACAGAGACTAGACAGGAGTAAGGGAATAAAGGCAGGGATTTATTTGAAGGCCTTCAAGGCACACCCTGGGGAGCCAGAGGCTGCTTCCATAAAATGGACCCCAAGATGGACAGCAGGTCACGAGTTCTTGACACTGTTAAAGGTTTGGTCCATTTGCATCTCAGCATAAATTCACCAATTAAAACTTGAGCTCTCTTCAATTTCTCCACCTCTCTCATGGTCCCAGTTTACACCTTTGGGCCTAGGTCAGCCCAAGTGTCCCTGAACAGCTCAGAGAGGCTTTGTTGTGTTTATCTGGTCTAAGAGAGCAGCTCACGAGCTACAAGGAACTTCAGAGTTCCACATTAGGCAGTACAGGATTTGAAAAATACAGAAATCAAAACCTAAGGCATCACTGCTGGGCTCCCCTTCACCCGTGGGAGCACCAGCTGGTTTTACTGTGCTGTCCTCTCTGGGCAGCAATGCCAGGCTGGCTCCACGCTCCTTACACGAGGATCCCATCACTGACTCAGAATCCTGCCCTTCCCCTGGGAAATGCGCCCCGTGCCAGCCTCTTGCTGCTGCCCAGCTTTGCTCTGCCAAGGGGCAGTGTGGGCACGGGTGCAGCCCAGCCAGGGTGTCCCTACATGCTGTCCCCTCCTTCGAGCTGTCCCCATCAGTCAGCACGTCCGAGGTGACCCTTGGCCTCTGCTGCTGTCCCTGGAGACCCAAAGCCAGCTGGGTGCCACCCCAGCTGTGCTGTGAGGGCATTTGGTGGGTGCCAAGAGGAGGGATCGTGCTCTGGGAGGAACTGCAGCTCTCTCTCCCTGTGCTCTCCAGAGCTCCAGGCTGGCTGGTGTCCCTCGGCCTCTCCCATTCAGGCTCTGGATCCCGCAGGGGCTGCCCTGGACAGGGCAGGTGTGTGGTAGAACAGAGGCTCGACTTTGGATCCAGATCAGGTTTTTTTTGTCTTATCCTGCTCAGAGGAGATAAGGAGGGGGCCTGGGGTGAGGATGTCGCTGCAGAAGTGAGGGCGTGGGAGCTCAGGAGTGATTTGGGGTCCAGGGCTTGCCTTGTTCATCCTCCCCATCCTTCCCATCCCTGGCCATCGTGTTTTCCCAGAGCTCTGTCAGCTGCCACGCCTGGAAGTGCTGCCTTCAGTGAGGAATTCTTTTGGTATCCCTGCTCTGACAGGGAAACATCCAAGTGTTTCTCAGGAGCTTTGCCACACGGGCACCCCAGACCTGCTGTGTGCTTTTTCTTTGTGAAAAACGGTGGTTGGAGCACAGCAAGAGAGAATAAACGTCCCCCAGCAGATGAGGGGTGGGAGAGCGTCTCTGGGTGGCATTGCCAGGTGGCTCTGGAGATGGCACCTGGATTTCCTTCCCCTCTGTCCTTCCATCACCTCCCAGTGCCTGGCACAGCGAAGGGGCACCAGCAGCAGTGGCACACGCTGAGGCAGACAGAGGTGAAGTTTCATCTGTGCGGAAAAATACATGTTCTGAGCCCTTTGAGGGAGGTCCAGCAGCCTGTGGAGCTGGTGTTCCCACCCAGGCTTCATCCTGGCACGAATACAGGTGGAAGAGCTCGAGGAGCTCTTGGCAAACACCACCTGAGCCGTGCTGGGCCAGCCGGGAAAACCCCTCGTGCTGGGGTTTGCCACACCCAGGGGTTCCAGCCTTGCCCTAACCCCAGCATCCCGACATCTCCCTGGCTGACGGGATTTTTCCTGCTCTCTCCAGTGCTGGACCAGCTCCTGCCAGAGCTCAGCATCCTGCTCAAGCTGCTGGACCACGAGTACCTGAGTGCCACCACGCAGGAGAAGAAGCTGGCTGTCTCCACCATCCTGCAGAAGCTGCAGCCACCTGCAGGTCTGTGTCCCTCTCCTGTCCAGTGGCTGTTCCCAGGGGCAGTGGGTGTCCCCAGCAGCGGAAAACCAAAACCCAGCGG
Organism: Platysteira castanea; assembly: GCA_013397175.1. Classification (NCBI taxonomy): domain Eukaryota; kingdom Metazoa; phylum Chordata; class Aves; order Passeriformes; genus Platysteira; species Platysteira castanea. Next base: position 193,074 of record VYXC01002155.1, on the reverse strand, counting down.
GGCAGGGAAAAGCGTCTGCAGGGCAGGGCTGAGCCCAGCACCTGCTCGGGGCACTTTGCTCCCTGCTTCCACTTCCCAGCTCCTCCCTGCCCCGGGAGCGGGGCTGGCGTCAGCCCTGCCATGGATACGGGAGGGCTGCTCCCTGCGGAAGCGCTGCTTCCCCGAGCTTTTCCTGCCCCGGGTTTGTGCTGAGCGCAGGGGTTTCCGCGGGAAGGCCGGCACTCTGCACCTGGGGCTTCACAGCCTTCCTGCTCTCCTGGGGGAGCTGCAGCATCCCTGGGGGTTCCTCCACCCCTGGTGCCTGCCCTGGTGGGGTGGGTCGTGTCCCTGGGCTGGTGTTTGTGGGGACGAGGGGTGCCGGTGCCTGCCTCAGGCTCAGAGCATCCCCCTCAATTCCAGGGAAGGATGTGGACTACATGTACGTCAACACAGCGTCCCTGGGCAACGGCACCAGCTTCGTGGAGTCCCTCTTTGAGGAGTTTGGTAGGTGTGGCTGAGCCGGAGGGATGCCCCGGGGGTCACTGGGTGGGTGCATGGTCCTGGAGTCCTTTGCAGGGAGAGTGACAGCTGTATCCCTGTGTCCAGAGCGGGCATCATCGCTCTGGGTGCTTGTTCCTGCTCCCTTGTAGCTGTTCAGGGGCTGGCCACGAGGGAATCTGCACCCCAATAATGCCACCTCCCAGCACCTTCCCAGGGAAGGACGATGAAGATCCCTGGAGGGCACAGCTGGGATGCCCAGCTCTGCTTTCCTGCTCCCTTCACCCGCCGTTTTCCCCGTGCAGACTGCGACCTGGGGGACCTGCAGGACATGCAGGAGGAGGAGGGGGACACCGGTGACAGCGCTGGCTTGGAGCTGGCAGGGAACCAGCCAGCCAAACCTGTAAGTGCCCGGCTGTCCCCGAGCCAGCTCTGCTTGGCACCTCACAGGGAGGTGGCAGTGGCCAGGGTGGGACCCTTCCCATGCCCTGCCCCTGCCCCTGCTGCTGCCTGGCTCACGCTGGAGGCGTTTCTGCCGTAGGTTCCTGTGGATCCTGCTCCTCCACTGCCCACCACTCCCCCTCCTGAGGATTATTACGAGGAAGCGCTGCCCCTGGGCCCTGGCAAGGCCCCCGAGTACATCACCTCCCGCAGTGAGTCCTGCTCCATCCAGGCCAGCAGGAGGGTGGGGGGATCCCCACGAGCTGCCCACTGCCAGCCCTCACCTGCCTGGAAAACCAGGCAGCCCTCGGTGGGCTTGACTGCTCACCCTGGGGAAGGAATTGTATCCCACTCCCCTCCATCCCACTTGTTACTGCGAGGGGTTGTTTGCTCCAGCCAGACCGGGAATGGGGTGATGGGGAGAAATCAGGGGTGGGACCCTTCCCATGCCCTGCCCCCCTGGGAGAGGGTGTGCTTGGCTCTGCCCCACTGAGCATCCCTGAGGGAAAATCAGGTGTAGCAGCCCCAGCTCCCTCTGCTTCCCCTGCAGACAGCTCCAGCCCCCCCAACTCCATCGAGGACGGCTATTACGAGGATGCAGACAGCAACTACCCCGTCACCAGGATAAACGGGGAGCAGAAAAACTCCTGTAGGTATCTGGGTGCCCTCAGCAGGGAGGGGAGAGCTTTGGCAAAGTCCAGCCCAATGAGGGGGCTCGAGCAGTGGGCTGGGGGCTGCTGGGGTTGAGGCTGGAGGAGCAGGATTTCAAAGCGTGAGCCTTGCAAAGAAATAAATGAGCCCAGGGCTCTGGATAGATGCACCTGGGGCTGGCGCTCGGCCCACGAGCATCCTGCTGGGATTCCAAGGGAAATGGAGGTGGCTGGGGCCAAACACTGCTGCTTCCAGAGGATGACACGGAATCCACCCATCCCGGCACCCAGCCCAGCTCCGTCTGGAGCCTGCTGGGCATGGGGAACCCTGGCAGTGCGTGTGGCACCTTTTAGGGTGACTCCCCTGCTTCCTTCCAGACAATGACTCGGATGCCATGAGCAGCTCTTACGAGTCCTATGACGAGGAGGAGGAGGAGGGCAAGGGCCAGCAGCTGACACACCAGTGGCCCTCGGAGGAGGCCTCCATGAACCTGGTGAAGGATTGCCGGATCTGCGCGTTCCTCTTGCGCAAGAAGCGCTTTGGGCAGTGGGCCAAGCAGCTCACCATCATCCGGGACAGCAAACTGCTGGTGAGCCTGGCCTGGGGGGTGGCTGAGCCCAAGCTGAGGGAAAAAAGCACCATCCAAATGAATCCCCTGCCCCAGGGTTGCCACTACCCTGCGGCACATGCGACCTCCATCTGTGTCACCAGCGAGGGACCCTGAGACCCTGTGCCACCCGTGAGACCCCCAGCTCACCAGCCGGACAGGCAGGTTTGGCTGGAGCCCTGAGCAGTTCTCTCTGCTTCCCTTAGTGCTACAAAAGCTCCAAGGACCGGCAGCCACACGTGGAGGTGCCCCTGAGCACCTGCAACGTCATTTATGTCCCCAAGGACGGGCGGCGCAAGAAGCACGAGCTGCGGTTCTCGCTGCCGGGGGCCGAGGCGCTGGTGCTGGCGGTGCAGAGCAAGGAGCAGGCTGAGGAGTGGCTCAAGGTACCACAGCTCCTGCCGGGGGCATCCACAGACTTCCCTTGGCATCTCCCTGCCTGAGCTGGGGAGGGGGCTGCCCTGGGAATGGCCTTGCCCCGCTGGAAGGGGAAGGGGCTTTGCTCCTGTCTCTTATCGGCCACTTCCCAGGGCCTGGGCGTCTCCGGAGCTGATAGCCCCGGCTGGGGGGATGTTTGCTCTCCCCCTCCTCTTCCCCGGGGCCCTTTCCTGCCTTTGTTCAGGGCCGGGAAGCGGGGGCTGCGGGGAAGGGGTGGTGGGTGGGAAAGGAGCCTCTGAGTGCACCACGAACGCAGCTGTCACCCCAAATCGGGGAGAACAGGGTGGTTTTACACAGCCAGGACACCCCACGCCTGTAAAACAGGGGGGTCACGAGGTGTCCTGTGCTGGCAGGATGGTGCTGGCTTGGCACCCAAGTTTCTGCCCTTTGAGATTTCCAAAATCCCTGACAAAATGCACAAAACTGGTTGAAACTTTGAAGGGGCCAAGGGGTGAGCAGTCCTGAGCAGGGTTTGCTGCCCTGTGCTGTGGAGACCAGGACCTGTGCCCGTGGTTCAGCCTGGTGCTGGCACTGAAGGAGCTGGGCCAGGGAGGGCAGCCCTGGCCCTCGGGTCACTTGGAAGTGACGGTTGGGGCTGTCCCTGCAGGTGATCAAGGAAGCCAGCAGTCCAGCAGCGGGCGGGATGGAGGTCCCCACGTCCCCAGCGATGCCGTGCAAGATGGAGCTGGATAAGGTGATGGTTTCCAAGGGGCTGTGTGGGGCTGCTACGGCCAAATCTGGGGAATACAGGGCTGGGGGACCCCAAATCTCTGGAGCTGCACAAGGAGCTCTTCCTATTGTCACAGCAGCTCTGCAGGGCTGGGAAGGGGAGCAGGAGCTGGGTATCGCAGCCCTGTGCAGGGGGATGAAGGGCTGGCAGTGGCTGGGGGGTGGTGCTGATGGGATTCTGCTCTCCCACAGCGGCTGTCCCAGGAGAAGCACACCTCGGACTCGGACAGTGTGGCCATGGGTGACACTGGCTCCCCTGCCACCCGCAGAGAGCACGGAGAGCACGGTAGTGTCCCTGTCCCCACTGCCCATCCAGCCAGGGCCAGCTGTGTGCCCACAGCTAGGCAGCATCCTCTGCTGTGGGGTGCCAGGGCACACACCAGGGGCACACCTCACCCTGTCCTCCTTCCAGGGAAAGGCAAAAAGAGCGGCCTGGCCGACCTGAAGGGCTCGATGAGCCGGGCAGCGGGGAAGAAGATCACCAGGATCATCAGCTTCTCCAAGAAGAAGCCGTGCCCCGAGGACACCCAGACCTCCTCCACCGAGGAGGACATCCCCTGCTGCGGTTCGTGTGGGCTGGGGGCAAAGGTGGGGCTGGGGGTGGGAGTGGGGTCAGTGGGGAGTGACATCCTTCCCTCAGGCATGGCTGGAGGGGGTGAGGGGTGGGGACAAGCTCACTGGGGGGCTGTGACACTGCCACAGGCCTGGCTCTACAAATTCCGATGATGAGTGGGCAAGGGGTCACGCAGGTCCCCAAAAACAGGCTTGGGGAGCTGTCTGGTACTGAGCTGGCATCTCCCCTGGGCCCAGCTGGTTGTGTGTGGGGGAAACTGAGGCACAGAAGGGCTGGATGAGTAGGAAGCCGTGCTGTAAGCTCTGCCTTGTCAAAGCCTGCCCGAGGTGCAGCCGAGCAGGCGCTGATGCCCTTCTGTCCCCTGGCACCTCCAGGCTACCTCAGCGTGCTGGTGAACCAGTGCTGGAAGGAGCGCTGGTGCCGCCTCAAGGGCAACACCCTCTACTTCCACAAGGACCGCACGGACCTGCGCACGCACGTGAACGCCATCGTCCTGCGGGGCTGCGAGGTGGTCCCCGGGCTGGGCCCCAAGCACCCCTTCGCCTTCCGCATCCTGCGCCACGGCCAGGAGGTGACGGCGCTGGAGGTGAGCGGGGTGGGACGGGCCGTGAGGAAGGGGTTGCCAGGCTGGGGGAGCAGTCCTTGGGATCATCAACATCCCACGCAGGCAGTGCCTTGTTTTCCTCTCCCCTGGAAAGCTCAGGGCAGGATTTGGGTGAGCTGGGGGCAGCCACACGGGAACTTTGTGCGCAGCGGGCGATTGTGCGCAGCAGGGCTTGGCGTCAGGAGGCAGTGAGGGGCTGGGAGCTGGGCATGCACCCCATGCACCCTTCCTCTGTCCTCCAGGCAAGCTGCTCCGAAGACCTGGGCCGCTGGCTGGGTCTCCTCTTGGTGGAGACAGGCTCGCAGACAGCCCCTGAGGCCCTGCACTACGACTACGTGGATGTGGAGACCATTGCCAACATCGTGACGGCCGTGAGACACTCCTACCTGTAAGGCTGTGCTCCTGATGTGCCAGGGGCTGAGTGCTGGGCTGGGGGTGCTGATCCTTAGCCCTGTGGACTTCCTCGAAGGGGCACAGGCTGGGCTGTGGTGTGTGGCTGTGATCTCAGGGACCGTGGGTGTGCCAGGGGTTGTCTCCTTGCGCAGGATGGGAAGCAGAAGGGGTTTCATCAGTGCTGATGAAGGTTGTGGTAGGGCAGGGTCATGGGCAAAGCTGGGAGAGCAATGCAGAGTTGGAAGGGCTCCCTGAGGGGCTGGAAAGGCTGGTCAGGGAATAAAGACCCCATCCCTCCTTCTGCAGGTGGGCCAGCTCCTCCCAGGATCACCGAGCGGACTCCTCCCGGGTGGTGTACGATGATGTCCCCTATGAGAAGGTTCAGGTGAGCACGACTTCACAGCTCATCCTCTGCCACCACGGTGGCCCAGGGAGCCTTGGCCGGGCTGGGATGGCCCTGCAGGTGTCCCAGCTCACTCTCCCTCCCATCCCAGCAGGCAGAGGAGGAGCCGGGGCGGCCGGGTGGGGCCCAGGTGAAGCGCCACGCCTCGTCCTGCAGCGAGAAATCGCGGCGGGTGGACCCGCAAGTCAAAGTGAAGAGACACGCGTCCAGTGAGTCCCCGGGCCACAGAGCTCCCCAGGGCTCCTGGCCAGGGCGGGAGGGGGCTGTTCCCCAGAGGGATGAGCAGCCACGGGCGGTGGGAGGGCTCGGCTGGACCGCAGGTGCCGTTTGTGCAGCCCTTCGTGGGCTCTCCCCGTGCCCGCAGGTGCCAACCAGTACAGGTACGGCAAGAACCGGGCCGAGGAGGACGCCAGACGATTCCTGACGGAGAAGGAGAAGCTGGAGAAGGAGAAGGCGTCGATCCGCAGCGAGCTGATGTTGCTGCGGAAGGAGAAGCGGGAGCTGCGGGAGGCCATGAAGGGCAGCACGGGTAGGTGGGGGCCGTGCAGCTGCTGCCAGGCGCTCGGGTACGGAGCTGGGCTGGCACAGGGACACCGGGCCGGCCACAGGGACAGTGTGGCCGCGAGCTGGGCTGGCTGCAGCGCTGAGCCGGGCTGGCAGCCCCACCTAGTGTCGCCGTGCGGGAGGATGGGTGGATTCTCCCCGCGCTGAGCCGGTGATGCTGCAAGCAGGGCCGAGGCTGCAGGAGCTGGAGCAGCGGGTGGCGGGGCTGGAGGAGCGGTGCCGGCAGAAGGAGGAGTCCCGGGTGGATCTGGAGCTCAAGCTGACCGAAGTGAAGGAGCAGCTGAAGCAGTCGCTGGCAGGAGGGCCGGCCCTGGGGCTGGCCGTGACCAGCAAGGCTGAGAATGGGGTATGCATCCTTTTTTCCTCGCTTTCGCAGCTCTGATTTCAAGCAGTGACAGTGGTTGGGGTGTTGAGGGGAGCAGCACAGGGGAGAGGGGACATCCTTGTGGCTTTGTCCCATTGTGGACAGAGGTGTGTGAATTAAGTGTGATCACCTCAACTTTTACCTCATTACAGTTCATGATTTTTTTTTTTTTTTTTTAATCTAGTTGTCAATGCTTCCTGGGTCTCCTAAACTTTTCTTGCTCCCCCTTGCAGGAAACTACAAACAAGCCAAACGGGAGCCCCCCGGAGCACTTGGTCCCTGTGAACTGTGCAGCAGAGCTGAGGAAGAGAAGCCCCTCCATCATCCCTGCCAACACGGGAAGCGTGCTGCGGAAAGCCAAGGTCCTGCTTCGCTCTCCCTCTTCTCCCTGGCCCCAGAGGAAATCTCAGTCTTTGCCCCCTGTTCAACCATGAAATCTGGGGGAGTGCAGGGCTGGGTGGGAAGGGGGAAAGCATCACCTCTACAATGCCCAGGGCAGCAGTGAAAATGCTTGGAAGATGCTGGATCCAAAGCCCCTCGTAGGGAGGGATCCCTTGAAGGCCTCAGTGTTGCTTTTCCAGCCATGTTTCCTCATCCCTTTTTTTTTTTTCCCTTTCTCTGCAGGAATGGGAAAAGAAGCAGACTTAAGCCGGCCTGCCGAGCCCCCAGCACACACTGGGGATCACGGAGGAGCTCCCAGCCCCCTCTTTCCAGGACACTGGGAGGGTGGTGGGCAGAGCCGTGCTCCCAGCCCCCACCACGGCGCAGCACCAGCACTACAAACCAGGGGAAGGGGGCGGGAGGGGATTGGGGAGGCGGGTGGGGAAAGGGAGTTCCTTGTGGATCAGGGTCACAAACTACTGGGAAACCCAGCTCTGGGGGGAGCCTGCCCCGGAGCCAGGAGTCCGACACAAACTCTGGGTGCAGGAGGAAGGAGGGGAGAGCCTGGGGCTGGCAGATGCTCCATTTTTCAGGATCAGTCCAGGCTAACATTTGCCAAAGCAACCATGGACTCGTTGGGGCTTTTGGCCCCCTCAGGATTGGGATTCAGGAGCTGCTCAGGACCAGCCACCTCGGAGATGCCGACTGTTCACCCTGCTCGCTGCTCCCAGCTCCGCAGGGTCTCGTCTCAGGGTTCCTCATGGCTCCAGCTTGCTGTGCCTCAACCAAGTGCCTTTGTCCAGTATTTCCTTCATGTCCTCCAGGCAGTGAGAATGAGGGCATGCTGCCTTCCCTTGGGAATGAAGGAAGCTGAAGTGTCAGCACTGGAAAGCAAATTACCAGTGGGCACCTTTCACCCTTGCTAAACAGCTTAGAAGTGCTGCGGAGGGCTGGGGATGGAGGCAGCCCAGCTCTCTGCCCTGGTCCCATGCTGGTTTTGAGGGGAGCAGGGAAGGGGACAGGGCTGTCTCCTGGCCAACAGCACATTCACACTCTGGCTGCTGCACTCAGACACAGGTTGGTAAGGCATGTGATCAAAATGGAGTGAGGAAAGTTTAAAATTTAAAAAAAAAATACCAAACCAGAAATGCTGTTGGAGGAGAAAAGAGAAATAGAGTAAGGTCATTCAGCGCAGGCAGAAACAAGGGACAGGAATGGAGAGACCCCAGCTTTTGTGCTGGGAACAAGGGAGTCACCATCACCCACTCATGCTATGGACTGCTACAATTAACCTCTGGAGCTCGCTCTTCCGCAGCCCTGTGTTAATACCTAGGTAAGCAGCTTTTAATAAAAACGCTGGCACTGGCCTGCCGGGTCCTCTGGCTGAGGGAGCAGGGCAGGAATGCTGCTCCTGCTGCCAGGGAAAGGGATCAGGGTGGGGCTGGGGTGGGCTCAGCACCCCTGCGGCAGCAGTGGCTGGGACAAGCAGCCCCCCGAAAGCACATCAGAGACTCCCAGACTGGTTTGGGTGGGAAGGCACCTTAAAGCTCACCTTGTTCCAAGGGGCAGGAACACTTTCCACTATCCCAGGTTGCTGCAGGCTCCATCCAGCCTGGCCTTGGGCATTTCCAGGGATGGGTCAGCCACAGCTTCTCCAGGCACCCTTTGCCAGGGCCTCAGCATCCTCACAGGGAAGAATTTCTTCCCAATATCCCATCTAACCCTGCCCTGTGGCCATTTAAAAGTGTTCCCCCTCATCCTTCACGCTGGCTCGCAGCTGTCGGCAGCCTTGGCCAAGGATTTGGGGTTTGGTGGATGTTTATTCACCACAGGTAAGGCAGTCTCTTCCGTCCTTTCCTGAACTAGAGGTGAAACCTGCCCTGATTTCTGTCCAGTTCTCCCCTTAACCTGCCCAGCCAGCAGCCGGAGCTGTGTGTCCGGGTCCAAGCCCTGTGGAAAACAGGTCCGAGCCCCGGCGGGCAGAGCCATGAGCCCATGTCCGAGCTCTGTACCGGGTGTCCAGGTCCGAACTCCGCTGGGGGCAGGAGCTGGGGCCGGGTCCGAGCCCCGGGGACATGGAGCGGTGTCCGGGGCCGAGCTCTGGGGAACTGGAGCTGTGTGTGCAGGCCCGATCCCTGGGACACCGCAGCTGCATCCGGAGCCGAGCTCCAGGGAACCGCTGCAGCGTGCGGGTCCCAGTCCCGGCGAGCGGTGCCGTGTGTGCAGGCCCGAGTCTCGGGGGCCAGGAGCCGTGTCCGGAGCCAAACCCCGGGGTCCCGACCCCTTGTGCTGGCAGCCGGGTCCCGGAGCCGAACCGCGAGCAGAGCCCCTCATCCCCCTCATTCCCCTCACGCCCTCACGGCGGCCCCGCCCGCCGCCCCGCGGGGCCGTGTGGGAGCTGTAGTCCC
>VYXC01002155.1:164399-183983 GCA_013397175.1 Platysteira castanea | reverse complement strand
GACCCTGACCCGCATCTGGACCCCCGACCCCCAGACCCGAACCCACAGCCAGACCCCGACCCGCACCCTGCGGTCCCCATCATCCCCCGCCCGTCCCCATCTCACCCCCCAAAACCCCACGCTGCTTTTCTCCGCTCCTCAAAACGCCCTGGAGCAGGAATAACCCCCGGTAGCCGAGCTCTTTTCCCGGAAAAGTGATTTTTTGGGGGGAGTAAATTAATGTTAATTTTAAGGCAAAGCGTCTCCGCGCTCGGTAAGTCACGCTGGGAGGTGGTTTCCTGCCGCTGTGGGTGGGTTCTGTGTCTCGCCCGGCTGAAGCATTTATTCATTAATTACGGGTTTAATGTGTTCCTCGGGTTTTGTTTTTGGTGGTGAGGCAGCACATGTGCTATCAGCGTGTTTTGGGTGGTCGCAGGAAGAGAATCCATTTAATCGTGTCAGTATTTAGACAGAAAACCAGTGTCCACTCAGGCTCTTTGCATCATGGAATATGGCTTAGAAAAGAGAAATCCATAAAAGTGCTTTGGTTATTTGAGTGAAATGTGGGCAGATAAAAAGAAAAAAAGCCGTAACGCATGTTAAATTTTTCTTGTCTAGATGAGAAACACCACCAAAAGGCTTTTTAAATGTAATATGTAAATTGCAGGACATAATAGAGGCAGCTGTGTTCGGGACTAAGTGTAAAGATGCATGTCAGGAAATTCTCCCTCTTATATGTGTGGAAACTGCTTTGCCCTTCTAAAAAAAAGCTGCAGTGGGTGGGAAATAGGTGAGTGATGGAGCTGAGCAGCTGCTGTTGGTGTGAAACTCTCCATTGTACACAAATTTTCAACCTGGGTCACCGTCTATGGGAACAGCTCCGTGACCAAGGCAGGGGTGATGGGGTCCAGGCTCCCATCCCAGGGACTCCATACCCTGGACTGGCTAAATCTGGGAGCCCCCTGCCCCATTTGCAGCCATCCTGCGTGGAGGTTCAGTGCCCGAGTTTGTTCTCCAGCTTCATTGAGGAGGAATCCTCGTGGTAGAGATCACAGAATATCCTGAGTTGCAAGAGACCCACAGGGGCCATCAATCCAGCTCCTGTCCCAGAACAGGACACCTCAGAAATCCCACCCTGTGCATCCCTGAAAGCATTGTCCAAACGCTCCTGGAACCCTGGCATGGGCCCCCTGCATCTTTCACCATCTCGTGTCCCTTCTTTGCCCCTCCTTTAGGTCTTTCTTATATCCTGGCCCCCAAAACTGCCCCCAGTACTCGAGGTGAGGCCACCCCAGTGCAGAGCAGAGCGGGACAATCCCCTCCTTCCAGTGGATTATCTCGGGAGTCACTCCCTGATGAAACAGCACGAAGGAATTGGCGGTAATTAGATTTCCTTCCAAAGCAGGCTCATCAGAGCTGAAACCAGGGCAGATGTTTCTGTGTGTCTCAGCACTCGAGTGCTTTGTCACTGATTTGGGAGGAGGAGGGAATGTTCCAGGAGGGGTGGGGAAGGACCCTTGGGTTAGAGAGAGTCACTTTGGGATGGTCAGGTGCTCCAGAAAGGGGTGATACCATTGTACCTCTGACCAGAGACTCGCTCTCATCACTGAAATATTAATCTTGAAGGCCAATTGGCTTGAGCCATATGGCTGCAATCAACTTCTCTGCTATTTCTTATCTCTTTGGCTTTCTGTGACATCGCTTTGTAAATCTTCCTGCAACACCAACTTGTGTTACCCCCTTCACACACCCCGCGACTTCCACGTGTCTGTCTGTCGCTTCAGGATGTGTCAGCTTCCTCCCGCGGGATCCGTGCCTATTTTTAGGGCAGCAGGGATCAAACCAGCGTTTAGAAGACGGAGCCCTGTCAGTGCACAGCCTGTAAATAGCTCCTGCCACTTGCAGGGGAGGATTCCTTTCATCCTGCAGGAAGGAGCAAATTGAGCGGCATTTTCAACCCTGCATGACAGACCTGAAGAATTCCCTTTGGAGTCAGGTTCTGATTCCTTGGCCACAGCTTTTCCAGGCAGCACGTGATGCCCAGGGCATGTCCCTGCACGGGGGAGCAGTTGGGATTTGGGATCACGGGCTGCAGAGAGGAGTCCATGCAGGCAGCTCCCTGCCCCACGTAGGCAGCTCCTGGAGCTGGGACCGGCTCCTCCATGCCCCTCTCCCACGCAAAACACACCCATCCCTGCACTGCAGCCACTGCCAGAGGGAAATATCTCACCAACTTTGGCTTCTGGGGTGCAGAGGAGTTAACTGAGCTGCACGGCCTATTTTTAAAACACAGGGGTTTTATCTCTGAGGGGCCCAGCGAGATTTCTCAGCTGCGTTTCGGGTTCTTTGGTTGGTCTGTAGCGTGGCTGATTTCCATCCCTGCAGCTCTTGGATATGAAATGTGAGATGATAAAGGGCAAAGCTTGTAGCTGGTGCTTGCCGTGGATATTTTTAAGTGGAAAGAAAGCCTCACTGATTGATTTGTGAAGGCTTGGTGGAGGGGTCCTGCTCTGTCCTCCCCTCCAGTTTAATCTACTTTCTTTAACTTTTATAAAGTGCTGTTAATCAGCCAATAAAATGAATGTGACAGGAATCTCTAAAAATCATTCAAGATGGAGTCTTGTGCCCCAAACAGCCACCAGGGATGAAATGTGGGGCTTTTTTTACTGTGTTGGCATTCCTGAAACCCAGGTGGTTCTTTAAAGATTAGTCTGAGGAACATCCTATCCTAGAGCAAGTGTAAGTAGAAAAAGCACTTTCAGATTTGTATTATTTGGCATGTAATTTGTTGAAAAGGAGTGGTTTGACATACAGGTGGTGATTTAAGTACCCACTTAATAAAAACTGCACGTGTAAAAGTCCTCGGGTGGGGAAAGGAAGTTTGTCATTAGTGCTGTGGGACATTTAGCAACCTGGTATTAAGGATTTAAATGAGGGAGCATCTGGGCTGATAAACACGGGGTGGGAGGAGATGCCTGGTGGTCTTGGGGCAGATACAGATCTGTGGAGCTGGGCTTTGAGGGTTGAGCCAGTCGGAACCACCTCAGGGACACCTCCTCCCTGCCCTGTATCTCACATATTTGGCTTCTCTTTGGTCCTGGCACTTGCACTGATCTGATCTGTCAGCAAACCCGTTCAGGCACACAGAGAGAAAAGTCCTCTTGTTTTGTAGGGTTATTTTTCGGCTGGTTTAACTCCTTGAAATTGGATCGTGCTCAGCTCCAGTACTGGAATAAAGGGGGCAAAACTGCTGAACAGCACTGAGGCCTCATGATAGACCCCAGAACAAACTTTGAGTGCTTCTGTGACACTGAACCTGAGCGATGCAGCCTTGCTAAAGAGTGAGGATGGTGCAGGCCTGGTAGTGTGAACTCAGCTGAATCGATTCTGAGGTCTAAATGAGTGTCTGTGTGCAGTGTGGAATTGTTCTGTATAAATACAGGGGGTGGAGTTGGTGCCAGCACAGGGATTTCTGGGCTGTGCTGCCTCTCACTGGGTAGATGTGCACTTAATGTATGGAAAACATTGCAAAGAGAGGGTAGAAAACGTTGCATGAAGGAGGTGTTGAAAGCTTTGCTCAGAGGAAGAGCCCAGGTGTTCCCAAAAAAAGGAGAATACACCCTTCCTTGTTAGGTGTGTACTGAAATGTTTCCTGAATGGAGCTGGTTGGGAAGTAAATCATGTTTTGTTCTGCAGATTGTTCCTGGTGTAAGGTGGGAGAGGGAGGTGGGGTAGGAGAGTGAAACAATCAGGGAATCACAGAATTATTTGGGTTGGAAAAGACCAGGGAGGTGGTGGAAGTGTCCAAGGAATGACTGGACCTGGCACTCAGTGCTCTGGGCTGGGTGATGAGGTGGGGATCGGTCACAGGTTGGACTTGATGATCTTGAAAGTGTTTCCCAACCTCAATTATTCTGCATTTCTGTGAAAATCTGACTCTTTTCAAGGTGTGCCAAAGAAGTGGTGTAAAGCCTCTGTGTGCCACGTTAGTCTAAAATAAAAGAGTTTAAAAACACCTCTTTGTGTTTCTGTGCTGATTATCCGTATTTTGTGAAAAGAGCTAAAATTGTGTCTAGAATCCTGTGTATTTTTTTTGAAGAGAGCCTTCTTTTAGTAACGACACTAATCTTGAATTCTCGTTGACCCTGAAGTCGCTCAATTTTGTTTCTTTGTCACTAGTTTGTATTTCAGAGGGTCGCCCTGTGCTTTCAGCACTGCAGCTCAGCAGAGAAGCACAGGGGACGAGTGTGGCCCAGAGGATCCCAGTGACGAGCCCAAGCACCCCCTCTCTGACTGTGCCTTGGAGCACAGAGCCATCAAATTGGAGGAGCAAGTCCGAGACTTAACTGTGAGTGTGCTGGTGACATCGGGGTGCCTCTGCTTCAGTCCCCTTGGCTTGGTCTGGTTTTGAGCCCTGGATTTTTCCCTGAATGCTGTGACACGCACACAGCTCCAGCGCAGCTGTGCCCTGAGAGCGAGAGGGTGAAATTCCACTCTGCCCTCCCCAAAAACACCATCTGTCAGCAGTGCCAGCAGCAGGGCGCTGACGGCGTGATCCTGGCAGGAAAAGCTGCGTGTTGGAGCTGGTCACTTCTTCCACAGCCTTGTGGCAGTGCTGGTTAGCATCACATACTGGCATAGAATCCTGGAATATCCTGAGTTCCCACTGGGATGGTCCAGCCCAGCTCCTGGCCCTGCACAGACCCCCCAAAATCCCACCCTGGGCATCCCTGGCAGCGCTGTCCAAACTCCTGGAGCTGTGGCTGTGCCCATTCCCTGGGGAGTCTAGGCAGTGCCCAGCACCCTCTGGGGGAAGAACCTTTCCCATTATCCAACCTGAACCCCCCTGGCACAGCTCCAGCCGCTCCCTGGGTGCTGTCCCTGTCACAGGGCGCAGAGGTCGGAGCTGCAGCCCCTGCTGGGTCTCCCCTCAGTCCCCTCCAGCTGCTCCTCCATGGCCTCTCCAGGCCTTTCACCACCTTCATGCCCCTCCTTTGGACACTCCTTAATAGCTTTATGTCACACTGGATCCAGATTATCCACGCAGGGAAGTCCTTTTAAGCGCCAGTGTGTGGTGGCAATCAGGTTCTGTATGGAAGAACACACGTGACTGAGGAGGGGATTAAATCCCACAGCACTGGGCTGATCTGGAGGTAATCACCCTGAGAATCCTGCACTGAGTGAGAAATCAGCTGCTCACAGAGCTGCCTGCTGGAGAAAGGAGGCTCTCCACAGCAGCCTGAGAGTTGATGTTCAGCTGAACTCAGTCACTCAGTGCCCAGAATATTTCTGGCCTTCAGTGGGTCTTCTGAGGGAGTTGCAGTTTTTGGTTAATCAGTAGAAGGATTTGGGTTTGAATGTAGTGAAAATGCAGGAGTCCAGCACAAACTTCTCTTTTTAAAGCATTTCTGCGGGGTTTCCAGTGTCAGGAAGGGGTTTTACCTCCTGGTTTGATGTGTCCCCTCTCTGGTTGCAGGAGCGATACAGGAAAGCTTTGGCAGATTCCGAGAACGTCCGGAGGAGAACACAGAAGTTTGTGGAAGATGCCAAACTCTTTGGTAAGCAGAAGAGCTGTGTTTACTGCACTGGCCTGCCTGCCTGAGCAGAAAATGCAGATCAGCAGCTTTTCTGTCCCCCTGTCCTGCCCTCCCTCGTTCATTGTAAAGCTTGGTGTGATGTTTGGCCTGCACTCTTGATATCTGGGCTTAATCACTATTTTTTCTCCATGTCCAGCTGTGTCCTGTCCTATCAGATTTACCCACAGAATCACAGAATTGTGACTATTTTATTTTAATAGTCCAAATGCAGCTGAATTTAGTTGTGCTGACTCGGTTGAACATCCAGGCTCTGCTCTGTGCTGAGGGTTGGCTCTGGCAGGGTGTATTTCATACTCAGCTATGTCAGCTTGTGATCTCCTTTACTACATTAACAGCCTCTTCTGCTCCACTTCATTGGAGGTAGATGCTGCCTGGGGCAGTGGTTGTCAATCTCTAGATTAGATGTTTAAAACCTCTAAAAGAAATATTTTAGCATCAGTGAAACGATCTGGATTTGTAGCTTTGGCAGCAGAAGCAGGTGAAGGGGGGAAGGAACTGCTGTTCAGGCACTGCTCTGTGCCAGAACCATCTCTGAGGATAAAAATCTGTTTTTCTCCATACTGCATGAATCTCAAGAGGTTTATTGTTAGTGAATTCTAGCAGCCTTGAGATTAGAGCTGCTGTGTTTGCTTACCTTCCACCAATGGCTGCTGAGTTTGGGGTTAATCAACAAGGGGATGACTGATTTTGAGAGGGGTTTTTTGAGCTTTTGGGATTTTATATGTAGCATGCTTCCCGTATGAAGAAAAAATAAGCTCTTTGTTAGAAACTGCTCACAGAGTGAGATCTGTAGATAAGAGGAAGATCTGAAAGGAGGCTGTAGCAAGGTGGGTATGGTCACTTTTCCCACTTAATGAAGGGCAAGACAAGAAGAAACAGCCTCAAGTTGTGCCAGGGGAGGTTTAGGCTGGATTTTAGGAGCAATTGCTTCACTGAGAGTGTTGCCAAGCCCTGGCACAGGCTGCCCAGGGAAGAGGTGGGGTCACCATCCCTGGAGGTGTTTAAAAGCCTCGTGGTGGCCTTGGCAGTGCTGGCTTGATGATCTTAAAGGTCTTGAGCAGCCTAAATGACTCTGATTCCATGAAATGGGTGGTAATTGCTGGGTTTCTGTCTGCTCTGCTCCTTTGTTGCATCTCCTTCCTCTTCCTTTGTTCTGTGCCTGTTCACATGTTCAGCTGGAGACAGCACCTGACTGTTGCCTCATTTTCTCTGTTTCCCTGATGTGTCATTCCAGTCAGGGAGTTATGACATTTATGTAACTGAGGGAGGCTGCTTTTCCTGGAATTTCTGCACTGTGCAAGAAACCACGTCTGGAAATGCAGCCAATCTAACCCCCTTCTTCTAATGACAAAAACTGCCTGGCCTTTCATGACCAACCCAAGGACAGTTTTGGTCCAGTCCTTCCACAGTGGTTTTAAGCTATGAATAAATTGGGGGTTTTGTACTTTTGAATAGCCATGCATTGTTTCTGCTTCCCCCCATTGTGTTTGTTCCCTGTGGAATGGCATTCGTGTGACAAAATTATGTCAGTGGGACTGGAGCAGGGGGTGTGGAGCAGAGTCCGAAATGACAAATCTGAGTTGCAAAAATCTCTTTGGAGTGACACATTAATGCTCTGCTCTGTCAGGAAGAGCAAAAATATAAATGTTCATGGCATAGATGTGTATTTCCTGCATATTCCTTGGCTTGGGGAGTCTTTAGATTACCCTTAATGCTGAAGCTCTGGTTCCAGGAATCAGAAGACACCGCCCGGTCTCGCTAAATTAAGCTCAAATCAATGAGCAGCTTTAAAGGTGCCTTCAAACCACTGTGGCTTTGTGTCTGTCCTTGGTACTGGAGCTCTGGATGTTCTCTAAACTGCCCTTCGTTTCCTTCCTGCAGGGATCCAGAGTTTCTGCAGGGACCTGGTGGAGGTAGCAGACATCCTGGAGAAGACGGCCGAGAGCGCCGCGGGCCAGGCGGAGCCCAGCGATCCCAACCCGACCCTGAAGAAGATCTACGAGGGCCTCTCCCTCATCGAGGCCAAGCTGCAGAGCGTCTTTGCCAAGCACGGCCTGCAGAAGATGAACCCCGTGGGTGGCAGGTACGACCCCTACGACCACGAGATCATCTGCCACGTGCCAGCCGAGGGCATGCAGCCGGGCACGGTGGCGCTGGTCACGCAGGACGGCTACAAACTGCACGGCCGCACCATCAGGCACGCGCTGGTCGGCGTGGCCGTGGAGGCACAGGAGTGACGTGGCCTCACCTGCTCCACCCGGGACCTTCCTGAGCTGGGGACAGCCCCAGCTGCAGCTGCATGTGTTTTCTTATTTATTGAGCTGGGTTTGTATCGTGCGATGGCTTCGGGGCGCCGTCGGTTCTGAGGTACTTGTGTGTTCAGTAATCCTTCCTGGAGTCCGTGGAGTAGTTGTAGGAGTCCTGCTGTTTGTCAGAAATTTGTGGCTGTCTAGCCCCTCTCTCTGCTTATTTCTCCGTGGAGGTCTGTATGGGGAAGGGGGGAGATAGGGAGAGAAAGGGGAATTTCTCTTCTTGTCTCCCTGTTCCATCTCTGAGGGAGATTCCTGCAGTGGCCTTCAGGAAAGGAATTTCTCTGCCTCACTTTCCACAGCTGTGTCAAGGGACTGTAATAATACTGACCTACCTCACAGGGATGTGGTGAGGCTTTTCCTGTGCAAAGCACTGGGAAAAGTCCAGAGGGATGAGTATTATTATCACCTGGATTTGATGTCTTCCCTTGTCCCCAGACCCCTCAGATGGGGTGAAGATGATGACTTGAAATGACATTTAGGGACAGCTTTTTCTTATGTTGCTTCAGGAAAACAATCTGGAATTCATGGAATCTCTGTCATACTAGAGTCAAATAGCAATGAGGGTTTAAAAAGAATTCAGTTGTCAGGTCAGACTATTGTTAATATTCCTTCTCCAGGTAAAATTCCAGCTTGACTCTTTGTTCCCAAAGGGAAAACAGGGAATGGTGATTTGTGATGGAGCCAGAAAACTGTCCTCACATCTCTTAATCTCCAACCCAAATGTATGTTTTAGAGGAGAGTAATTTCTCTTCCCTGGTGGGTATTTGTGCAGCTTTCAAGCATGATAAACTGTGTGCTCTCTGTTGCAGCTGCTGGCAAAATGGAGCTGTGCCCTTAAGCAGGAAATCTGGACTGTTCTCTTTCCTCAGCTCTCCTGTAGAGCTCCTCAGATTACACCGACTTCCACTCCACATTCTGATCCTACTTTCAATGGTCCTAGTAAATATTAAACCTTTGGGTTTCGACGCAAGGAGAAAAATCTCTTCTCCCAAGCCTCAAGTGCCCTTGAACCAATTTTAGCAGCAGTGACAAGGAAGCAAGAGAAGCAGAAGGCTGAGGAAGTGAAAGCTGACCTCGAGCTGTCCTCCTGGTTGGAGGCATGTTGTTGTCACAGCACATATGTATTTCCCACTGGCCCTATTGCCTGGGAGTTCATTTATCTCAGCTGAAAGGATGCAGTCACTGAGGAGGATCAGAATTTAACCCTTTTCAGAGCAGCAAGCAGTCAAATGACAGAAGAGCCACAAAACCAGGAATGGCTGTTTTTCAGGTTGTTTCTAACTGATTCGTTCAGTCCTTCCTTTTTACTTTGTGGAATTGGATCCATAACCTGACAAATGCACTTCCAGAAATGCTTTACTTGGAGTAGATGCCATCACTGGTTTGGAAGAAAATTTATTCTTCTCCCATTCCTTTGCAGGCTTCAGCTGAGAAACCCTTTTGTGGTGGATTTCAAGATTATCACAGCCTTTAATATTGGCAGTCCTTCACCTGGAGGGACTGTGTGCAGTTAGTGGGTTGTCATCCCAGAAATTTAAGGAATCTGCTCATTTCTAACCTCATTTCTGCTCCATGCAACCTTTTTTTAGTGGCAGCTGTGGTGTGAGTCTGTAGTGGATCCTTTTTGGAGTCTCCTCTGTGCAGTAGGTTCTGAGGGAGGTACTGGAGATTCCAGCCCTGAAACAGCACTTCTGGCAGCTTCAGCTCATGGACAAACCTCTTGTTCAATGCTCTTGCAGTATTACCACGTTTTTGGAAGTTTCAGAGATAAACAGGGCTTCCTATTCCTTGTTCTGCTGCGCAGGTCGCCAGGGTACGCTGGTTCTGCAGAGAAGAATGGGGAAAATATGAAATGTGGCACCACAAATCATGCTGTTCTTCCTCAAAATGAGGAACCCATGTCCTCAGCTGGAAGGAACAGTGGGGTCTCAGCTGCCTCTTCAGCCCCTGCTCTCTCAGCTGAGTTTTTCAGCATGAGGGGAGAGCTGGAAACAACTCTGAAAGTAAAACTTTAGTAGTAAGGAACCAAACAGAAGCACAGGCATTCCACACAACGTGTCACAGAGAGGCTGGGTGTGACCAGCAGCAGTGGGATCCAAATCCTCTTTAAACTCACCCGTGGAGCCACTGGACTGTGAAAAAGATGTTACAGCCACTCAGTGCAGCTTGGCTTTGCCAACCCTGCCTGTCTCCTCCGCCAGTGCTCACCCCCTTCTGCCTTAAGGAAATAGCCTAAAATGCACTCCAGACCTTCTGTCTGTACTGAGAGAGGATTTATTCAGCTTGTCTGTGATGGGGCTGCTTTCACAGTGTGGCTGCAGCAGGAGTCTGAGGGATCCAGTTCCTGTGCAGTCTTTCCCACCCTCACAGAGGCCCTGTTTAATGTGGGGCGAGTTCTTCTCCCAGTCAAACCTACAAAACTTCTGCAGGATCCTGTCAGGTTTTGTGATTCCTGTGAAATGGACCCAGTGCTGAGAGACTCTTTCACAGATGTTACCAAAGAGATAAATCCTGTAGCTGTTTTTTGGCCTAGTTTCTGCTTCCTTTGAAAGGTGACGTGAAAATGAAATAACCAAACCTGGATCCCATCACAGAATCCAGATTCCCCAGGCAAAATTTGGTTCTCTTGCCTTTCAAGCACACTTAATGATGTCTTTTGTCCTGGATGAGATTGTGGAAGGGGGGGTTGAATTTCCCCTTGGTTCTTGCTGCCTTTTCTGCCCTGTTTGTGTAACTCCTGCAGGGAGGGACTGACCCATGAGCTGCCCCTCTGCAGGCACTTTATCCAGTGACTGTTTAATAAAACACAGGAGCACATTAGCAGGGCAGGAACAGCAGAGGAGAGGACCTCATGTACCTTTTAGTCATCTCCACACCTGGACAAGTCTCCAGTGGCACTGTCATGAACGTGGCAAGATCTGAACTCTGAGCAGGAGCAGTGCAGAGTGAAATGAATGTGGCTTTGTGAACCTTAACTTCTCAGTGCTTCAGCAGCAGAGCTTCTGTTGGAAGAGCTGTGATCACTCAACAGCTCTTAGCAGTCCCTTAATTAAAAAAAAAAAAAAAAAAAAAAGTATTTAAGTTTTATATTGTGAATATTGTAGTATTTTTTTATTTTAAAACTCGAGATGTTTTGCTATTATTTGCGAAGTCAAATGAACAAAGCGTTGCTAATCTCCAAAAATCTAAGGCCATTGAGGTGGGGGGGAATCGTGTATATATTGTATTTTTGGTGTGTTTCTGTGCTCTTTGTTTACCCAAAGGTTCTGGCTGTACGAAAGGCAGAGATGTGTGGGAGCAGTGCAGGGAACTGACAACGACACTGGAGTTGATGTGGGAAAAGGCTGATTTCCTTTAGATGTCCAGATCCTGTCCATTTGCTAATAAAACAGAAGAATTGCAGTGACTTCTCTTGCCTTTTTTCCCTGCCCCAAACTGCTGCTCATTCCAACTCCAGCCAGCTGGCACTGCACTTTGGAAGGTTTCTTGCTATTCCTGATCCCACTGTCTGTGAAAAGGGCCACAGCAGCACCTGGCTGAACATTTTATTGATGATGCTTTAGGAGGACTCCCAGAAATGCACACACAGGGTTGCTGTCAAGGATTCCTGCCCTGAAACCTGCCCAGGTGTGTCAGTCCATGGTATTTCCACACCTTCTGCTGTGTCTGTTCCTGGATGACTGCATAGAGAAATGTTTTCTGCCAGCCTCTGGTGGTGTTGGTTCAGCAGAGCTCTGAAATCTGGATATCTGGGTTTATTTTTGCTTGGCTCTGCTGCCTGCTTGCCCCTGTGTGTGCTGCAGCCAGCAAATTGTGCAGCACTGCAGTTAAGGGTGGGTTCATTCACGGGCTGCATTCCCACTCGTGGTACCCACAGGCAGGCTGTGATTTCGGGGATTTATTGGAGAAAAGACGAGGCCTTCTCTGTAAGGGCATGCTCATAACAGATTTAATTCTCTGCAGAAATGGCTGGGCCTCCGTTCCTGCTCTTGCCGTGCCAGTTGGTGCCATGTGGGTGGGCCTTGTTCTCCCAGAGCTCTGGATGCCCCCGGGCGCTTCTCCCTGCAATAAAAAGCGTTTGCAAAAGACCATTTACAAATAGCCTTTACGGGGTGAGATCAAGATTTCCGTGCTGAGGATCTGCCAGCACAGCCAGCCCCGATGCTGGGGTGATGTCCCATTGTAAGGGCTTTTCCTCATCCTGCTCCAGTGCACGGGCATTGTTCGGTGTAACCACGCCAGCCCAGGAAATCCTGCTGCTGCATTAGGCAATTTCTGGCTCTGCTGGTTTTTCTCTGCAGCAACAGTGAGAGCTGGGAGTTCTCAAACCACCCTCTGCAGAAAAGCCTCGGAGCTTGGGGCGAAGCATTTTGCTTATGGCAGGATATTCCAGAGCTCCTGCGAGCAGGGAGGGGATTGGGAGCAGTGCTGACCTGCCTGGGAGCCCTGCCGTGTGCACAGCAGATTTCTCGTCGCCCACAGCCCTGGGGAAATGAGGCTGGTTAAGTAAGAGCTTGCTAAAACCCGAGGTGTGCTGCAAGGATATTTGTGTGCTGTGTTTTAAGCTGCTTGGAATCGTCGTCTCCCCATCCCGGTGGGATCCTGCCCGTTGTGAGGGTGAGCTGAGCAAGGGTAATTTTTGTCTGTGTCCACCCCAAATATTCGCATTTGAGGCTCAGGGTTGTACGTGCTCCCCGTGCAGGAAGGCTGAAGTGGCTCCTGGCTGGGGAAAGGAGGTGGCCTGTGCTCGTGTTGTGTTTCCCTGAGACAAAGTTCAAGTGCATGGATTCTCAAACAAAATTCTGCCCCTTGGTAAGGAGCCAGCGCTGGGCTGGAGCAGGCTCTGGGTCTGTAATTACACGTCCAACCTGTTCGAGAGTTTTTGCTCAGCCTTTGCTCTCCTTTGTAATCCGCCTAGCAGCGGGCTCCCGCGGGATGCCCTTGGCACAAGCTGCTCGCCGTCAGGCTCCTTGTTTTGCCCAGGGCACAAAGTCCGAGCGAAACCTTAAAACGCTTCACGAGGCAGGCAGGATCCAGCCCGCTCCGCTCAGGCGGGGCCCGAGCTCTGCGAGCATCACCCGTGAGCACACGGAAAACGCGCTCCGGCAGCACCAGCGGCAGCAGCAGCAGCTCGGTGCCGCCGGGGCAGCTCCCGGCTCGGGCGGCCTCGCTGCGGGGCAGGGAGATGCTGCCCGTGGCTGTTCGCAGGGTGCCGGGCTCCGCCGTGCCCCCTCAGTGCCGCTCCCCGCTCGGGGCTCCGGCACCCCGGCCCCGCGGGGCCGCGCAGCGCGGGCGCGGNCGCTCTCGCAGGCGGCGCTGGCGCTTCCCCAGCGCGGCCAGGGGAGCGGCGGGACCCCCGCGGCCCCGGGGCGCTGCTGACCCGGCCCCTCGCCGCTCTCGCCCGCAGCCGTGGTGGGCGCCGGGCTGGGGGGCTCGGCCACCGCGTACTTCCTGCAGCAGCACTTCGGGCCGCAGGTGCAGCTGGACGTGTACGAGGCGGCGGGCGTGGGCGGGCGCCTGGCCACCGTCACCGTCAATAAGCAGCAGTATGAGAGCCGGGGAGCCTCCATCCACGCCCTCAGCCTCCACATGCAGGACTTCGTCAAGATCCTGGGTGAGCGTGGGCGTCCCAGCGCTTGCACGGCATCCCTCGCTGAGCCGGGGGGCTGGGACACCCCCGGGCTCTGTGCGTGGGGCAGTGGGGAGGGTTTCTGCCAGTCCCCCTTGGCACCCCAGGCATGCCATGATCCCCTTGCTGTCCGTGCTCTCCAGCCCTGTTGTGCCCTGGAAAGAAAAAGGGATGGGGTGGTCGCCATCAGGGGGTCCTGGTGGGATTAGTGCTGGGGGGGTTGTTCACAGACTCCCACCAGTCTGTCCCAGTAGGCAGCGGCAGCTCCATGTGATGCCCCAGCATGATCTGGCTGCGATCCCACGCCTTGGGCTCTCTCATTCCTGATGCTCCTCCAAGAGCATCTTTGCCCGTGTCCCTGCTGGCATGTGTCCAGTGCTGGCCCTTCCCAGCAGCCAGCCAGCCCCGGGGAGAGGCAGCCACGCGCTCCCTCTGCTCCCCACAGGCCTCAAGCACCGGCGCGAGGTGGCCGGGAAAAGTGCCATCTTCAGCGGGGAGCACTTTGTCCTGGAGGAGACCGACTGGTACCTGCTCAACCTCTTCCGCCTCTGGTGGCACTACGGCATCAGCTTCCTGCGCCTGCAGATGTGGGTGGAGGAGGTGATGGAGAAGTTCATGAGGTAGGAGAGCCCGTGGGGCCGGGGGGGTTTTCCCTGGCACCGGGGCGTCACCGGGTGCCCCCTGCTCCCGTCCCCTCCAGGATCTACAAGTACCAGGCACATGGCTACGCCTTCTCCAGCCTGGAGGAGCTGCTGCGCTCGCTGGGCGGCGAGGCCTTCGTGAACATGACCCAGCGCTCGGTGGCCGAGTCCCTGCTGGAGGTTGGTGTCACCCAGCGCTTCGTGGACGACGTCATCGCCGCCGTCCTGCGCTCCAGCTACGGCCAGTCCGTGCTGGTGCCCGCCTTCGCAGGTGAAGCCACCTCTCCTTGCTGTGTGACGCTCCTCAGCGTCCCCTCCACGGGCAGGCTGTGGAGCCACCCTCCTCTTCCTCTCTGCAGGAGCCATGTCGCTGGCGGGAGCCCAGGGCAGCACCTGGGCGGTGGAAGGAGGGAATAAGCTGGTGTGTTCAGGGCTGCTGAAGCTGACCAAGGCCAATGTCATCTCAGCCAGGGTGACGGGCGTCTCCCTGCACAGCTCGGGTGAGCCTGGGCACGGCTGTGGGTCTGGGTGCACTGGGGTGGGAGGTGGGTGGTGGCAGCGTGGGGTGCTGGGGCTGGAGAGCATCCTGGTCCTGGTAGGGCATTTGGGAATCTGTCTGTCTCCTCTCCTTTTCTGATCCAGAGGGGACCCTGCGGAGGTACCAACCTCAGCCCTGAGGTCCCTCAGGTCCTCCTGGGGCACCATGCTTGTTGCAGGCCTGCTGCCCCATCCAGCACAGCAGAATATCTGGGGTCTGGGCTGTGGGCTGTGTTCCTCCAGTCCTCTGTGCCCCCACTAGGCTGGGCTTCTCTGGAAACATTTTCCCAGAGTCTTAATGAAGTTTCTGTCACCCTAAGGCATCAGCAACTCAGCCATAACCATCAGGTGCTGTGGTCCAGCACTGCAAAACCAGGGGGTGGAGGTCAGGTTGGAAAAAAGAGAGCCAGGGCAGCACCCCCTGGGGCTCAGGGCTGCTCCTGACTGTCCCCTGTCTCTTTTCAGAGGGGAGAGCCCTGTACCAGGTCCACTACGAGAGCACCGAAGGCCAGGGCTCGGCTTTCTACGACATGGTGGTGGTGACAACTCCTCTGCACGCCAGCGGGAGCAACTTCACCTTCGAGAACTTCGACCCCCCCATCGCCGACTTCCCCGGAGCCTTCCAGCCCTCCGTCACCTCCGTGGTGCACGGCTACCTCAACTCCTCCTACTTCGGCTTCCCCGACCCCAAACTGTTCCCTTTCACCAGCGTCCTCACCACCGACACCCCCGACCTCTTCTTCCACGCCATGGACAACATCTGCCCCGTCAACATCTCGGCCGCCTTCCGGCGCAAGCAGCCCCAGGAGGCCGCGGTGTGGCGAGTCCTGTCCCAGCAGCCGCTGGACAAGCAGCAGCTCAAGACCCTCTTCAGGTCCTACTACTCGGTGCAGGTGACGGAGTGGCAGTCCTACCCCCGTTATGACGCCGCCAAGGCGCTGCCGCCCATCGTGCTCCACGAGAACCTCTTCTACCTCAGCGGCGTGGAGTGGGTGGCCAGCTCCATGGAGATGATAGCCGTGGCGGCCAAAAACGTGGCCCTGCTGGCCTACAACCGCTGGCATCAGGACCTGGAGAAGATCGACCAGAAGGACTTGATGCACAAGGTGAAGACGGAGCTGTGACGGCCGTGGGGGTGGTGGGCTGGGAGCTTTGGTGTGGGGTAGCCAGGGGAGTATTTATTGGCTTGGGGAGGCCAGGGGGGCTGGGGGACAAGGGACAGGCTGTGTCCCGGTGACTTGGAGGCCTTCAGGAATACAGTTCCTGCCCGGGGTTGCTGTGTCTGTGCCGTGTGCCTCAGTTTCCCTGTTCCCTCACCCCAGGCTCTACTGGAAAGGAGCCTGTGCCTTCTCCCGAAAAAGGGTCGCCGTGTTTGGGAGGGATCTTGGGCGGCTTTTGGGGGCAAGGCTGGCTGGCACTGGCAGCAGATGGGTCCCCCCCAAGCTTCCCAGCTCCCCCCACAGTCTCTCCTGCCTTCCTGGCTTTGCCCCTGGGAAACCCACAGGTAGGGCTGGAGATCCCATGGCCTCTCCTGTGCCCAGAGCCTAACCCTGCTCCTGTGCCCCAGGGATGTGGCGTGAGCTGTCACAGGTCCTGCCAGGTGCTCTGTGTTTCTGGGGGTGTCCAGGCTTGTGTTTGGGGGGCAGAAGGGCCCCAGCGGGAGAAGCTGGGCAGGGCAGAGGGGCAGCGTGAGGGGCCAAGGCAGGGGCAGCTCAGAGCAGGGCCAGCAATGCGCTTTATTGAGACCTCAGAAGCTGCCCAAACCACCAGCAGCTCGCCCCACTGCTTGGACTGCCTGGCCTGGCGCAGAGGAACTTGTGGGAGGGCTGGGAAGGATGGGAGGACTGGGAAGGATGGGAGGACTGGGAAGGATGGGAGGGCTGGGTGTTGCCAGAGCTGTTGCAGCGATGGAGCGAACAAAGGAAAGTGGGGACTTCGGGAAGGGAGGAGGCCTGATCCTGATCCTGATCCTGATCCTGATCCTGATCCTGATCCTGATCCTGATCCTGCCCAGCCAGAGGGCCCATGGGCAGCTGCCTGCCTCTCTCCCCCAGCCCGTGGCTGCTCTGAAGCCTGGGGGCAGTGGGTGTCAGGCACAGGGTGACTCGCAGGGGCTCTGCACAGGCTGTCCCCGAAGTGGCTGCTGGGGCTGAGGCTGATGGACTCTGCAGGGGAATTTTGAGGAGCTCTCGCACAGGGGGCTCCCCTCCCGCTGATGCCCAGCCAGGTGACCTCTCCCAAAGGGCTGGGCAAGCTCGGGAAGCAAGAGCAAGCTGGTTGGATGCCCACAGGGAGCTGCGGGGCGTGGCTGTGCAGCCTCAGAAGATGCAGGTGCAGCCCACAGCGATGGTCTCCATCACCATCTGGTACTTCTTGTGGCACTTCTTCTTCCCCGAGGGCCTGTGCCCCGCCTCGGCCGTGCCCGGGCAGAGCAGGCGGCGCACGGGCAGCCGGCTGTAGATGGGAATGCTGGCCATGGTGCGGTCCTCCTGCATGGTGAAGGGGTTGATGCAGCCCGTGCAGAGGCACCGCGCCTCGGGGATGTCTGCTGGGATCCGTGTGGCATCGTGGTTTATCCTGGAGGAGAGGGAGAGCGGGACAAGGCTGGAGAGGTGGTGATGGGGGCGGTGGGTGGCCGGGCTGAAATGGGTTCTGCATCACATCCTGCCACAGCCACCACAGCCCGGGGTGCTGGAGCCCTGTGCTGGCACAGAGCCACCCTGCCTGGCCCCGAGGTGCCTGCCCCCAGCTCACCTGTAGGCCCAGGGGGACAGGCTCCTCCGGTTGGACCTCCAGAGCCTCAGGTTCACCTGGCACTTGGTGTCCCCCGGCTCGGAGCCGTTCCTCAGCTGGCGCACCATGTCCTGGATGCTGTGCTCGTACTCTGCCATGCTGCTGTAGGGCTCCTCCAGGGCCCAGGCCAGGGCAGGGGTGGCCGTTGGTGGCCGTGCCAGGCCCCTTCTCCTGCCCTTGGCTGCCTTGCTCTGGTCCTTGGCTTCGGGCACCGGGACCATGGCGAAGGTGAAGATGCAGAGGAGAAGCTGAGGAAGGAGGAGGATGGTGAGCGGCTGCTCAGGCTGTAGGACCACCACAGAGGGGGAGCTCTCCCTCCTCCTGGGGGTCACCAGGTGATGGCAGGACCACGCTGACTTTGGGCTGGCACATTCAGTGCCCAGAGGCAGCGCTGGCTGCAGCTGAGAAGCACCTGAGGGCACTTTGCAGGGATGGCGGGCACACGGTCATGGTGAGCTGATGTGCGTGGCTGCCCCTCGCCCTGCTCGCAGCTGGCAATTCGTGTTGCCCAGAGTCCCCCTGTCTGTGCCACCCGAGCTGTGCCCAGTGCCCTCCCTGCCGACCCCGAGGCAGCTGCGTGCTGGGAGGGACCCAGCTCGGGCTGTACCTGGGCAGCCCCTGGTTTAAAAGGAGCCTTAGAGAGATGAGACAGTCAAGAATGGGATCTTTATCCGAGCCCTCCTCTCCCTCCCTCTGTGCTCTGAGGACGGTGAGAGAGAAAAGATGCTTTTTTCCTTCCCTTCTCCCTCCGGCCTCGCCGGGCCGAGCTGCCGTGAGCTGCCACCCGGCAGGCTGCCCAGCAGGGAACAAAGTTGCTTTCTGTAGTCCTGCTCCCTGCTATTCGCGTCCCTGCAGCGGCCCAGGCAGCCCCACACCCTGCCCTGGGGCAGGGACCGCTCGGCCAGGGCTGTTCTCCCCGTCCGGTGCCCGACTGTCCGGCCGGACTGGCGTGGCGTTGCTCTCCCAGGCCGCCGCATCCTCGCCGTGCCAGGCGTGGGAGCGATGGCCCTGGCAGGCCACAGAGGGCACCTCCAAAGCAAACAACCCCGGGTAAACAAGCGCGCCGATAATTCTGTTAGAGAAGGAGAACGAGGAGCAAGCCCTGAGCCGCCGGGGAGGCACCTACCAGGTTTGGAGCCCGCTCCATGGCCGCGGAGGGGTGCCGGCCGCTGTCCTGCAGTGTGGCCGGTCCCTGCAAGCCGGGCAGCTAAAAAGGGAAAGCCCCAGCCCCTGGCTGTGCCCCGCCAGAGGTGTGTCCGGTCCCCAAGGTGCCAGGGAGCCTCGGAGCAGACAGGGCAGGGGGCCAGCGTGGTCTGGGACTCGGCCACCCGTCGCCGCCCTGGCCGCTGGCTCCGCTGGTGGTGGCGACTGTGGTCAGTGGTGGGTCCCCTCTGGACCAGGCAGCCCCGAGGGGCTCTCTTGGCCATAACGTGCTCTGGGGAGGGGGTTTGGGCTCTGCTGGTGGCACCAGCATGGTCACAGCCCTGACACGGCCAGGAGGGACACGGCTGCTGGGCTGGCGGAGCAGGGGCTCAGCGGAGGAGCAGGGTTGGCTGTGTCCTGCAAGGTGAGCAGGTCACCTGGAGCCGAGGGCTCGCTGTCATCTGTGTGCCACCACCAGCAGCAGCCCTGCTGTCCCCGGGAGCCCCCAGACCCTCCTGCCCAGCGGTGAGATGATGGCACCCGTCACTCCCCGCACCCCTGCTCTGTCTGTTCCCAGACCCTTCCCTTTCTGCCACCCTCCAGCTCCTGGACACACCAGCTGTGCCCACGGCTGGCCGTGGGGCTGGGCACCGCATCTGCGGGGTGCTGGGTGCTGCTGGGTGCTGCTCTGGCCTCCCGGGGCCAAGCGCCGGCGTGCAGGGTGCTGCGGTGGGGGAAACTGAGGCACGGGGCTGCTGGCTGTAATTCCCCGTCCAGGGGACAGGGGCTGGCACTGCAGCCCTGCTCTGGGCTGTCGCTGTCCCTGCGGTCCAGTGCCACGCGATGGTGCTGTCCGCCAACCAACCGCTCCCAGCCCTGCGTCCTTCCCGTCTGCATCCCTCCTCCTTCCTCTCCATCCCTCCGCGCATCCCTCCGCCTCTCCATCCCTCCGC
>VYXC01002155.1:104049-144686 GCA_013397175.1 Platysteira castanea | reverse complement strand
CCGCCAGCAGCTCCCAGCCCCAAACCTGCTCGCCCTGCCCGGGGAAGCTGAACCTGCCCAGGGAGGCACAGGGCAGGTTCCCAGCGCGTTCGCCTCCTTCCCGCACCCCTCGGGGCCCGGCTGAGGAATCGAACGCGCTGGGATCCTGCTGGGGCAGCCCTGCCCTGGGAGCAGAGGCTGTGCACGGCTCAGGGCACAGCTCAGGGCACAGCTGAGGGGCACAGGCTGAGGGGCACAGCTCAGGGAACAGGTTGAGGGGCACAGCTCAGGGCACATCTCAGGGCACAGCTCAGGGCACAGCTCAGAACACAGCTCAGGGCACAGGCTGAGGGGCACAGCTCAGGGCACATCTCAGGACACAGCTCAGGGCACAGCTCAGGGCACAGGTTGAGGGGCACAGCTCAGGGCCCTGCTGCCCACAGGTTCTCATCACCCAACATTGACCCAGGGCCCAGCTGAGGGGCACAGCTGAGGGCACAGCTGCCCAGGGGCTGCCATCACCCAATATTGACTCAAGGCACAGCTCCACCTCGGCGCCATGGGCCTGGCTCCAGCCTTATCTCTCCTCCTGCCCACGGGGAGCAGCCCGGATCCTCCCACCAGGTCCTGGGGCTGCATTAACCCCACCCCGGGGCTGGGGATGAGCTCCTGCGCAGGGTGAACCAGCACGGGACCACCCAGAGCAGGGCAGTGCCGTGACCGAGGTGGTGGGAGCCTGTGCCACGCCTGATCCTGCTCCAACAGATCCTCCCTGGGCAGCAAAAGGACACGGGCTGGCTGTGCCTGTGCTGCCAGCTGGACTTTGGTCCGTGTTCCTGGGAACCAGCTGGCTCCTTCCATCCACTCTCGTCCACATGGGAACGAGCAGGGCAGGCTAAACACGCCCAGGCGCAGAGCTGGGAGGCAGAGGCAGCAGGGGCAGGGGCAGGGAGGTGCTGGGGTGGCCCTGTGGGGTCCCCTGAGAGCGGGGACACCCCTGGGGCGTGCCCAGCCCAGCCACGGGGGCACAGCAGAGCTCCCACTGTCCCCATCAGAGCTCCCACTGTCCCCAGCCCAGCTCACACTGTCCCCAGCACAGCTCACACTGTCCCCAGCACAGCTCCACTGTCCCCAGCACAGCTCCCATTGTCCCCAGCACAGCTCCCACTGTCCCCAGCACAACTCCCACTGTCCCCAGCCCAGCTCCCACTGTCCCCAGCAGAGCTCCCACTGTCCCCAGCAGTGCTCCCAGTGTCCCCAGCACAGCTCCCCCTGTCCCCAGCACAGCTCCCACTGTCCCCAGCACAGCTCCCACTGTCCCCAGTCCTGATCCTGCAGGGTCTGCACCCCGCTGTCACCTCCCCAGCACCTGGGCTGCCACCAGCAGCTCTTGAGGGCAGGAACACACACACAGCACTTGTTCCCCTCCACCACGGAGGACAAAACCCCATCCCGCCCGACCAGGGCTGCTCCCTCCCTCCCAGCAGCCACAAGCCAGACTTTAACTGGCCTCTCCTCCTGCAAACGAGCCAGGGCTGGGCTTTCACACGGCCTTGGAGGGAGCGAGTCAGCCCCAACCTGCCCTGCTCAGCCTCACACTCCAGCAAAAAAGCCCCGGAGCTGCCGCAGCCCACGAGGATTTCACCACCCGGCCCTGCCCCAGGTCTGGCAGCTCCTGAAGTGGGTCTGTCCAGCCTCGGAGAACAAGGAGAAACAGAGCAACTTTGTACTTGCCCTCAATTAACGAGTGACCTATTTAGAAGAAAATCTGGGCTAAGTGGGATGAAGGAGCTGGAAGCGGCTGCTTGGGGGTGGCACAAAACTGCGTGAGCCCGGCAGCTCCAGAGTCACTCGGGACAGAGAAGCCAGTTCAGAGCATTTTAAAAACTGCCCTGGAAGTTTTTATTGCCGGGGAAAGTGAAGCCCAGTCTGGAAGGAACCTCATGCTGCACATTCCTTCCCGAGCCCACCAGCCAGGGCACATTTCCAGCCAGCCCCGGGGACTCAAAGGCAGGTGGAGGGCCCAGGGTGGGCCAGCAGTGGCCGGGGGCTCCCAGGGCTCTCAGCTGAGGAGGTGGCAGCGGTGCAGGAGGGATGAAGATGCCAGGGCCCGTGTTCTCCTGCTGAAATCCTGCCGGCAGCTCCGCGCCAGCTTTGGGAAGAAGGCGTTGGCCGTGCCCAGGGAGCGCGCTGAGAGGAGAAGCGCTTATCTGCCAGGACCTGCGAGTCCGAGGAGTATCTCAGCCTCCAGAGCTCTGCCTCCCGGAGCTGGCAGCCTCTCCTCCCGCTGCCGGGGCTGGGAAAGCCGCCTGGCCCGGCCCAACCCCGGCAGGAGCTGACGCTGCACCCGGAGCCTCTCTGCAGGAAGGAGCTGGGCTGGCAGCTCGCTCAAAGCGCTTCCCACGCCGAGCTCAGCTTCCCACCAGCAGCACCCCCGGGCTGTCGGGCAGACACCGCGGGTTTATCGCGCTCCTCCTGACGGGAGCTGGAGGAAGGAGCCGCTCATGCCCTCCCCAGCTGAAAGGAAATTTATTTGTGGAGCTGGGCGCTGGGGACCCAGGAGCTGGGCAGGTGGGTGGGAGAGGGCAGCCAAGCTGAGCTGTGCAGCCTGGCAGATGTGAAACACTTCCAGTGCTTTGCTAAAACTGATGTGCAGAGCACCGCCGGCACCCTCCTGCACCCCAAATTGTGGCCACAGGTTATCCAGGCAGGCCCTCAGCTTGGCTGGCACAATCCCAGAGGATGCAAGCCCTGCCCTGCTCCTGCCACGCTCTGCCCGTGCTGCCAGGCCACTCCAGGCTCCTCCAGGAGCTGCTGAATTGCTCCAGCAGCTCCAGCACCACTCCAGGCTGCCCCTCCGAACCCCCTCTGCACTCAAAGTGCTGCAAAAAGCTTTTTTTCTTGGGGGGAAAAAGATACGACAGGTTCCTCAGCAACTGTCCCGCTCGGGGCACGCTGCATGGGCTGTCACGGGCCCGAGGGTGACCTCGAGGTGCTTTGTGTTCACCTGAGAGCACCCACGGCGGGTTTAGCACCACCAGGGCTCTTCCCAGAGGTGCTGGCACGCAGCTGCAGGGTCAGGATGAACTATCCCCAGCTTCCCCACTCCCCCAGGCACTCTGGCCTGCAGGCTGGGAGCAGACAGAGCTGTCACCAGCCCCAGTGCCACCCCCACAGCTGCTGTCCCCACGCTGGGGTGCTCCCCGCTGCTCCCCCACCCCAAGGTGAGGAGCCAGGCGGGGCAGGGGGAGCAGGGTGCAGGTGGGACTGAGCTCAGGGCTTTGCCAGCACTTGGGAACCCTCTCTGGAGCACACATGCAGGTGTGCACACCCTGCAGTGAGCCCCAGTGAGCTCCAGGGCAGCCGAGGAGCTGTGGCAGAGCTGGTGGGGAGCTGGGTCAGCCTTTAGCTCCCAGACAGGCTCAGAGCAGGACTCCAACCCCAGCTCTGTTACCACAGCAAAAATAAAAGCAGCCATGGAGCAGCAGAGGAGGCTGCCCTGACCTTCCAGAAATGGGATTTGGGCATAAACACTTCTTTCCTGGAAAGTGTATCCTGGCAGTCGGGATTCCTTCCCATCCCGCAAAGCTCCCGTTGCGACACCGAGCCGGGAGTACCTCACATTCCTGCAGGACCTCGGCTCGGCCACGGGAACAAACATCAGCAGCTGCGAGGTTATTTAGAGCAGCGGGACTGCTCCCGGTGCTGCTCTCCTCTCCCACAACCTCCAGAGGCCCAGGCAGCACTGGGGTGACGGTGCCACTGCGCCCCAGACACCCCAGATCCTCCCAGGCTGCCCAGCACTCCCCAGGCAAGCCTAGGAAGGGGTTTGGGAACAGCCAAATGAGCTTTTTGCTGCTCCAGTATCCTGAATTTAAACTTCTTCCAGGAGGTTACAGGGAGCTGCAGGAACGGGGTGTTTGAGAGGCACCGTGGGCACAGGGATGCTGCAGCTCTGGGACCCTCTGGGCAGCCCCAGGACCCTCCGGGCAGCCCCAGGACCCTCCGGGCAGCCCCAGGGAGCCTCAGCAGCTGCCCCAGCAGCCCAAATGAGAGCTGGGGTCAGAAAGAAGCCACCTTCCCCAGCCACAGCCCCCGGGCTGGGCAGGGAGCACACAGAGGGTCACCAGAGTGTCCCAAACTCCAGCAGGTCCCTCGGTGCCACCTGAGCTGTGCTGGGAACAGCTGTGCCCCGGTTCCAGGCAGGGGTGAAGGGCACCCAGCCCCGCTGGCACTGCCTTTGCTGTGTTTATCCATCACCCAGCAACCTGCTGAGGCGAGGAGAGGGCAGGAGGGCAGCGCCGGCTCTGCTTTCACAGCCTGCACCCCGCCATCAGCAGGGCAGGGGTGCCAGCCTTGCCCTCGGCGGGGACAGGGCAGCTCCCACGGGGGGACACACACCGGAATGCTCCAGGAGAGAGGGACAGGCACGATCTTGGCACCGGGGTGGGGTTTGTGTGGGAGCAGCTGCTTCCTCCCGCTGCTGCCCAGCCCGGGATGGCCATGAACCCACGGAGCACAGCCTGTGCCCCACGGACCCGCAGGTGTGCCCTGCAACACAGCATCGGCTCCTCCTCGGGGCGGGCAGCTCTGCCAGCCGCAGCTGAGCCAGCCTGGCCAGTGCCACGATCCCACCCTGCACGGGATCCTGCCCTGCCCTGTTGCCCTGGTTTTTGCTAAGCCTTCTGTTTTTAACTTTGGAGTCAGATTCTTTCTCACAGTTTCATGTAAATAATGGCCAATGTTTACTTAACGGTATTTTCTGGTTTTCATTCCTTTTGTGATAAGAGAACTTTGATGAGCATCTTTTTTCTCCAGTGGGATTGAGAAGGAAGTGACATGTCCTCCAATCCCTGGTGGAGTTGAGAATTGTATAAGAATGTGAGATATGTCAATAATAAAGTCTTTTCCTTTCCTTTCCGCTGAACCTGGCAGGTGTGAGAGCCTCTTTATTGTGTTTTCCCAGACACACGGCCCTGCCCTGAGATTTTGGGAGCCACGGCAGGAGCGGGGACAGCCGGCTGAGAAGCCCTGCCAGAAGGCTGAGCGCAGCCAGCTGGGCCCCCACGAGCTGCTGGCACGCTGAGAAGAGAAAACAAGCCACTTCCAATCAGCATCACGGCCCCCAGGCCGAGCTCCATCTCCTGGGAAGCTCCTGGCAGAGCTGGCACGCGAGGCAGCCCCACCTCACACCCACCTGGCTGTCCCCAAACCCCCCCGAGCCAGCACCTCGATGTTAAAAGCTGTCAGTGAGAGGGAGAAAGGTCACTGAGCAGGGGCTTAACGCCCATAAGCAGTTTATGGGATTTGGGACCAGCTTCGGGGCGGCTGGGAACGGCGTCAGCAGAGCTCCAGCACAGCCCCACCTTCCCCTGGCAGGGGTGCAGCTCTGGCAGGGGTTATCAACCCTCCCCAGGCACAGACAGCACAAAGCCAGCTAATAAAAGCCAGCAGCAAACAGCTCCTGGGCAGCCCGAGGGAAGAACGGCCTCAGCCAGGTTCTTCACCTTTCCTCCCCAGAGAAAGGGGGCTTGGGAAGGAAAGAATGGCCACAGCCTGTTCCTCACCTTTCATCCTCAAAGAAAGGGGATTTGGGAAGGAAAGAATGGCCACAGCCAGGTTCTTCATCTTTTCTCCCCAAAGAAAGGGGGCTTGGGAAGGAAAGAATGGCCACAGCCTGCTCCTCACCTTCTCTCCCCAAAGAAAGGGGACTTGGGAAGGAAGGCAGGCGGTTCCAGGGTGAGTCAGGGATTCCTGGCTCTATCTGCTGTTGCACGGAGCAGGAGCTCCCCGAGGGCTGAGTGGCACGATGAGCGCCAGCCCTGAAGGAGCATCAGCCCTGCCACCCACCGTGCCCACCCTCCTGGAGCTGTTCACAGGCTCTGCCCCCCCAGGTGACCCCGACCCAGGGGCACAAAGAGCCCTGGCCCAACTCCAGCCTGAGAGGAGGAGGAGGAGGAGGAGGAGGAGGCCCCATCTGGGCCAAGTCCTGCCCACAGCTCCCACCAGATGAGGATCTGGCAGATGCCATCAGCAGAGGCCACCAGCTTGGTCTGGCTGCTCAACACCCGAGCCAGCTGCCAGCCCCAGGCTGGTCCTGGTCCCCACTGTGCCCACTTGGATTTGTGAAATCCTTGCAGCCACCAGAGATGGGCTCAAGAATCTTTAATTTATCCACGGTGCTGAGCAGCAGTTAAAAAACCCAGGAGAAGGAAGTGCAGCAGCTCAGGAGAATCACACACATCAGGGCAAGCTCTGCCCAGGGCCCAGCCCTGGAGATTCCCAGTTAAACACGAGCTGGTCTCATTTGGGAAAGTCCCAGCGAGCTGCTTCGGCCACAGCAACACGAGGGACTCACCCGAGGCATGAGGAAGGGACAGGGAGGATTTGGTTGCTCTGGTGGCTCATCAAGTCCCACAAAGCTGAGTCACACACGTTCCCTGCCCCACCTCTGCCAGGCGCAGGACTGTGCCCAGTTCGGCTCCTGCCCTGGGCATTTACAGGGCTGTAAAGTGAAGGCCTGGATTTCTCACGCTCACAGGGGCTGGGAGTGCAGCAGGGAAGCTCACAAGCCCAGTCCACCCTGTAGGACAACACGTACACTCCTCTGAGGCCTCCCCACCATCTCGAATTGCTTCCATTCAAAAGGAGTTCAAAGTCTGGCACCTGCAAACAGCTCAAGGCTCGGTGTTATTGCAAGGGTGGGGACAGGGAGCAGCAGGGGCAGCCAGAAGCCTTGGAGCTCTTGGGATACGAGTGGTGCACACACAGCTCTGGAAGAGCTTCTCATTGACACCTTCTTACAAACTCAGAGGGGAAAGAAAGGCAGGCTGTGTTTACAAAAAAAACCCACTTTATCAACAGGAACGAAAGGCTCCTGGGGAGGGAAGGCAGAGCAGTGAGGGCTGAGTGTGCTCAGGTACTTCCAGGAGCAATCCCTGATACCAAAAACCCTCTGAGAAAGGAGCTGCATCAACCTGCAGTTATTTCTGAACACAAATACCTGGAAACCCAATCACTCGAGGCTGGTGTGGGAATATTCTATTGCTCCTCCCGATTTCCACAATCCAGCACTATCCACACTCGCTTCAAAGAACATCTCACATCACATAAAAGTCACATTAGCATCTCGGTGTAATGGATTTCACACCTTTAGTCCTGAGCTTTGCCAAGCAGCTGAGCCCACTGTGGTGCATTTAGAGAGGGACACAGAGCTGGGTGCGTTTGGAAGGGTTCATTACTGCAGCACGAGTCAATCTCAATTCCTCACCCTCCCCCTTTCCTGCCGAGCCCAGGCTAACGAGGATCACATTAAAGAGCCATTTCCACATTAGAACAGCCAGGGACCAACGCAGTCCTTCCACTCAGGCTCTATTAGGAGGGTGGGCACTTCCTCTGTGTCATCTTTCCAGAGGCAGCAGAGCTCGGAGCAGACAGCTCTTCCTCCCAGCACACTCTTCCTCTCTGTCTGGAGCCTGCCGTGCTCTATGACATCAAGCTGATATGAAATCACGATGATTTCACTGCAATTAAGGCAGGAGCAGATGGGGCTGATGGAGCTGGCTAAGCAACAAATCTTCGAAATTGGAGAACGCTGTCAAGAGAAATTAAAGCCTCGTGCAAAAAGCCAGCTTGGGATGGCAGAAAAATTCCACTTGGGAGGGAGTGCAGGGAGTGCAGCCAGCCCAAGCTCCTGGGCAGAGCGGTGGGGCTGGACTGAAGCACCTCAGCTCAGGAAAACAAAGCAGGGGCAAGTTCCCAACAAAAAAACACCTGAAAAAGCCAAGAGAGAACAGGCACAACACTGCGACAGCGAGGCAGCACTCGAGCTTGGAAAATAATCCCCAGAGAGACAGAACTGCATAGAAATCAGCAGGAAAAAAAGTGTGTGGCACATGCTGGACAGGCTCCAGACCTAGCAGAGATACATCAAGTGTTTTTAACACAGCCAGGGGTTGTGTTTGTCACTTGTTACCAACACCACACGGAGGAGCAGCCAAGGAGTGACGCTGGTAACAACTGAGAGCCAGAGCTGTCTCTTTTCAGAGCCTTTATGGGAGAAGAGAAAAAGGCTCTCAACTGCTTCTAACAAGGACTGGCTTAAATAGGTTAAAAATAATGAAGCTGTACTCTGCACATGAGCACTCCGTGCTCCCAATTAAGCCAACCTTTCCAAGGTGGCCTTAGGAAGCCTCTCAGAGTCGTTACAAGGTTAATAAATCGCTTTGAAGCCCTGGACACAGCTTAGTGAGGTGACTAAGGAGCTGTTGTCACAGCCTAATGCCATTACCCCAATTCTGGCACTTTGCAGGGAGCACGAGGCTGCAGATCTTGGGCTTTACAGCCTCTTGTCCAAATGATGATTCCTTGTCAAGGGCCTGGCTCTGCTTGCAGGACTTTGGACTTCTCAAGTGAATCCCTCTCAACACAAAATGTTTGCAGAGCTGCAAGCAGAAGTCAGGATCCACGGGGTTTTAATCTTTCAGGCTGAAGTTTTTGTTAAAACCAAGGAGAACAGAGAGCAAACGGGTGTTGGGTGCCACAGGGAAGGTGGGCAGCTCATGCCCTGGCCAGCACATCTGGCACAGGCTGTTCATGCAAAATATTTGGCCCACACTCCTGTGCAGAAATCAATTCTATTCCCACACATATCCACACTCGCCAGGCTCCACCCCAGCACGTGCAGCTCCCAAAACTACAAACCAATGCATTTTGACACCCTCAATATATTTACCCTCCCTACAGAGCTCAGCAAGAGCAGTTTTGTTTCTAAAACCCCCCTTGAAGTCACGAGCAAATTTAACGGACAGAGAAAATAATTTATTCTCCTGCAACCCAACGATTTTCTCCAACTTTTCAGCAAGTATCTCATGTCAAAGCATGAAAAGCAATGCCACAACAATTCCGAGCAGCCTCTCCAAGAACAGCTGCCAAGAAGGCATTTCATTGATGCTCCCCCCTCCTGCCAACGTGTGTTGTCAGACACGTTGCCTAGACAGCAGAAACCATGGACAAGGACATCTCACAGTGCTCCAGACACCAGTTCTTACAAACAGCCTGGTTTTTGTAGGAGGCACGGCTTGAAAACCATCCGGGCAATACTTGGAAAAGCATCCTGGGCAGGAGAATGAGCTCCATTTCTTCTTCCACCTCAGGGGTGGCAGAGCCTGCTGTGCCTCAGGAGCTCCTGAGTGTGCACTGCTATCTCTGGAGCCCAGCAGCCTCTCTGCCTCCCAGATTATCTGTCCCAGGGTTTATTAGCACTGTTCTCCACCTAAATTTTAACATCTCAGGGCAGATCCTTCTGGGACAGAGTACAGGGGAGCCTGGATCCACATCATCACCATTCCAGGAGTGCACAGTGTCTTAGGATCCTGAAGAAATGGTTTTCCAAAGGAAAGAAAGATCTTTTCCAACAGTAAAAAAAAAGGATGAACTGAGAGCAGGAACTCTGTTCCATGCATGAAAACTGTCTAAAATGCAAACATACAAACAACATTTACACAATAGGCATCTGGCAGCATTTTCAGACATTTTTTTTAATTTATTCTGACATGCTATAAAGGAATAAATTACACTGTTAAAGAATTACCAGCAATAAAAGTATTTCTTTCTTTCAGCTGGGCTAGAATAGGAGTGAGAAGGAAGACAGCCTGGGGCAGTAACCAATGTGAACTCTGCATGGTGCGAGGCTGCCCCCGAGAACAAGAGGAAATCTGGTCATATCCACTTCACAAGAACTTGAAAGAAAATGCCTTGGTTTAAAACCATCCGAATTTTTTTTTCCAACCATTCCAAAGTTTTTCTCCAAAGCAGCAATCACAGGTCAGTCCAGCCGAGGCAGGACCTGGCAATGCTCAGAGGCTGCCAACCCCGGGTCTGCAAAAGATGCCACTTGGTTTTAAAAAACTCCAATCTTATTATAGAGGGCTGGTCTCAAACAAGAGGTTATAAAAATGCAAGACTGCCCCTTCCCCCTCAAGGAAAAAATACAAAATTTATTTAAAAACAAAATGAGGAAGAGTTACAACACTAAATCTAAAATGATTTAGAAAGAAATATGACTTCTTTTGCTTAACAAATGGCCTTAAAACTTGGTTTAAAAACAGGGTAATGTAAATTTCTTAAACTGAATTAACAAGGCAAATTAAAAAAATCTCATTTCCTTACAGAAACAGTTTTTAGTTTTTAATGAACTTGTAAACAAAAAAGCTCCCGCTTCAAAATAAAAACAAAATCCCAGATCATATAGATGTTTACAGTGATTACATTTATCTAAGCAACTTACATACAGGTTCAGTTGTAAGATGTTAACTAAATTTCGTGACAAATATGCTGTTTTTCCTTTTATACCAAGAACATTATAGAGTTAATGCAGAGTCCTAAAGATTATCTAGTAGTCGCTAAGTTTCTCTTAAGTCTTCACTTTAGATGCTGTTATTTCTAGCACAGGTAAGCAGGCAGAGTCTTTCATATGCTTAAAAACTGGAATCTTTGGTTACTACCATGTCAGCTGGCTTGGTATGTTGCACATAGAAGCCAACAACTTTAAGAATGTTTTAAGTGTACAACTTTCAAAACCCAGGGAGGAATAACCAGAAAAGAGTGCACAATTGTGAGCATTTACAATTATCACAACTGTTGCCGAAGACTGTTCATGCCATTCTTCCAAAACAATGAGATCTCATAAGCAGTGTAGTTCAAAGTAAAAAGGTAACAAAAATTGGCATATGCACAATTTTCTCCACTTGTGTGTCAACCATTAGTTAACTTTTCCACTTGAAAAAAATGCAATAGAAAACTGGACACCATGTTTCACTATCTCAGTAATATTCACAATTACAGCTGCTACAACTCCAAGTGCAGCATCACTGACACTGCCCAGAGCCAGTTTATACTGATATTAAGTTCTTTACACCAAGGAAATGGTTGCCCACAGCCACTGGCAAGTGTACGAACTAAAATTTCTAGGATTTGGGGAGTGACAAGTCCTGCTCCGATCTGCTCTGCTTTGTCCCATCCTCGTCATGCTCAGAAACCTGCAAGATAAACACAAGGGCAACTTACTGATACGGGATGGAAACGAGCAACAGCCTTCACAGGAGGAGAACTGAACAGCAGTTATGGTCATTCAAAGGGGAAAATGCTGCTCCATCTGGGAATTGCAGAGTTCCTGGTGTCCTTTTCCAAAGGTTTTGCCACAACTCTGGAGCTCACACACCTCTCACTCACACCTACTGCTGCACTGGAGCACAGGCTGAAGGCACCAGCTGGATGCCACATTCCTGCAGCAGGAATTCAGCCCCAGAGATTGAAAACAAGCTGTGTTATTGCCACTGGGAACCAGGATGTAATTTCATAGGATTGTTTTCGACTTGCCTGCAGTGGCTCGTGTTTATATCCCTGAATGTCAGGCTGTCACCTGACTGCAGGGTGCTCTCCAGAGACGCACTACGGCCGTGTCACACGGACACAGGGGAGGCAGGGAACAACTCACCTCACAGCCACTGCTGCCACTACAAACCCACAGCAGCACACTCGGGGCAGCCACAGCACACGGCAGGAGCTGTGACAGTGACCTGGTGATGCCTTAGGTTTTGATTTCTATATTTTTCAAATCCTGTCCTGCCCAGTGTGTGACTCTGAAGTTTCTTGTAGCTCGTGAGCTGCTCTCTTAGGCCAGACAGACACAAC
This sequence comes from Platysteira castanea, assembly GCA_013397175.1. Lineage (NCBI taxonomy): Eukaryota > Metazoa > Chordata > Aves > Passeriformes > Platysteira > Platysteira castanea. Next base: position 133,013 of record VYXC01002155.1, on the reverse strand, counting down.
AAAGCCTCTCTGAGCTTGCTGTTCAAGGACACTCGGGCTGTCCTAGGCCCAAAAGGTGTAAACTGGGACCATGAGAGAGGTGGAGAAATTGAAGAGAGCTCAAGTTTTAATTGGTGAATTTATGCCGATGTGCAAATGGACCAAACCTATATCAGTGTCAAGAACTCGTGACCTGTGATCCATCTCGGGGTCCATTTTATGGAAGCAGCCTCTGGCTCCCCAGGGTGTGCCTTGAAGGCCTTCAAATAAATCCCTGCCTTTATTCCCTTCCTCCTGTCTGGTCTCTGTTTCTGGGTGGCTGGGAGAAGGCATCACTGGGAAGCAGCACAGCTCTGTCTTTGCAAGGACAGTGCTGCCTCACATGACAGGGGAGGAGGTGCACGCACAGCAGTTCTTTTCATGTTCACTATTCCAAAGGACACTGGGGGATAGGGAGAGCACAGGAATACACACAAATCTCCAAGAACCAGTTACTGCAAGCTAAGCCAGTCCTCCCTGGGTGCTTCTTTCTGGTGACTCAGGAGGAAGGGCTGTGCTTTACAGGAGCCTCAACCAAAGATGGCTTTGCCAAGCGAGTTTCCGCTCTGGATGCCCTCCAGCCAGGATGGTTCTGGCCGTGGGTGAATTCATCAGAGCAACAGCTCCGAGTCTTTGCAACAGAAATCTCTTCTCAGTGCAATACAGACAGAGCTGAGCTCAGCTATAGCTTGTGCTGTCATCCAGAGAAAAGCGAGTGCAAACAAGTCTTACTGGTCTGATATTCTGTCCAAAATATATCTGGAGAGCACCCAAAAACAGCTTTAACTCTTCCAGAACTGGCTACGGGTCATTTCAAAGAGGTTCAATAACTTGGTTCAAACCCAGTCTTAATGCATTGAAGGCCAATTCTCTTTATGCAGCACGGGTCATATTAAAAAAAAATCCTGCACCAGAATCAAGAGAGCCATTCCCACTCGAGTGCAAATTCCCACAGAAAGCCCAGTGATTCCTGAGCTCCCTAATCCTTACTTGATGCACACACAACAAAAGTTACACTGTTTTTCCATTTGGTGTGTTCAGCAGACAACACTGATTCATCACTTGAACCACTTTCTCCATCAAAGCAGCCAAAACCAAGCCAACAAAGGAGAGTGTGGAAAGAAGTAGATCAACTCCTTGCTTCAGAAGTCTGAACATTTCCCAAGAAATGAGAGCCTGAACCTGAGGACAAAGGACATCCTAACAAATGATCTGCTGCTATAAGGACTCCTCAAACCCAAGGTAATATGGGCAGGAGAATGTTCAGCTACAGCTACAGAGAGCAACAGGGAACTGGATTCAACTCAAATGTCCCTTGGAAGTCCTGCTAAGACACAGCCTAAGCACGGCTGTCAAAGGAGATGGGGATACTCAGGGCACACAGAGCACTGCTGGTATGAGGAACGTGCTGCAGAGTTCATGGTGGCATCTCTTCCACAGATCTTCACTCCATACACGGCCAAATCATCACTCCTTGTCCCTCTGAGGTGTTACCCAAACCTCTGGAAATCTCTCTGCTACGTGAGGGATCCTCAAATTGCTGTATTATTACCACAGCTGAAGATCTGACTGACAGGGGAGCAGCAACTGGAGTCATTCCCTAAAAACCTCCTCAGCTGGGAATGCTCAAACTTTGTGTATTCTCCATTTCTCCAGACAAGCAGTGAGAAATATTCAGCTGTCAATAATTCCAATTCTCAAGCAGAGAAGTCTCAGTCTGTTCTGAGCAATCCTGCCATGGCCACAGGCATCCAGCAAATATTAATGGACCTGCTGACAGCCTCGCAGAACCTCCACTGCCAGGAATTAAAAACACCTCTCCCAAATGGAACTGGTAGACTTTATCCTGCAGATTGACTGCTTGAGTCACTTTTATGACTGAGGGAAGCTGGGTGTAAGCACAGTTACAAATCACACCTCAACAACTGCTGCACTGGCAAAAGAGAGCACCCAGCTTCCCCGAGTCAGCAGAGCTCTGTCTGTTGGAACAGTTCACCTCTCCCAAGTTCCAAACCAGCTGAGCTGGCTGTTACAAAAGACACTGCACAGAGTTCCAGAGAGGGGCAGGGGGGAAAAAAAATTCAGGAGATAAAAGGCCATGGACAGAACAGGTTATTCTGGAACCAAGCAGAATGTTTAGCCTGGATAAACCCGAGGATTCAGTGTTATGATTTAACAGGGATCTGAGTTAAGGAAATCAGGAATATCTAAATGAGCACACTGGACAGACAATCTGAGTCTGTTCTTCTCTGGACCACCCTGCCCAGATGCACATCTTCAACAGGACTTTAGAAATACCTGCACCTGTACATTGCTATTTGCAGATTCCTGTTGGATGGATATGGTTACCAGAGGGGTAACACTTGATACCAGGAAGCCTTTTAAGCCACTTCCACACAGGCTTTGCTACAGCAACTACAAAAGAATTTAAGTCCAGCAAAAATACCCAGGTATTTCATCCTCTCCAATGTGACAGAGCATCCAAGCCATACAGCCTCCTCCTTTCAGCTTAGCTGGGTTCAAAACAATCTTCATTAATAGGCAAAATTCCCCACAAAAAGGCATGCTGGATTTTAGGAATCTGGCAATCTTTACTTTGATAAAGAGATGAAACCTCTGAAGTCTTGGGATGTTTGCCAAGCACTGCTTTAATGCTCTGCTGACATTACAGCTCCATCAATCCAAAGGTCACAAGCTTTTCTTGGTGATGGGGAGGGAAGAGGAGTCATTCCCCAAAAAACCCAATGGAATTGTGCTAAAACCCCAGGAATTCTACCTCAGCTATAGCAATGGGTCCCCACCAAAGGACAGGTGGTAAGGAATGTCCCTCAGGAGACAGGAATGGTCTAAGGCTCCATGGCAAAGCTCCTCGTGCCTGTCAGCGAGCTCAGCCCTGCTCTCTGGCACTGCAGCATCACTTCCAGGTGCAGGCAGATAATTGTTTTAATCACCTTTTCTTTCTTTACACACAGCATTTGGTCAGGGACTGGCTGAGCCAGGAGAGCAGCACATTAAACCTCAGAACACTTCAGGTGTGTTTCACCAGCTCACAACTCGATTTTCAGGGCAGGTTCCACTTACAGATCGTCACCTCCTGCAAGCCCTTCACTTGGAGCATGAGCTGTTGTGAGGAATGTGCATTTTTGCTCCAATTATCTTCTCCTGCTCAAACAGCCAACCTCTCCACACCCCAAATTGGGCTGGGTTCTGAACTTCAGTCAGAGCTGCTCTATTTCAGGAAGCAATCCAAGCCCATGTGCTTAATCACCCAGTGTGCTACTGGTGTTGCAGCTGAAGGAACTGGTTTCCAGCCTCTGGCAGATCCAGCCACATAAGCTGCACCCTTTATGCCAAAAATCTGACATTAAATGGCATCTGTGAAATTTATTTTCTTTCAAGAACCACTTCAATCTTGGGAAAAGCAGCAGGTATTTCACTACTTCATTTGTTCTGGATGAAATGTGGTTTTTGATAGCAATTTTGACTAAAGACACCTGGTAAGGTTTGAATGCTGCCACATCATGTGAAGAACCATGTCTGGTAAGTTTATTCTAAACACTTGTGCATTTCTTTGATTTCCAGGAGTGCCATGTTAGCCACGTAGATAATTTTATACATACAAAAATGATAGACAAGAGGTATTGAAGAGCAGCAACGCCTCAGCACAGAACGTAAACCTCACTTCTCTATTCTCAGTCACACAACCTCATTAGTTTCAATTTTATCCACAGCTCAGCTTGAGGAATTGGTTTCATGGCAAGACTGGTTCTCAAATGCACAGATGTGGCAGTTTCATCCTCGGGACTTACCAAACTCACACCAGCACATTCACATCACACAAAAAAAAGTATTTTAAAAGCTTCTAGACCGTGTGAAAAAAAAAATTATGTGTCTTTTCAGAACTCAGTTTTCAGTTATTACACAATTGCATTTCAACATGTCACAACATTTCCCTTTGAAACCATAACCTAGAAACATCAAGAAAATCATCAGGAAACCTGAAGCCCCACCCCAGAGCACCCAGATACTTCAGAAAATTGTGAGTTGGCAATCCACAGCAGTTTGGGGTTACCACTTGATTTAGGCAAGGCATTTTGAGCTCACTGCTCCCTTCCTTGACCTCTGGACCAAATGTCTCAATGTAAACCCACTGGAGGAAGCCAGAGCATTCACAATTTTCTCTTCCCAGTGTTTTGAGGCATACAGAACAGAAGCAAACCCACAGCACTGTACCAGCTGCCACAGAGCAGAACCCAAAGTCTCTAGATCCTCGCCTACTCAACGAGAATTGTCCCTTAAGAAGTGTTAGGTCTAGGATTTTGGATTGCATTATATATTTATACATATATAAGGACATATATATGTATATATATAAATCAAAATAAATAAAAATGTCACATTCCCAACACCAAGTCAGTTTCTTGTTTTTTTGGAAAGTGGTTAATGTGGGAGCAAAAGATGCAGTGGTTAAAAATGACCCAACATCCCCAGAAGAAATGATATGAATAACAAGGACATTTTGGTATAAAGTTAGTAGTCAAATTCTCCAAGGACGTCTTTTGGTTTTGCTTTTGAATTTAAGAGCCAAATGTAGTTTTTAAACCACCTCCTTGATCTAACACTTGGAATTGCCGCCGTTGTCCAAATTCGTGGAATTTTTGTTTTTCCTGTAACGTCACTTGGTTCTTGGCTACTAACCTTTCATGTTACTCTTGGATTTGTCAGTTTGCTTGCCTGTGGGGGTTTGGGCCTGCTGCCCCTGCCCACTGGAAGAGGCTGCCTGCTGTGCTGCTTTCTGCTTTAACATTGTCCAGTCGAATGTGTAGTCATACTGGTGGTTCAAGGTCCTGCAAAAGAGGGAAATATCCTGCTGTAACACATCACAGCTAAAACCAAGCCCTGTCTGAAATCCCAGAACTAGGGGATAGCTCCTTCTGTAAGCTGCTTTAGAGATTGTGAGTGGTATAGAAATGCTAAGTATTACTAACTTAAAGGGATTCTTGCAGCAAGCCCAAATAGCAGCCAGCAGCATTTACTCACTGCTCACACAAAGGGCTGCACTTGTGGAAGCAGCACTTCCTCCCAGCCCAGCTCACCCACTGTCTGCACTGAGCTTCTGAGCTATTTTTTTTCTAAATACATATATAATTTCAAGGAGAGACTGCAGTATTGTACATCACTGAATAGGAATTCTTTGGATTCCAGAAACCTGGGGGGAGACTCGAGAGATCAGTACCAGCCCTTCTTTTGACAGATGCTGCTCACTGCACAAGGTGGGATTTATGTGCCAGTTGCTCTAACGAGCTCAATGAAGCAGCACTATTCTCCTCCACTGAAATTTCTCTCCTGGGAACCACTGCTGGGCCCATCACCAATTTCCAAACATAAAAAGCTTCAAAGACTTCTACCAAGGGGTCAGCTTCTTAGGGTACTTGCAACAGAATCTGAAGCATGGGCTCAACCCTGTGGTCACATCACACAGTGCAAAAACAAGAGAATCTTTTCCCTTTCTGTTGAACATTGAACAATAATTTTCAGGTCCTTTAAACAGCTTTTGAAGCTCTGAAGTCCCAGAAGAACTCCCTACACCACACACACAGGAGCTGCTCTCTGCAGTGCCAGTCCCACAGAGCAGTTCCCCACTGGATCCCTGAGAAGTTTCTGTACTTTTCCACTTGGAGACTGACCTGAAAAGAATACGGAATAATTGCCTCAGATACATGTAATCTGGTGCCTCTTCAAAGCGCAGGCCACGACAGTAGTTCAGATACATGGCAAATTCTGCAGGGAACCCCTGAAAATCAACAGTGTTAATCAAGCCATGGCTTGCAGCAAAAACCTTCTGATAAAGGCAAAAAGATGTACATCTGTCTGTAACAGCAGAGACAAACTGGTTGGAGATTGTAAATTAGTTCCACTTTGCCCCGAGTTGTTGATTTATTCTGTATTTCAGCATGTGGATTTGCTCAGGTGTACATTCCTTCCCCACAGTTGCTACCTCATGAATGGTTTGCAATCATGAGCTCTCTGCTACCAGAACCTTCAACATATAACTTACTTATAAAGCACTTTGTTCATCCTAATTAAACCTTGTTCTAATTCACTAAGTCTCTAAAATAAGTGATAATTTTCTAGTAAGAGCTTCACTCTTGTTTCCTTGACAATCTACTTGAACACAGTAGAGACAAGGTCAGTTAACAGTATTAAGTGTGAGAACTTAAATTATGAAAACCTCTTTCAAAGATTTGCTGCTTTACACTTTTAAACATTGAATGCTGTATTAAAGCCTCCCTGTAATAGGTAATAGCACACAGAACAGTGCTGTAAAAAATCACAGGGTGTAAAATCCCTGGGAGTGCTCAAGGCCACACTGGATGGAGCTCTGAGCAACCTGGAGTAGTGGAAGGTGTCTCTGTCCACAGCAGGGGGTTGGAACCGGATGGTTTTTAAGGTTCCTTTCAACCCAAACCATTCCACCACTCTCTGAACAGTTCAAAAGTTTGGGAGATGCTGTCAGACTCTGGGGATAGAGACATGCAGGACTAGAAAGTGCAATCCTTGGTGCTGCTGCCTGAGGTGCAACAACCCCCCTGTGTGCTCAAAGACCTTTGTTAAGAAGCACGTGGCTGCCACAGTGCAAGAAAATTCTGAAAACTCAAAGGAAAACTTTGGTAAAACAAAGATCACTTGCATCCAACTCCACTACAGCCACTACTTGAGTTAAGGCAGACAATATGAACCCTCTGGAAGAGGCAGAAAGTGGATGTGGGCAAGCCAGACAGCTCCACCTTGGTTACTTATTTACTTCTGATGTAGAACTTGCACTGTAAAAGCTGAAGAACTGAACAAGCCTCACCTATGAGAGCTGGGAGCTTGCACAGCCAGCAAGACCTGAATGATGGTGGCATGAACTTTGCCAAGGAACAGCAGCAAATTCCTGTTCTATTCCCAGTCTTGCTGGGTGGCCAAACACAAGGCACCCAGTGCCTGCCAAAGCAGTATTATTCAGCAGCAAATTCCATGTGAGGCTATTTAATATATTGGCTCAAGTTCAGGAAAAAAACCCCAACAAACAACAAAACAAACAAGAAAAGAATTTCCATTTCACAGTATGACATCATTTGGAAACTCTTACCTTACACAAAACCTCAACAGGAGTGGACATTTTCTTTTCACTAATCTTTTCATACTTTTGCTTCTTTGTTGCAGCCTGTGGAACATGTAGGTCACAATATAAGAGATATTGTGCAACACTGGATTAACAAGGACAGCAGCAAAAAAAAAAAAATGACAAAAATCCTTTGGTCAACCATAAGTATTTTATGTGAAATCTCCAAGTCCCACACACTTATTGCAAAGAGAATGAAGGTCAATCTGGTATTAAGATTTGGACACAGTTTAATACCATTTGTCGCAGTCTAATGCTTCCATCACATGGCACAGCTCGTGGAGTTCTAGCTGCTGCTTTTGTCCATTAACCACACCAGACTTGCAGCTACGTTTGCCAAAGTTGTATTAATTCCCACTCAGTGCCCCATTCAGGGCTGCCTGGTGCTTCAGCACCCTTTACATTCATTTGCAGCTGAGGAGTTCCAGTGTCCCACAGGCTGCTGCCTTTTTAGAAACTGTGCAGCTGCAACCACTGGAATTACACAACTCTCACACGGAGGAAGAACAATGAAAATGTGAAAACCAATCACTGGGGTCTGTATAAGTGAAATAAATGTCTGCCACGTTTGGAGCTGGCTCCCATACATGGAAATCCTGAACAAGCCTGTTGCAGTTCAGAACTATTCAGCTGTGCCATAACCTGGACTGAAGATACCACTGAGGTTGAACTTGCCAGGCAAGGATTATTTCCATGCTCTCTCCAGCAATTCAAAAAGCCACTAACAATGTTATTTTCTATTTCCCAAAGGGGCCTCAGCCTGCAACAGGACAATAACTGGCAAAGATGATGTCAGCTATTGTTGAGCATAAATTTTAAGACAGTCCAACAATGCACATTTTGCCTGCTGCGTAAGAGCAGAATCCACAGTCTATAAATATCAAGCTTTGGGAAAAGCTGCTTTGTACAACTGAGGCTAAACATTATATAAACCCACCCAGCAGGCAGAAGCACGATACCCAAACATGAAAAAAAATATTAAAAGGGTGGGGGAGGGAAAAAAAAGCATCATAACCTACCTTTAATCCTTGCCAAGGCAGACTGGTTCTGTTAAAGTACATCAATACATAGCCTAGAGACTCCATGTCATCCCGACGGCTGCAGGAACAAAACCACAAGGAATTTTACCAATCTGGGCATTTCTTACTTTATTCCATAGTGCAAGCATTCAAAAATTTAAATTAAAAAAATAATTAAGGAATGAATCCTAAGATAGGAAGAGATCCTATTCATTTTTAAAGCAAGGAATACTCTGTAGGTGTTGCGTGTTCTAAGTTTCCATCTGCAGTTTGATTTGGGGAACAAAAACTTTGGAAAATGAAAGAAAAAAAGAAATCTAAAATGTTTTTCCTGCCTTCTTAAGTAGCTTGGATAGAAACTAAAGATTTTCCTGTAGGAACCATGGAATGCATTGTAAGAGAGAATGAGGTTAATGAGGTCAGTAAGGCTGTAACATCATGTAAGTAAAATTTTTCCCTGAACCTTGGCTCAGTCTGGGATCAATCCTGACCATCTGGCCCTTAAAGGGCATCGCTCCTTTCTTCCTTCCCTGCTGTCAGAAACCCTGAGCTGTCTCTGATTTTAAAAGACAGCAATATTTATAAAGGTGCCTTAATCAGTCTGAGAGGTGCCTCTGCTTTCTGCCCACAGAAGTCTGTCCCAAGGCAGCTGGAGAACTCCAAACTGATCCAGCCACAGATTTCACCAAGAACTTGCACAGAAACTCTCATGGAAAAGGCTTCAAATGTTTTCTGCCCTGCACGTGTTCCACATCCCCACTCTGGCCACATGAACACCACTGTACTTTGCTCACAGCTTTCCTGAGTACCAAGACCAGCACAGTTCACTGGAGTGGAAAACACTCCAGGATTTTTTTTTTCCTCTTGGCAAAGTTGCCTCTTCCCAGCTGTGGTAAAATCAGGTTTTTCCTCTGACTCTCCCTTGTGCAGCTGACATCTATTTAATAGGAGGCAGAAAAATAACTTCTTTTTCTCCTCCCAGCTCCCATATGGGGACAACCTGGTGCATTTTGCTGCTGTTCTGTCACCCAAAAAAGGATTTAAAGGGTGGCAGGACAGACTCTACACCCACTACCCCAACAAGGGATCTAAAGGCTCAGAGTGGTATTGCAAACAGGATTACACACAAAGGTGAGGGTGAAGCAGCTCCCTAGCAGTGGGAACAGGCTGTAACCTGATCTATCTGCAGATCTTGGTACGAGAAGAAAGAAGTTGGTGATGTTTTGTGTGATAATAACCAGGATAGCCTGGCACCCCCACAGCTCATAGGGCAGCTCTCTGACCCTTTGGGGAACAAAGGAAAAGCTATCCCAGGAGAAAATCAGCTCAGCTCCCTGAAGCTTTCAGCACAAGGCCAGGAAAGCACTGCCGTGCCCAGGAAGAGAGGATTGGTTGCCTCCCCTGAGCAGCAGCTACCTCTGAGATCATCTCAGCTGCAACACGAAACCACAGACAAAGGGATGAAAAACGATACTGAGCCCACAGATTCCAGCCTGCAAAACTTGCTAATTCTATTAGGACTGCAGATTTTAATCACCAACAGCATTCAGTGAACCTGTACAGGGCCGTGACATAAAACTATGTTTTCTGAGAAGGCAGTGATAAATTCAGAAGCAATAAAGGGATTAAGTTTCCATCCCCCATCCAGCTCACTGTTTTAAAGTTTAATGTCATGATCTTGTAGTAGGAAACGTTTAGTTCTGTAAATCTGTAATGGGTACATTACATTTGAGAATGTATTGATAAACGTAGTTTTCAGGATTTGAAAAACAGGACAATCCTCTCCATTATTAAAATAAATAACATTGCAAACAGCTCCTTGAGCACAGCTGTCATTACCTACAGGAAAACATGTTCTGTAACAGTTAAAGTACAGGACTAGAGGTTGAAATATTCTGCCATAAGCTCCAGAACTGGTTTCTCTTGATTACAGGAATGCCTTACTTCTTTGCCTCACTGCTGGCTTGACCTAGACAGTTTAGCAGCTTTTAGCAAGCACCAACCTACATTTCTAATTATAACAGAATTCCCATTACCAGCAGATACGGTGTAAAATCCAACTAAATGCAATTTATGGTGTTCAACTAAATTCAAAAGCAACATCCTTTGCAGATCCTGCCTTCACTCTCAGGCACAAGCACAGATATTCCCTAACCAGAACTGCTTGGAATCTATGAAATGCATTTACCTCAGAAGTGGCACCTGTCATTTACCTCCCTGAGCCACATGCCAAGCTGGCTTAAATAATGACTCCATAGACAATAAAATACCTTTACAGAACCTTAAGGAAATTAAGGAAACGTGGAGTATTTTGAAGCACCATTTATGGGTTACATGTTCTGCTGAAGTTGACCACGAGAAACTCTGTCATTCCTACCTGGATTCAAACAAAGGTCAGAGCACAGACTTTCCTGGAAGTTTTAACTATCCAGGAGAGGTAAAGCCACACTGTTGCAGTTATACATTGCAATTTTAGGCACAGATGTCAGGAAGAGAAGAGAGGCATCCCTTGATATCCCAAGAGTACCTAACACCTCCAAACAACAAGAAGTGCTCTCTCCACTGGACCAATGCTAGGAGTCTGTAGGAACAAAATGCCTTTGATCCAGATGATAAAAATGTGTTTGTTGATTGAGCAAAGCTCAAATATATAAATATATCCACACACACGTGTACATACCTACAGACATGACTACACCAGAAACCAAAATATAGCGTGGCTGAAGATACCTAAGCCTGGCTTGCAGGCAAAAGGAGAAATAATAGTTTACTAACTTGAAGAGAGTGAGAAAACAGGACAGACACCAGCTTTAGAACACCCTTTCTCCTTACAGAAAGGCCTCTCAACCAACAGGTGGTGCCCACAGGTACCAACACAGCAGCAAAGGGCACCATTTTATGTGTGAAGGGCCTCTGACAGACCCACATCAAAGCATGGCTTAGCCCTTAAAAAGCCAAAATAATATGCAGAACATCCACCTGACATCTGCAAGACACACAGTCTCCTCAAGAAGCAAATTAGGTGCTTGGATTTTTCCCCCTATCCATGCACAGGCAGCCACAAGGAGGAATACTTGAAAAGGGATGGATACGCTTTTCATACAAAATGAGTTCGGACTCTCCAGAAGTTTACAAAGATCACCCTGCACCCTCCAGGATGTTGCACTCACCTCTGCTCAATGCCCAGATGTGCATTGATGCTGGCATATCGAGCTGTGCCAGTGAGATTTTTGTCTTCTCTGTATGGTATGTGTTGCCTTGTCCTGTTGTCCCGGTACTTTTTGGCCAAACCAAAGTCAATAAGGAATAACTTCAAGAAAAATGAAAATAGGTTAGATTCCTATACAATTCCCGAAATTCCCAACTTCTTTCACTAGGCAGTAGCTATGTTTTAAGACACCCAGACAATGTAACAGCCTACAGTTAAAAGAAGCAAAGTAAGAGTGCGGAGGCGCAACCAGCTTTAACTAGTCAGTTAAAAACTTAATGGTGAATTAGTTCAAGCCTTTTCTCCATCCCCTGGAATAAGATTAGATGGTGCTACTCAGCATCTGCAGCTCAGTTCTACACTATTTTCTATCACTATTGTAGTCTGACGACTGCAGTGCACAGCTGAGGGAGGAAGATGTGTGAAAGCACATCCCAAACCCCACTGGCACCGGAGCAGGTCACACACACGGAGTTAATGGCAGCTCAATACACACGAGGCACATCCTGCAACCTCCTGTCTCAAGGAACAGTGGCCATTCTGCAGAGGACAAGACCAAAACCTTCCCCAGCAAACAAGACAGCTTGTTCCTGGCTCATTTTAAGGCTCCCAGAACACTGACACAGCAGCAGCAGGACAAACTCGCTGGTTTTTAACACAGCCAGGAAGCTGGAGCCGAGGAACGGGATCCAATTTGGGTTTCTAATAACCAAGCTTGCCCAATGATTAGGTATTTAGCAACCTGAGTGTGTGGTAATTAGTGTGTGGTAATCACTGTGCTGCCAGCCAGCCCACCTACAAAGGGTAATCCAGGCTGCAGCTTCTTGGACAAGATTTTGGGACTAGGCAAAAAAAGCTGAGACAGAAAGAAGTACATAAGGAACCTTTCAAATTCTAGCACTCAGACCTCAAGCTACAAATCCTGATTCCAACACTGGATTAATGCTACAGGATCAAGGACCACAATCCCTACAGACTGATCAATGCTGCAAAAGTAACTTGGGTGGGGGAAGAACGTGATGGAAAGAAGATACCTGAAGTTTGATCAATTCTCAGTAAAAACCAACTCAGTATCACCTTAAAGCTGATTCCAGAACTGAAGATGCATCTTTAAAAGCAAACTGGAGACTGAACTACATCCAAGGCTGAAATGGGGGGTGACTGGCACACTGGAAGTGCTGTGAACTAGGAAGTTCAACTCAATATGAAGTGTCCAAGATACTGAAAGTTTCTGAATTGCACAGTAGCTATGGTTTAGAATTCTTATTCCAGAGGATTTACCAACTACAGAAGTGTAGACAGGAAAAAGCAAAGCTAAAAACCTCTTAAACTCCTGGTGTCAGAGCAGAAAACCTGGGGTTGAAGTCTTGCCATGATTTATATACAAACACAAGGCACAGCAGTGCTACATTTGCTGTTCTGGTGAAAGTTATCCTGAAAGCCCAGAATGCTTGGAGCAAGGGGACATAAATCCAAGTTTTTTAATCAACTACACTGCTCAGACAGCTCAGCAAGGTGTGGGTCTGGGCTGTGCTGCACCCACTACTCAGTGAGCATGGATATGCTCCCTAGCTGCCAGGAAATCATCTGATATGCCAGGAAATATGGGATGTTGAATCCCAAAGCAGACAGTATAAAGCTTCACACGATTCCTATGCTGCAACTTTCTTAAAAGCAAAGCCTGAGCTCGAATGCAATCCCTCATTTTCTGATTTGGTCCACAACACAGACCTGTAACTGGGTATTATTTTCCTGTAACTGGGTATTATTTTCCTGTAACTGGGTATTATTTTCCAGCACCAGCTTCCCTGGGGAAGTTTACTCTGTCCCCTAGCTTAGGATCAGTCTGTATGTCCCTGTGGATGGGTGGGAGGCAAAGGAGTGAGTGAAAGAATCAAGCTGGGAGACACAGCCCAATCTGGACGAGCACAGAACGTCCCCATGCCAGCCCTCAGGAACACATTCCCAGATAACCTCACACCACCTTCATTCTGTTTGTTGCACTATCAGCAGGAAACTGGAGAAGTAGGGCACAATTTTTGCCAAGAGCAACTAGAGAAGTAGATCAAAGTCTGTGCCTCTGATAAGAAAGTTTCAGAAGCAGACAACAGAAGCCTGTCAGCTTGTGTACAGCAGGAATCCGCCTGGGATTTAATCCATGGAGACTACTGTGGAAAGCTGTGGACCAATGGCCAAACTCCTGAGCACTGATTCATATTCAGCAATTTCCAGCTGTCCTGCTACCAACTGGCAAATGTCTTCCTCCCTCTGCAATTCATCTTCTCTTCAAGAGGCAGAAATACAACATTATGCACTACAAGATAAGCTCCTGCTTCTCCAAGACGCAGCTTGCTGGAGTAATTTCGGTTTTAAGCGCAGTGGATGAAAATATTAAGTCTTCGTTACACATTTGGGGTGATTTTGAACAAAAATTGCACGAGGAGGAGTCTGGATGAGGTGATAACAGAACTTCTCCACATGCATGCATAGAAACTGCAGGAACCCTTCAGGAAGGCAAGCAGCAGCTCTGCTATTTCATGTCTGTCCTTCACCACATTTTTAGGAGATTGCTTTTTGAGCTGGAAAGCCCAAAAATAAAACCTTCACCTGAAATCAAGCACGTACATTTAGCCCTATCAAAGTTTAGAAATAATTCCACAATTTAAACAAGCGCCACAGGGAAACATCTTAGTAATGTTACATGTTTGCCAAGTATGTCTGAATAATGCCAACATAAGAGGTGCTTTTGCAAGGTCTACATTCTCCAGAAAAACGAAATAAAAAACAAAAAATAAACCAAACCAAACAAAAAAAAAAAAGAAAAAAAACCCAAAACAAAAATAAAGCACATGAATTTGGGGTTGAGGTTGGAATAGGAGACAGTTCAGACCTGGTTTAATCCTGAGAAAGATGGGTCCTGAGAAGTACTAACAGTCATGCTTCTTTTCCTCTTCCCCACTGGAGATTCTAAACACTGAACAAACAATAGAGGGTGGCAGTGCATCAAACAGTCTTGCTTACATTGCAACATTGGCCGGCGCAGACAGGCAACACCGAGGCGTTCGAGAAAGAACAGGGTAGCCAAATGCCATCCTTCTTCCACCAAGCACTGTACTTTGCAAAAAAACTCTACGTTTTCATCTTTTTTGAGTGTTATTTTTATTATTTAGAGTAGTGTATTTTTTTTTTTTTCCAAGGAGAAAATTTGACAGATGGGACAAGGTAAATTTCAACTGTGAGCCGCTCCAAAATGGCACTGCCTTAACCAGGGATAACAATGGTGACATTTGGCTCTATTAAAAAAGGAAATTCAAGTTTTTTTGCTTACAAAAGCAGCCTTTGGTTCCACAAACTGCCCTTCCCCCAAAAGACATTTAGAAAAAGTAAATCTTCAGTAAGGAAGAGGTAGAAGGCATTTAGTCACCTTAAAGTTTACTTTCATAAGCATGCAGGGCTTATTTCTAGCACAGCTGGAAATTCATCTTTTAAGGTGGGAGCAAAATTTCTCCCAGTCACCAAATTAAAATTTGGAAAAAAATCAATTTATTATTTTTTTTTTAATATAACTGACAGGAAGCTACTGGAACAAGATTACCATGCTGTTCTAGTCTTTGTGGCTGATTTTCTTTGAACTGTGTAGAGTCATCTCTAAAAACCCCAAAACTACACTTGGTTACAAAAAGAAACATTAAATGCTGTATGGTGGCAAGTGTTTCCTAGACAAAGCACTTGAT
This sequence comes from Platysteira castanea, assembly GCA_013397175.1. Taxonomy (NCBI): domain Eukaryota; kingdom Metazoa; phylum Chordata; class Aves; order Passeriformes; genus Platysteira; species Platysteira castanea. The sequence continues at coordinate 117,866 of VYXC01002155.1, read as the reverse complement.
TCCAAACTGAAGGAACCCATTTCCCATTTTGCTCATGTAAAACTATGAATTTGCACTTGGGTCAGGAACTACCTCCCTAATTTCTAACCCCCTGAAACCTAAGTGAAGCCCATGGCCACAGACAGTGTTTTACCACCATATCATTGCATGGCTCCCTAACTAATGGGGAAAAAATCTAATGGTTTGTAGGCAATTTTGTCTTTCATTTCAGCTGATGCAAATCTAATGTGTTCCTCCTCTAAAGTAAGCACAGCAGCAGTTTCTAGGCCATTAATCCACACCAAGATGAACTGGAGTGCAGCAATGCCAACCTAGCATGACTGTGCAAAAGTATAGAAAAATGGCCCAAAAAGAACAATTGGAAATCAGAAACTAAAACTAGGAAAAAACCAAAATAAAAGTTTTCAAGTTCTACTTTGAGTCATGCCGGAAAATTAAGGAGCCTAAACTGCTCAACACAGCAGAGAAAAATAGAGCTGTACAGAGTGAAAGTATGAAACTTGGGAACAAACAAAGTTGAACAGCAACAGGATTACATAAAGATTGTCTTTCAGCTGGAATTACAAGCTTTTCCAACAATGGTTGTCTCTAAACACTCAGTGCATTGCACCTCTTCAGACAAGAGCTGTTATCTCACATTATCCAAGCTTCTCCCTTCTAACGCTCATGGCCCTGAAGTTGGCATTCATACAGGCAAACAAAGGTAAACATTTTGATTACTGGTCGTGCCTAACCAGATGAGACATCCTGGGATGGCATATAGAGAAGATAAGTGGGAATCTTGCTTCCAATAAACAGCTTGATCACGTACATTTGTCCTCAAGTTAATTTCTAATCAGTAGCATGCTTAATGCATTGCCAATGCTGCCTGTCTGCCCGAGCTCGACATACAAATTGCAGGATTAAGCATATTGCACTCAAGAAAACTAAAAATAAAATGAAAAAGTTGCCTTCTAGGCAGGAAACATGCACTTCTGACTATGTTTACCCATCCCAAAAGGTGTAACAACCTCAGCCCACCCCCCACCCACCCCCAGCTTTTTTTTTCCCCCACAAAGGAAACTGAGACAAAATTTTTGTTGTACAACAGGTATTCTACAGCTAAACAGTTTTCCATCGACATCACTGCACCATTTATTTCATTTATAAAGGCATCTGCATGTTGGCTCTTGGTCTTATCCACAATTCTGGTGGTTGAAGAGACTTTACCAGTCTGTCACTGCAAGATTTAATGCCCTGCTGACTGGTAGGTCAGGAGCTCCCACGCTGGCACAAATTATTTTCATCCTAGGAAGTCAGCCCCAAAGCCAAAGATAAGATTTGACTTTTATCATAGAAAAGTAAAATGCTATGACAACAGACATCTTGAGAGAAGTAGTCAAGTATTCTCTAGGGTTAGTTTATAACCTTGTTGCAAGTCTAGAAATCATCTTGCAACCAAGTGCATCTCCCAGGGTGGGTCAGAGACCCGCAGCAATTACAAGTGGACACCAAGAAAACCAAGTTCTCACACCTAAGAACTGTGGTTTAGCATCCAAAATAGCAGTTTTAGCAATGAATTTTACAGCAGTTGTGCAGCTGGAATCAAATCACACAGGCATTCCCTCTGGAGCTTGGAAACAAAGAGCTTTGGACTAACCTTATTACAGTGACGCCCAATACCCATTAGGAAGTTATCTGGTTTAATGTCTCTGTGTATAAAATTCTTTGTGTGCACATATTCAATTCTACTGATCATCTGTAAAAAAAACCAGCAACATGTAAGATTTCAAAGAGAGCAAGACATTTCATTAAACCTTCAATGAAAGCATGATTTTTTAGTGTTACCTTCCTCTGCAACTTCAGTTTACGTATTTGCTTCGTGAAAACCAATTTTTTAAAATGCTGTCTGAATAATTTTTTTTGCATGTTAAAATTCCATCATCTTGGTCAGAATCTGGCAGATTAAATACCTGAGCTGTTTCCCAGATATTGAAGTTCATGTTTCTAACTATAGCATCCTATTAAAAAGTAATTTTTTTTTCATTACTTCAAAGGTTTTATAGCTACCACAAGCCAATTTTATAGCTCACTCCCTCCCCCTGCCCCAGTTACTCATTCATCTGGTTATTCATTCATCAAACATCACTTTTGCAGGTAACAGTTTTCATGGAGCAAGTCACAACTCGATGGTGGCCCATCCTGTCATATCCAGGCTACCCTGCTCCCAAAATATTTGGAGAAATGGAGAAACTCTGGCACATCTGTGTCATCATACAGGGCCAACTCATTTCCTGTGGGTGAGATCACAGCCCACGGTGACGTGGCACAGCTCTGCAGCTCCTCCAACACTCCTCCTGCAGGCCTGAGAGGAGCTGTTACATCACAGCCCTGACAGCTGTGTGCTGGACTGTGCCCTAAAAGCCACTTCTGAGCACTGAAATCCCCCCATTTCTGCCTGTTTCCCAGCTGACAGCTAATTAGTGTTTATCACCCAAAGGAATACTGCACAAATCCCTCGTGGATTCCCTGGAGATGCTGTCCCACCCAGACTCTGGCTAAATGAGCAGGCAAATGGCTCTCTAAAGCAAGCACATCACCCTCTTAGGGCAGCTGAGAGCAGGGACAGCTGACCTTGTCTCCAGACAAATGCCTTGAGCTTCCTTGGCCAAGAGCCTGGGATTCTACGAGCATCTGGCTAAGTGACAACTTGGTACTGACATCCATTACGTAATATTAGCTGAAATTTCAACTACCATTGAAAAATTCAACTTGAAAAACCCTCCCTGCTTTTCAAGGAGCTGAAGGCAGCACAATCAAGCTATTTATTAAGCAGCAAGAAATAAATATGGCTGCTCATTTCAAATGCTGTATTCTCATGACCAAGTTGGAAAAATATCAGCTGCTATAAAAAAAAGACTTAAGAGAGTTTTAGAGGCCTTGATTATGTTGGAGGTAGAGTGGCATCTCCACTAACAGCTTTAAGAACTGTCTGTGAGGACCAAACAAGCAAGGCAGTTATTTATTATTAGCTCCCTGTCTGGTCCTAGAGGCTACAGGAGGGTGTGAGAGCACGGGGACAGGCAATAAAAACTTGCACGTTGTCACCACAGGTCCTGTTGAATCAGATCACCCCCAATTGGAGACTGTTTCAGCCCCCCTACCACAACCTCCATGGTGATCCTTGCAGTGAATCCACCCAGCATACTCTTAATATTTTAACAAAGTTGCCCTTAAAGCAGCAGCACAAAGGAGCCGTAGCTGCAGTGCTCTCCCACTCCGTGCATTTTGTAGGGCACAGCACACAGGAACCACCATTCCTTTGCCCTTATTTAGGTCAAGTGTTCACTTAGATGTATAAAACACTGCATCAATTATTTAACCCACTCTGCAGAGAATCCCCCCGGGCTCTGAAGCTGCTCCCACCAAGGTGTGCACGTACCTGGTCTGCTAGCATAAGTACTGTTTTCATCGTAAACCTGCGAGAACAGAAGTTGAAGAGGTCTTCCAGGCTGGGCCCCAGAAGATCCATGACTAGAACATTGTAGTCCTTTTCTTGACCATACCACCTGCAACAAAGGAAATGATCCAGCATTAGCAGGAGTTTAATGCAGCCCAGGATACCATCAGTGCTCTCGGCTGCAAGGCCTCGTTGCTGACTAATGTTCCATCTTGAAAGCTAACGAGAAATTAATGCTGGTAGTGTCTTTATTTTTCCTGGAAACAAAAGTCTGAGCACAAACCAGAACACACAAGTTGGCAATTTTCCCTGAAGAGAAAACACTACTACACTAGAACAGCCGAAATACCAAACACCAGAATGAAAATGCAACCAAAGCAGCAGTGTCCTTATACTGAGGGCTGTGTACAACACCTGGACTGAAATTCATCTGCAGGACACCTTACAGTCACTGCTCCTGCATCATTTCACTTCACAAAACCATCCTGAAGTGCTCGAGGCTTTGTTTTCAGGTTTGACTTCTCTGCACCAGACCAAAGCAGCTCACTCATATACTTCTTAATTTATTTCCCAATTTTAAAAATGCCAATCAAGTTCTATTGTCCAATTATGTAGACTAGAAAGACTTTTTATCAGGTTTTCAATATCGTAGAGAGCACTTATGTGTCAGAAGTAGAAACATAACAAAATATTAATTGCAGCTGTACTGTGATAGTCACCCTTAAGTGCCTAATATAACAATTTTGGGCAAAAATAAAGGCTAACAATGCTGTGAGGACAAGCAGAAGTCCTTCCATGGATATTTTCCTCTCCAATCCATGTTTAACATTTCCATCACAGCACTGTTTTATTGTCTCTGCAGCTGGGGGTGGTCTCTCCCCAGCCAAGCTGCCTGAGCAGATGTGGAGTCACACCCTGGACTCCTGCACATCTCAGTTGTCAATCTCCACACTGGAAAGACAGGCCTGGAATATTTTCCTCTCCAGCCCTTCTGCACATCCCAGATAACTACAGTTAAGTGACAGCTATTTGTGAAAAACTGCTTTTGAAGCTGACAGGACACCTGATTGATCAGAAGGCTGCAATTTTGCCTTTTCTAAGCTCCTGGTCCTTACATCAAGGACCTACTGCCAGTAGACCAGGGAGAATTTCCCTCAATTTCCCAACAACAGTGGCACAGGCAAGGTACCCAAGGATGGACCTCATAAGAAGAGCATGCAGATAAAAAAAAAATAACTCAAGATTCAGCTAAAGTAGCAGCTGGGGTTTAAATATGTGTACAGACACTGTATTTCCACTTTAGGCAATGACTCCAGTACACCAATGCATGGTTGTCTGGAAAACAGTTACCACTGATAAAGTCAACAAATTCCTTGGTACTCACAGGATTCCAAGCTTAGCTGGGGTAGTAAAATAAAATGTTTACAAAGCCAGGGAGAAAAGATTCTATATTTGGATTTGTTTCAGGAACTACTGGCCTGTACCTTCCCACTGTCTGCATTCTAGTAGAAACCATGCCCTTCATTCCTGCATTGTTATAAATCTGATAAAAGTGATATATGAGCTGTGGCTCACACTCCTTGTTTTACAGATCAGTCTAGGACCTCTATTCACTCCCTGCATCAAAATGGGATGCAGAAAATATGTATTTTGAAAGCAGCCATTCAAATGAAATGTCAGTAGAACAGCTCTATAAACAACTCCAGGGGTCATGGGTGAAAATGAAACATTATGGTCACCTAAAGTGATGAAAATTGGAGCAAACAACCTGCCTAGGTATTCTGTCCTGTGAAACTGAGGTTTGTTGGGAAAAAAAATTAGAGTAATGGGCTGAACTGAAGAATTCTAAGGAATAAATCAAGATCTAGATAAAGTATTGTTTTTTTCAAGGAATGGAATTCTAATTGAGATGTTGAGTGTAATTGCTCAGCACAGCAATGGTTGGTTCAGTGCCCCAGAGATGCAGTGTAAGGGAAAAGGATCAAAGATCAGCCTTCACTGGAGCTAAGAAAATTTAGTCCGAGCCTCCCAGACAAGGTGAAGCTGATGCAAAGGAAGCCCACCCTGGAAGGCACATTTTAAAAACCTTTTTGTTCCTCCACAGGGATCTGCCTGTTGAGTAAGTGCAGTACTTCAGGATGATTGCACAACCTCAGTTTGGCCTATTTCTAGGTATGCACAAGAGAATTCCCATCTCCTGACCACTCTGCACTGGTGGAAAGCACATCCAACTCTCCAAGACAAAGAAATAAGGCAGAACCTCTTAATATTTCATTTTCATGTTTACCTACCTGTCATTCCTCACTGAAGACTGACACCTATTCATTTCACTACTGGTATTTCTTCCAAGGTATCAGAGCAACTTGTGTTTTATTTACTTTGCTAACACTCCAAGTAAGTTTTCATTTCCCTTGGAACATTTCCAGGGAAAATGGGATTAAAAAGTAAAGCTTCATCATGTCCATTCAAGGTGTAGGAGCTGCTACTACTGGCAGCTCAGAATGAAAGAACATTAGAAGTCTTGGAATTATCTTAGAAAAACTAGGATATTAGGATATATAAAAGCTGGTGTCCCAAAAAGAGATTTTCACAAGTTCCTGCATCAGCAGGGAAACTTGGAATTATCTACTAACATAAGGGAATGATCCATACAAAGCCCTGGACAACTATTGGGAGGCACTGGCATCTCAGAATCCAATTGTGCCCACATATCTGAGAGAGATTCGTGGACTTGTGTCAGCACACTTGAAGTCCCTTCCCTCAAAGCCCAGTTGAGGAAGCAGCACATTTTAAGTAGGGAGAGTTTTGGAGGGGAGTGAAAAGTGGGAGCAAGAGGTTTAACGACTTGAGAGCTCACTCTGGGTGGGTAATTACTCTGATTTAGTTACATACAATGTATTATTTCAAGAAGGAAAGCTAATTTACTAGAGGAAGTTCTCCTAGTCTTTCTGTAATTGATTCCTACTGTGCTTTACATCCTTACACAAAACATTAACAGGACAGAATCATGAGGAATAAATAGTTCATTTACCCTTGAACAGGCAGTGTCACACAAACATCTGATGTCACAGATGTCACAAACCTACTTGAGCTCCAAGGTGTGCCCAAGCTCCCAGGCAGGAAAATGCTTCATCACTCTCCCTTCCCTCATCTGCTTTAAGCTACATATCAAATTATTCCAATTAGTCAGGATACAGTAAACCTCTTTTATGAAGCTTTCTATCAGAGCATGGTTAAAGGCTGAGCACAGTGACCTTAATTTGACTTCAGTGACTTGTCTGTGTGAAAGACCAAGACTGGCCACGTCACCAAGTTTCCAAATCATGTGGTTTGAGAGCTGAGAGCCTCATCTATTACACCAGCATAAACACAAAGCTGAAATTTTCTAACATCTTGGATTTCAGTATCTGAGCTCTGTGGGAACATCTAAGTCACACCACACAGAGACTTAATCACAAGTGACCTATTATTTAAATAATAAGTTTCTAAATAATACCCAATAAAGCAGGTATGATGTCAGGTCACATGACAAGTGGATGTTTACTTGAACTGACATGGGGTGGTGTTTTTAATTCTCTTGACTAACCTTGAGACAAGGAAGTGAAGTCTTGATGCCTGTCTAGGACTTGGTGGCAAATACTGTAGTCAGCTCTACCCAAACTTAAAATCCTTCTGCCTTTTCAGAGCTGCATCTTTCAAAAAATCAATAATGTCTATTTCAGCAACTGGGGGTTTTGTAAATAATGTCAAGGACAAAAGAAATACTGGAGGAAGTGTTTGTTAATTGCTTGGTTTGTTTTGTTTGGATTTGTTATTTGTTTTACCTAAGAAAATATCTCATTTTGTGATTACAGTATTTTTTCAGATCTTCCTTTGAAAAGGTCAAACAGAACTAGGCCAGCCAGCAGAGAAAGGGAAGTGAAGGGCTAACAGAATGCACACGCAGGCCATGAAATTCCAGCCCAGTTTCCCATTACTGTGAAACTCACACAATTCCAGTCAATAACCAGCAGTTTCATTCACTACACTGGCAATTACAATAATTACAACAAGGTAACGAACCCAGCACAAGCACAAAAAATGGGTGAGAAATAAATAAAAGCATTCAGAAGATTCACATTTGAAAAAAAACCCAAACAAATTCAGATCAAAATGAAGGAAATTACTGAATTATTAAATGACAGCTGTAAGTCACTGGTAAAGACACCCCAAATCCCAGAATTCTGAAGCCATGGAGGCAATAAAGGCACCTCACTGTGCCTACAGCTTAGACAAAAAAACCAGATCATGAGCTCAGTGTCAGAGGAAACTCTTCCCACCACCAGACAAACCATGACAAGACCATTTTGTTCCCACTTAATAAAAGCTCTCCTCAATCAACTCCTGCTTTGCCAGGTAACTCCTCCTGCGCTAAAGGCTTCTGTCAGCTCCATCCCTGACTATTCCCACAGGGGTCCTGGCAACCTGGAATTACAAACACAACTCCAGGAGGCTGTGCTTTTGTGAGACAAAAAACATCCCCTGGTGCCTCACTGCAGGGAAGGACAACGCTTCCAACACTGCAATATTTAAATTCAAACCTTTACACTTCCAGAAACGTTTATACTCCCATTACAAAAAGAGTGATTTTGACTTGACATTACATAAACTTCTGCCACTTTGATAAATGATGGTGTGTGACCCTATGATTACTCTGGGTGATCCTATGTAATTAAGTTTCCCAGCACTTGGGTTTTCGAGCAACAAGTGAAAGAGTTCTCGTGACAGAAACAGAGATTGTCAGAAGAACTAAGGTGGATACAAAAGCTGTTAGAACAAAAAAGTAAGGTGAAAAAGCAAGCTGGAAAGAACTTGCTAATACAATTACCTGAGATCACCTAATTAGTACATTTCACAAGCCAGCAGGCACATGAGGGTGAATATGCAAGTCTGGAAGGCTCATGGGCACAAAGGACTCAGACATCCTACAGAAATCCAAAAGGCACTGATCTGGTGAGCACTCTGGAACTGTATTCCATTCCTGCCAGCCCTAATCATTTACACAAAACTCTCTGACCTGGGCATTAGTCAGGTAAAGTGACTAAAGAGAAAACACTGACCTCCCTGGAATTACATAGCTCTGATATCCCTGAAAAATACCAAGGAATCCTGACCAGGAAAAGTGCAGCACAGAAAGGGTGAAATAACTGGCATCACTGCTGCAAGCCCTGTGACCAACTCAGGAAAGGAAATCCAAATCCCAACAAGGGCAGAAAAGAGACTTCAAGATGGGAAGATTGTGACTTCTGCAATCACGCATTCCAAGAGCTCAGCAAGGCAGTTAGGGAATCGTGCAGTTATTCCTTACAGATACAGGAGGATGGGAAAAGGGAAAAGGTTATTAACAAAAATCAGGGGGAAACACCAGGCAGTTGACTGCCTGTGGATAAAAGCATTATCTTTAGGCACAGAGGCTCTCTGGCTCTCTCTGTCCAACAACACAATGATGAGCACTGCCCTGCTGGCCTAGAAAGTTGTGATGTTGCACCTGACTGATTCAGACCCTTCTGCTCCCACGTTCTCCCGTGTTCTCAGCACAGACATCTCCTGACAAATACTGACAGCACAGACAAACCGGAAAGTCAATTATGCTTTAAAAATACACTGAGTCTTACAGACACTGAAACAACACATAAAAAAGGTAATCCATCAAAGATTCATTTCTAAATTGACACATATTTTATATTTCTGCTTTATCTCCCCTGAAACTGGAAAAGCACTCAACTGTTAGCCAGCTAGGAGTAATATAAATGAACTTCACATAATATGGCATGACTGAAATCCTGAAGTGGAATATTTAGCAGATGTCACCTAACGTTAGTTGCCATGGAGAGCATGAATTAGGCCACCCAAGCACTAAATAAAGAAACAGCCATGAACACCCTACGCTATGGAGTTGGCTCCACTCTATAAATAAAATTCTGTATCACTTTTTGTACAGTTCTGAGAGCAATACACCAAGTATGCCAGCACAGCTCATCCCCTCAGCAAGGAGGTGGTTTCATCTGCCCAGTGTTATGTTGCAAACATGCAGCTGACTCCCTGTTTTGCTGAGCTGTTTAATAAACTCCATTAACACCTGGGAGGAAGTCAGGAGTTGAGTTTCCCCTGCAGAAGTCAGGAGTTGCAGTTCAGTGAGAAGGTGAACCATTAATCCACAGTGGAGACAGCAAACATCACAGAGGAAAAGAATATTTTAATATTATCTCTGCTGCTATTTGTTTCAAACAGGAGTAACACTGATCTCAAACTCCAAAAACCGAGTTAAGGCAGGGAGAAAATTCAAACTGTGGTCTCTTCTTGGATGCTTTGACAGAGTCCACAAAGACCAATTAAGACAAGAGTTTAGACTGGTGGAAAACAGGAAATAAATTTCATTTAAATATATTTATTTTCTTAGTGGAGAAACTGTAGGTATGCATTTAAAATGTTACCTTCCATTTTATCTAGAGCCACAAGCAGAGGCTTCTGGTTACCTACCAGATGGTTCTACCCTTCAATATGCAGCATTAAGTAATAACAGAAAGTTAATTAATAGTAGGTTTTACTGATAGAGCCTTCTTATTTTTTTTTCGAGGAGGGAGTGGGGGTTCTTGTGGCTTTAGTGGGTATTCTTCTGTTTTTCTCATGGTGGTTTAGGTTTTTTTGGTGGTTTGTTGGGGGGTTTTATGCTGCAGGAAGTTACTGAGAAAACAGTTGAAAATGAAAGTGTCTGAGAGGTCTGTTTACAGATTTTTAAGCACTGCTAAAAAAATCAACATTTCAAGTGTTTAAGGCAAATTTGGTTGTGATAACTCTTAGATTATCAACCTTGCCCACATTTTTCCATTACACTTAGTATTTAATGAAGATGTATAAGGGCAGATTTCTATTGTTAATAATTATTCAGCAACATGGCAGTCATCAACCAGAAGCACAAATACTGTAGATAATTGAGTATTTTTTCCAGAAAACTCAATTCAGTTGAGAATTTCACTCTGAATTTCTCAACATCAAAATATTTCCAAGTACTGCATTGAAAAACTCAGAAATGTAGAGATTAACTTACTCAGTTTGCAAGAGAACTTTAAAAAAAAAAACCACAAAAAAACCCACTAAGTCAACAGCTTTCTGTTTTTAAACTTACAAAGAGCTGGTCTTTATCAAGGATACGACCAATAGTTGATGAACACCATAAATAGCAAAAAAAAAAAAAAATCAAGAGAGGCTCTCCCAGGTAATTTGAATAATTGCTTTTGTGAATAAAGCTTTAACAGAGTTACACTGTGGACAAACACCCAAACATCAAACACACTCTGCTGCATTCCTCCAAGGCAGAAGCAGGAATTGGGGAATAAAGGTGGATAGTCCCAGCTAATAGGATCAGTGCCCAGTTAACAAGATTACAGCTGAAAATGCTTTGTCACTGAAAAAGAGAGGAAAAACAGCAAAGGGCAGCTGATGAGGGAGAACAATGAGAATAAGCCCAGCAGAATGCTGGGGCCTGGCCATTGTGTCCTAAGGGCACAGCAGACTGTCACAATGTTAAACTTGGTTCAAGAGCCTTTTGGGGAAAATTAAGGTAATAATCGAGCAAAAGTTGGACATCAAGAACAAAACACAGCTTAAAAAATTTCTGGAGTATTAATGAATGTTTTGTGAAACTTTAGGGTTAACTTCAGAAACTTTGCTGCTCTTCCAGGAAGCAATAAGCAGCAAAGTTCAAGATATAAAAGGGTTTTGAATATGCAGAGACTAAAATTTCCAATTCGTTCATTCCAATCTCATTTTTTGCTATTTTCTATGCAAACAACAAGTTCTATTACACTGGAATTAGGCACCAAGGCCCCTTGTTCACCCTCCATGACAGGTGAAGGCTCACTGTTGACTCCACAGGAACATTAAACTTTTAACTCCAAAACTGAGATTTTTGCTCATTAGTTTCTTGCAGTGAGCCAGAAAGTCCATCAAACCCACATTAAAGGCTGTAAAAAAATAAAAGTGCTCGGTTCTAGATAACTTAAGTGACACTCTAAACATGTGTTCTTGTAATATTAAGTTGGCAATCACATCTAAAAGCAGAACTCAGCTTTAGAAACAGGAACCCCAAGTGAATGAGCACTCCACACCCCATTTATTATCTCAGCTCTGTGAGTCACAGAACCACAGCAGAGACCACTTGAGTGAGACAAAGTCAAGTTCCTAACGCAACTTCCAGGAAGTTGATCTTGGCCACTGCATCCCTTAAGTAGGTGAAAAATACAGGAACAGTCCCTCACTCTTAAATGAGAAACACAAATCTTCATGTTGATGTGTCCAGGATGTGCAGCACTGAGATAAAAGAGCTGCAGAGTTCACTTGATGAAGCGTGGCAATAAGGAAAAGCTTGGCATGATTCCTTCATTTCCTATCAAATTCTCATGCTGCTGTTTAAAGGTGTCACATTACAGAAATTTTACCAAATGTATTGACTTTCCTTCAGTTTGATTCATCCTTGTGAATACACTGAGCCAGGAACAGCTTATTGCAATGTGACAGCGTGTTATTATAAAACAATGGTGGCACATGGATTATCAATGACACATGCAAAGTGACCTAAGTATTGACTTGGATTCAGAGCACCATGGATTCTGCTTCTACTAAACGCAGAACATTTTAATATTTGTCACAAGAACTGTACCGGTGCCCTGCTCAACTTCCTTTTAAAGAAGATAAACCTAAAAATGCTGGTTTAGATTTCCTCAAGCATCACCAGATCCACACAGCGAGGTAACAACCAATAGCAGCCCAGAGAAACCTCTCAAGGAGCATCTGGCATGTAAAAATACATTTACAATTAATGCTGCTTCTGAAAAGAAATAGTAATTCCAAAAAGACACTTTTCTAGAAAAATACTACAAAGATTAACATTGTGAGAACCTGACTGACATCTAATAATCACACACCTTTAGCACAATGAGCCTATGAATCAATTTGTTGAGTGTTGCCTCATTTATCCACTCTCAGTTTTTTTGTAACCTTGTATTATTTTTAGGGGGTACAAGAACATCAAATACAGAGAAAAGTTGTAGTTGAAGATAGAGGCAAGTTTCTCAACATGCAAGATTATCATCAGTATTTCCCAGGGCATTTTACCCAAACACAAGAAATTAAGCAGAATCTCAGTGGAAAAGCCAAAAATCTGCAACTTGGGCCTCATTATAGCACCACTCACTCATTAACTTTTCAAAAAAGTAGTTCAAGAATGCCTGCTTTTCCAGTTCTGTGATGAAACACCTGATATCTGCTTGCTCTGGCTGTTTTCCCAGTTATCCCTGTTTTAGCATGCAACTGTACCGTGAAAGCTCTCCAAAACACAATTCCTATTCTTTCAGTTGTGAAATAAAGGCAGCCACATCTGAGAAAAGAAGGAAACTGCAGTCTCAAAGAAAGACTGCGTCTGTTTTCACATCAGCAACTCTGCTGAAGCTGCAAGTATTTAATTCAGGTATGCTGATTGTAACCCTGTAAAAGGCTGGAGTGCATGAGGACAGATGGCCAGGACAACACTGTCTCCTCCAGCTCACATTCAGGATCAGAGCCAGTCGTGTTTGGGGGGGAAGGAGGAGGGAGCTATTAACCTCAGAAATGCAGATTTGTACTAGGCTTTGTTCAAATTAACACAGAATCTTGGCTATGTCATCGTTAGGACTTTAATACAGACCCTCAATGTCACTATTGATTCTGTACAAAGTCGGGAAGGGTTAAATTAAATGGAATCCAGCTCGACACAGAACCTAAACTGAAACAGTTTGTGCAGCTCAGGGAACAAAAATTCTTCATGCCACTGTGAGAAGGGAAAAAATACTAACTTTAAAAACAATTATTAACAAAGTTTCAAAAAAAAGGAACAACTTGTACAAAGTCTCGAGGGAGAAAACTGAAGTTTCATGTAACTCTTTGATGCCCAGATTCAAGAGCTGGGCACTACCCCAGGGTAACACCTCGATAATCCCATGAGGAACAACCCCTCCAGGAGTCCTGCACCAGCGATTTTCCTCCAGATCAGGAAATTTTGAAACCCTGCCGAAAGTTTTGGCTGGAATATGAAACAAGGAGCCGCACAACGAGGAATTGGGAGGGATTAATCCCATAAGGAAAGCCTGGTGACGCATCTGTTGCGGGCAGCAGAAAGGAGCCGCTGCCATTTCATTCCTGCCCCGGGTTCTCTGCAGTCTCAAGGCTGGAGGCTCGTAACTATGAAAGGAAAAAGGCACAAGCCCGAGCACGTCCCTTGTCCCACCAGGAGAAGGGGGAGGGTTAATCACGTCCAGCCGCCATTTTCTGAGCGGAGCAGGAAGACATGTTGGAACAAAAAAAA
>VYXC01002155.1:75581-87205 GCA_013397175.1 Platysteira castanea | reverse complement strand
TTCCCCGTTATGGACAGGGGTGCCCGGAGCCCCCCGTTATGGACAGGGGTGCCTGGAGCCCCCCTTTAAGGACAGGGATGCCTGGAGCCCCCCGTTAAGGACAGGGATGTCCGGAGCCCCGTCCCTATGGACAGGGATGCCCGAAGCCCCCACTTACGGACAGGGATGCCCGGATCTCCCCGTTAGGGACAGGGATGCTGGTAGCCTCCGAGGCAGCAGTGACAGCTCAAATGCGGGAAGCAGCCTGGGAGGGGGCGCTGGGAAAGCGAAACCTGCTCCTGCGCTCTGCCTGCTCCAACGCTGCCCAGAAATGTTGCGTTTTAGTTTTGCACGATTCCCTTGTCCCACTGAGGTCTCAGGCCAGGGCGGTGAGGGGAGGCAACGAGGTTTCCCCAGCCTGGGAAACCCCCCAGAGCAGCTCTGTGCTCTGGGGATGCTGCTGCAGGGAGCAGGGACACCCCAGTACTGGCATGCCCTGAGCTGCAGGGCACCCCTCCAGGGCTCGGGGGCAAGTGTCAGATCAGGGCTTTCCACCTGCCTCCACTGAACTGGGGTTCTGCTGTCACCTCCAGGCAGAGGACACTGAGTTTGTCCAGCAGTCCTCAGTGGGAATCCTTCTGCCTGGACACCTCGGAAGCACCCAGAGGGGTGCAGAAAAGTCTCCTCCTCGCCATGCCCCACAGCAGCCAATGCCATGCCACAGGAAGGGGAGGCAGCCAAATGCCAGAGGGCAGGGATGACAGCTGGCAGGGTGACGTACCCCTGCCGGGCAGCTGGAGGGCCAGGGCCATCTTGCTGTGCTGGCTGTGCCAAGCCCAGCTCTCCTCCAGCACAGCAGGAGGGGACACCGGCCCTGCCCACGGCTCGCAGCTGCATCAGCCACTTGTTAGCTGGACCTGGTGGGGACAGGGAGAGGGATGCAGCCCCCGAAGTGGGCACCTGGCACGTTGCAGTCCGGCTGCGGAGGTTGGCACTGGCTGGGCAGGCTGGGCAGGGCAAAGCCTGTGCTGCTGCTTGTGCCATCTGGCTTTTATCCTGCCAGGCCACCTCTGCCTTGCCTTTGCTCTTCACCTCCTCCTCCGCAGACAGGCGGGAGGCCTGGCAGCATTCCTGCCCTGGCCAGGGTCTGGATCCAGCCCAGCTGTGCCACTCTGGGCTGTGCCACGCCTCTCTCAAGGCCTCCCTGCCAGGAGCCAAGCACTGTTTGTGATGCTCTGGGAGCCGCTCCAGCCTCGCTGGTATCAGTTAGAGCCGAGCATGTTTCCTGAGAAGAAGACGTCAGGAATCAGCTTGGACTTTCCATGGCAGAGAGGAGAGGGGAGCGTGCCGTGCCACGCAGGGCGCTGGCACTGCGTACCAGGGACTGCCAGCTCATCTGGCAGAGGCGTCAGCAGCTCTGCCCGCTTCTCCCCCCATCCCAGTGGCTTTTAAAGCAGCTCTGGCTGTCACAGACACAGCTCTTGTTCGAGCACTGCAGAACCACTCTTTGTACTTTGAACAGGACACTTGAACACCAGGCAAGGTGCCAGGCGCCGACAGCCAAGGCAGGGAGGGAACTGGCCCTGGCAGCAAGGAGCTGGAGTGGAGGTGGCAAACCGTGCTCTGCCCGTGGGGACCAGTCCCTGCACAGTCCCAGGGCTGGGTGGCAGCTGCCAGGCCCCTGCTGGCGCCTGGGGGCCCCTTTGACTGCACCCCAGCCCCACACGTGGGCAGCGGAGTGTGGGCACGTGTGCCTGGCAAGTCCCTGCCTGCCACACCTGGGTGTCTGCAGCCAGCCAGCTCCTGCCTCGCAGCTCTTCATGGCTTTACGGTTTTGGAGTGTCACCCGTGCCGTGCTTGTAACTGCAGATGGGTTGAATGTCCCTGGGGATGTGCCGTGGGGTGCCCCGGGCACAGGGGAGGGCGCACGGGCACTGAGCTGGGCTGGGCACCAGAGCACCAGGGCTGCGTTTGCCCTCCCTGCAGCGTCCCGCTGAGATGGCGAGCGCAGAGCCCGAGGCTGAGGATGCAGCCGAGGCTGAAGAGGCCGTGTATGAGGTGCTGCCCTGGGACAGGACGGAGCTGAGCCAGCGCCTGGCCGTGGAGGAGCTCATCACCACCGAGGCCAGCTACGTGCACAACATCCAGCTCTGCGTGTCCGACATCCGGGCACACCTCCAGGAGAAGCAGGTGACACGGGGCACCTCCGCCTGCCCGGGGGCTGGCGGCCCGAGGGTGAATCTGCCGAGAGCTGTGAGATGCCCAAATCAGTGCAGGGAGGTCACCAGGTGCTCAGCCTCCACCTTCCTGTGCTCCCCCTGGCCAGCCAAGGCCTGGCGTTGGAAGGGCATTGGGTCTGACCCAGTACAGCCACCCCATGGCTTTAACCCCGTCCTGCTTGGGAGCCCAGACAGCTCTCAGCATCCCCAAAGGCTCCTGCAGCAGAGCATCGCCCCAGCTGCTGGGGTGTCCCCTGGGGTGGATAGAAGGTCACCAGGAGTGCCTCTGAAACACGTGGGCCATCTCTGATGCATTTGGCATCTTTGTTCCCTTCAGCTGCCCGAGCTTGACCTGGAAGGACTCTTCTCTAACACCGACGACATCCTCCATGTCTCCAGACGGTTTCTGAAGGGTCTGGAGGCCACGGCCGGCCTGGGGCAGGAGCAGCTGCTCTGCATCAGTAAGTGGTGCAGTGCCAGTGGCTGCCCCGTGCCCGCCCGTGCGTGGGGAGGGTGCCAGCCCAGGCCCCTGCCCTGGCACCTCCTCCCCTGGCACCTCCTGCCCCTGCCTTGGCTCTGGGAAGCGCTGGTGCCACCACGCCCACGGGGCAAGGCTGACCTGCCCAGCCTGCAGTGATGGGGACAGCACCAGGCCCAGCTTAGCAGGGTGCCCGGGGACAGAGCACTGCCCTGGCACGCTTGGCATTGCTCTGCTGGCTTCACCCTTCCAGCAGGCTGGGGAGAAACCCTCCTCTGAGCCCACGGGGAAGGACCCTCCTCTCCAGCCTCGCTCTCCTTCCCCAGGCACCCTGTTCCAGGAGTTCAAGGAAGAGATGGAGACTGTCTACAAGATCTACTGTGCCAGCTACGACCATGCCCTGCAGCTGGTGGAGAGCTACCGCAGGGACCCCCGGCTGCAGGAGGAGATCCTGGACACCCTGAATGCCACCGTGTAGGTCCCTGCTGCTGAGCCACCCCCTCCCTGGCCCTGTTTCACATCCTGGCTTTGCTCTTCTCCTCCCTGGACAAGCAGGCTGCACACATCTGTGTCACCAGGCTGGGTGTCATATCCTGGCCACCACCTTGGTGGCATTTCCTGGTGTAACCCCTGGCAGCTTGTCCTGGACCCTGGGGGTCACTTGGTTTATCTCTTTCATGGTGCACCCCGAAATAAGGGCTGGATGGCATCCACAGCTGCTGCCACCCCCAGGGAGGGCACGTGCTCCCCACACGGACCAGAGAGACACAGGCTGGCCCTGGGGCACCCACCAAACCCCTCCTGAGCTGTCAGGGGGTCACAAACACTGTCAGAGCCAGGAGAAGCAGGAGTGGCAGTGGAGGAGCTCCTGGGGTGTGTTTCTTAGGGCACAGGCGATGTGATTCCCAAAACAGAGATGCCTTCCCTGTGGGTGGAAAAAAGGGAGATGCTCTGCCAACACCCTCCCTGCTGCCCACGGAGCAAGCACTGATCCCGTGTCCCACAGCTGGATGAGCACAGCACTGCTTGGGGAGGCAGGACAGACACCCAGCCAGGGCTGGCACTGCCCTCGGGGCTGGCACTGCCCTCGGGGTGGCAGGGACAGTGTCCCCCTGCAGCTGGAGGGGAGCAGGGGTTCACAGCCAGAACCCCCCGTGACTTCTGGGCTGCTCTCTCCCAAAACCCTCCCAGAGAAGCCGTGGAGAGCAGCAGGGCAGGGAGGCAGCCCTGCACACCAACCCTGAGCACCTCCCCTCTCCATCAGGCCTCACACGGGCGCGTCAGACCTCAGCTTCTTCCTGGTGATGCCGGTGCAGAGGGTCACCAAATACCCTCTGCTGCTGGGGAAGATCCTGGAGAACACCCCGAGCAGTGCCAGCGCCCACTCAGCCCTGGAGGCAGCGGCTCGTGCCATGGCCCAGGTCAATGCCAACATCAACGAGTACAAACGGCGCCGGGAAGTGGGTGAGTGGCCAGGGGCTTGGGGCAGGTGGGGGGCACAGCACCCAGCCCGACCCCAGTGGTCTCCTGGGCACTGATTCCCACTTAAATCAGGTCAAAGCTCTCCTGTCTTCCACTTAATCCTGCTTGGTGGAGCCGCAGACTCCTGGAATTCTCCTGGAACTGCTCTGGTCCTGTCAATACCACCCTGGGCAAGACCTGAAGGCTGCAGGAGCAGGGTGGCATGGGGGCGCTGAGGGCAAAACCAGTCTGTCCACATTCCTGGGGCTGGGGAAGAGGGAATAACAGTCCTGCCCTTGGGATAGGAGAAATCAGGCTCCCCACAGATGAGAGCTGGCCCTGGTTTTCTTCGTTCTTCCCTTCTTGGATGTGGCTCGTGCTTATCCTGCTGATCAGCCCCTCTGCTGCTCACCTTCGCTGCCTGCTCAGCCAGGAACTCTCCTCTTCTGATCTCTTTTCCCCCTTCTTCTGTGTCCTCCCACCCGAGGCAGCAACCAAATACACCAAGGCCGAGCACCTGACGCTGCGGGCCCGCCTGGCGCGCCTCAACACCCACTCCATCGCCAAGAAAACCACGCGCCTCAGCCGCCTGCTCATGCACGAGGCTGGCATCGTGGCCAAGGTGGGCAGCCCTCGCCCCCTGCCTGCACCCCGCCACCTCCTGCCCCTCCTTGGGTCGTTTCTGGGGCTTTCTGCTGCTCCTGAAGTGCCTGGAGAGCATTCTCGGGAGCACGGGGTGGGTGGCTGGTGCTGCCTCCAGTCCTCCATCATCCCAAGGACCAGCGGGACAGGAGGGATGCAGGACACGCCTCACTCCCACCCCAGGGCACGGCAGGGCAGCACTTTGGCCCCCAAAGGACCTGCAGGATCCTCGGGCCCTGCAGCAAAAGGAACGATCCCCCAGTGTTCCCCAGCATCAGGACCACACCCAGAGCCTTGCTGCTGCCTGCAGCCCAGTGTTTTGACCCCTTCCCAGATTCACAGAGCCCCTCAGGGCCTCTCCTGCCTCCCCCATCCCTCTGAGCTCCAGGAGGGTGCCCGGCTGCTGTTTCAGCCCCTGGTGACGGGCAGCAGCCCTGCCCACGCTGGTGCCAAGCTGCCCCTTGCCTTGCAGACAGAGGACAAGGAATATGACGACCTGGAGGAGAAGTTCCAGTGTGTGGCATCCAGCGTGGCCACGCTGAGGGAGAACGTGGCATCCTACCTGGGCCACTTGGAGGTAAAGCTTTGACCAGGGCTTGGCCCCGTCCAGGCCTCGGGAGCTGTTCCTTGGGATTGGGGAATGCTCTCCAGCCCTGCAGGAGCCAGTGGCTGCTGGGGAGGTTCAGGGATTTGCAGCTCAGCTGTTCTGTCAGGGAGTTGCACAACATCCAAGGATTGCTCAGGTCCAGGGGAGTTTAAACCAAAGCTGAGGCTTTGACAGCGCTGGCTGAGCTGGTGTCATTTGAGAATAGTCTGTCCTGAAATTTATCATTATTTCGAGGTCTTAAATGACTGAAAAGGCCGGGTGTTGTTCGGCCTGGGAATTCTTGCTTTAATAATGTGTATGAGGCAGAAATGTCCCCAGATCAGCCCTGACAACAAATTTCCCTTCTGAAATCACCTGGGTCAGCAGCTGCTACGATTTTCTCCTGGAAATCCCTGGGGGCATCAGAGGGCAGTGAAAGCCTGAGTGCTGGCAGAACACGCAATCCCCAGGCACGGCATTATCAGGAAAGCCTCGGGAGGTGGCCGAGGCTTCAGCAGCAATTCCTGGGCTGGAAAGACCTTGCAGGAAAAGATTGACGAGGGCTGCTCACACGGGACTGGGGAGGAGGTAGAGGAGTGTGGTGCTTCCTCCCTTCCAGGCGTTCCTGCTGCCCAGCCCACACCAGAGTGACCTGCAGGTGGACGAGGGACCTGCCCAGCAGTACCGCCGCCTCTCAGAGCTCCTCCAGGGCACCGTTTTCCCCCAGTTTGTGAGTGCTCCTTCCCTGCACGTCTCCTCCTGCCCTCCCACCTCCTGCCAGGGCGCAGAGGGGCTGGCAGCCAGGAGCTGGGGGACCCACAGTGTCCCCAGTGTCCCCCAGAGCCCAGCTTAGCAGGCAGAGCCAGGAGCGAGGGATGGGATCCATCTGCAGCCCCTGACACGTGAAGGGATCAGCTCCAGGAGAGAAGGGAGAACAGGGACACAACTCCAGAGCCCTTCCCAGGCTGGGATGAGCTGCAGTGTCCATCTGATGGGTGCACCCAGGAGCTGAGCTGCCCACTCAGGGGCAGAGGGCCCTTAAATGGGCTCTGGGCAGGGGTGTGGGCAGAGACTCACCTGAGGCCAGTCTGAGCCATTATGGGTCCTGCCCAGCTGTTTCCATGGAGAACAAGTTTGGGATTGTGGTGGGCATGACTGCTCCCTCCCTAGGGTTTGCTCTGATTTCCCCTATGTGCCCTCAGGGAGGGATGTCCCAGGTGCTGCCCACTCCCCACGAGCCCCTCACAGCTCCCCAAGCCCCTTCCCCTGCCCCTGTGCTGGTCCTTTCTGGGGGGCTCAGCTGGAAATCAGGGTTCTGTCCCCTCCCAGAGGCAGCGTGTGGACAGGCTGGTGTGGCAGCCCCTCTGCAGCCTCTGGGCCATGCTGGAGGGGCCCCAGCAGCTGGTCAGGAAGCGCCTGGACAAGCTGCTGGACTACGAGGAGATCCAGGAGAGGAAGAGCGAGGTGGGCAGCGTGAGCTACGATGAGGAGGCTGCCATGAACACCTACCTGGCCATCAATGACCTGCTGGTGGCCGAGCTCCCCCGCTTCAACCAGGTGGCCGTGCAGCTCCTGGGGCAGGTCCTGCGCTCCTTCAGCGCCCTGCAGCTGGACTTGGCTGCCCAGGTCCTGCAGCAGGCAGAGAAGGAGCTGGAGCAGGTGAGTGGGACCCTGTCAGTTCTAAAGTTGGGGTTCAGCAGATGTGTCTGGGAAGACACAATAAAGAGGCTCTCACACCTGCCAGGTTCAGCAGAAAGGAGGGAATAATAATGTTTGTTATTGACATATGTCACATTCTTATTCAATTCCCAACTCCACAAGGGATTGGAGGACATGTCACTTCCTTCTCCATCCCACTGGAGAAGAAAGATGCTCATCAAAGTTTTCTTATCACAAAAGGAATGAAAAACAGAAAGTACCGTTAAGTAAACATTGGCTATTATTGACATGAAACTGTGAGAAAGAATCTGACTCCAAGGTTAAAAACAGAAGGCTTAACAAAAACCAGGGCAACAGGACCCCTCAGGCACATGGGCTGAGCCAGATCTGCCTTCTTCAGGCTCAGGAGATCTCTCAGACATCAGGGTGCTGAAGGTTTGCTGTGGCCCAGCTGCCCTTGCAGACACAGAGCTCCCTGTTGAGCGTTTGTGAGGATCTCTCCTCCTCCCTGCCTGGGGAAAGCCAAATTTTCTCTTCTGCACTGTCCTGCTTTCTGTTTGTGGATGCTGGTGGTTTATTGATGTGCTGCTGCCTGAGAGGTCAGTGTGAGCTCTGAGCTCTGTGCCAGCAAGGCAGGGGCAGAAAGGCAGCTCCTGGCCTGGGGAGCAGCCTCCCTCCACCCCAGCCCCTGGGAGATGTCTCCCGGAGCTCCTCACTGCTCGGGACTCTGATTTTTGTAAACATGGAGAGGGAGGGCTGCCAAAAGCCCTGGGGTGGAGCCCAGCCCTGGCCTGAGCCAGGAGCAGGCTGAGTCAAGGTGCAGCTCGAAGCCAGAGAGGAGCAGCTTTGAGCCCACGTGCAGGGTGAATTTAAGATGTGCAAGGTCTGCTCTGCTGCTTTCTCACCCCTTTTCTCCCTCCTGCTTCCCTTCTGCCCCTACCCCGAGCTCTTCCTCCCTGATCTCTGATCTCAGGCTGTCCCCACAGCTGCCCCACGGCCACATGGCCCTGCCCAGCTTCTGGAAGGTGGTGGAAGATGCCCTGCAGCAGTCGGGTGCTCAGCTCCGTGCCTTCTGCCAGGCCTTTGAGACCGTCACACCGAGCCCTGGGGCACAGGTAGGGGCTGGGCAGGGCACGTCTTGGGCCAGCTGGGTAAAGAGAGAGCTTGGACTGTGGCTTCCCAGTGCAGAAAATCCCCTTGGTGGGGAGGCTGGCTCAGAACGTGCCCCAGGGGGCTGCCACAGGATTTCCCCCAAGCCCCTGGGAGCAGCTGGCTGGGGATAACCAGGGGTGAAACAGCTCAGCTCTGCTGGTTCTGGACACTCATCTCCAAACCTGGGGGTCGAGCAGGGAGTGTGAGGGAGTTTCTCCTCTTAACCTGTGCCTGGGATGTGATCCTGCAGGAAGGAGAGCAGGTGCACATGGAGGGCCTCAGTCTCCTGCGTCTCACCAAAATCTCCCCTGTCCCTTGCTCCCCACCAGCCTCTGACCCCTGCTGAGGAGAGGAAGGTCCTCTCCCTCGTGAGCAAGCACGGCCCGGACAAGCTTTACCAGGTGACCAGCAACATCAGTGGCAGCAAGGACTTGGACCTGACCTTGCTGAGGGGACAGATCGTGGCTCTGCTGCAGGGTGCCGACACCAAGGGCAACACGAGCCGGTGGCTGGTGGATGCTGGAGGTCTGTGAGCACTGTGGGCAGCCTCTCCCTGCCTTGGTGCCAGGGCCAGGTTGACCCGAATCACCTCCTTATCCTGGGTGGAACAGCAGGCCGGGTCTCCCGGGTGCTCCCTGCCAGGCTGAGCTCAGCCCAAGCCCACCTCAGCTTTGCCATCAGCAAGGTTCAGGTGTCCTGACTGATTCCCCAAGGGAGCCCTCGTGGAGTGTCACGGCTGGGAAAGGAGAATCCGAGCACACAGAAACATCAGGAATGCCTTTTTGGGGGGAGATTTCTCCTGGATATCCCCTAGCGATGGATTAGAGCAGGGCTGCTGTGCCAAGCAACAGCCAAAATGTCACTCCTGTCTCCTGCAGCCAGTCCTAATGTGCCCCATTGTGTCAGGGAAAACACAATAAAGAGGCTCTCACACCTGCCAGGTTCAGCAGAAAGGAGGGGAAAGACCCTTTATTTACAGATTTCACATTCTTATACACGTCCCAACTCCACAAGGGATTGGAGGACATGTCACTTCCTTCTCAATCCCACTGGAGAAGAAAGGTGCTCATCAAAGCTCTCTTATCACAAACGTAATGAAAAACAGAAAATACCGTTAAGTAAACATTGGCCATTATTTACATGAAACTGTGAGAAAGAATCTGACTCCAAGGTTAAAAACAGAAGGCTTAAGCAAAAACCAGGGCAACACCCCATGACCGCTGTGTGTCCGTGTGTCCGTGACAGTGTGTGTCCGTGTGTCTGTGACGATGTGTGTCCGTGTGTCCGTGACAGTGTGTGTCCGTGTGTCCATGACCGCTGTGTGTCCGTGTGTCCATGACTGCTGTGTGTCCGTGTGTCCTGCAGGTCCCCGAGGGTTTGTTCCTGCTGCGAAACTCCGGCCCTACAGCCCGGCCCAAGCGCAGCAGCCTGGGCTGCAGCTGCTGTCCCCGGACGGTGGCACGGAGAGGAGGAGACATTCCTGTGCACTCCCCGAGGCTCCCAGGCCACAGGTGCCCACCTTCACCCCAGCGTTCCAGGTGAGAGTGGGGGACATCCCCGGGGCCATTCCCAGCTCCCTGCTAGTCCTTGTGTGCTTGGGAAGGTGGATCTGCTTTTCCAGCTGTCCCCCTTGCTGGGACCAGGATGGACAGGGCAGGAGAACCGTCCTGGGTGGGTCCCCAGTCCCTCCATCCTCGGCACTGCTGCCCTCTCGGAATGCCCTGTCCTGCCACCTCCTTCCCCTTCGTGTGTCTGGGAAGACACAATAAAGACGCTCTCACACCTGCCAGGTTCAGCAGAAAGGAGGGGAATGACCTTTATTATTGACATATTTCACATTTTTATTTAATTTCTAACTCCACAAGGGATTGGAGAGCATGTCACTTTCTTCTCAATTCCACTGGAGAAGAAAGATGCTCATTAAAGTTTTCTTGTCACAAAAGGAATGAAAAACAGAAAATACCATTAAGTAAACATTGGCCATTATTTACATGAAACTGTGAGAAAGAATTTAACTCTAAAGTTAAAAACAGAAGGCTTAGCAAAAACCAAGGCAACACCCTCGGCTCCCAGCTCCAGCAAGGGCTTCCTCCCTCCCTCCCTCCCTGCCTTCCACAGGTGGTCGCCGGCTTCTCCTTCTCAGCCAGGAGCCCGCAGGAGGTGACCCTGCAGGCCGGGCAGCCCGTGGTGCTGCTGGAGCCCCACGACAAGAAGGGGAGCACGGAGTGGAGCCTGGTGGAGGTGAACGGCCAGAGGGGCTACGTGCCCTCCAGCTACCTGGTGACCGTCCCCGTGCAGGACCCTGCAGGCTGGAGCTTGCCCGTGTGAGCGTGGCCAGCCCACGCCGAGGGCACAGGATGGGAGCAGCCAGCCTGGCACCGGAGGAGACCTCGCAGGAGATGCTGGAGGGAGGCAGCCCCCGGCGGGGAAGGTGGTGGGAGGCACCTGGGGGACACGGCCCAGGGATATGGGCACGAGGATGGCACTTGCAGGCACCTTTTGGTGGGAGGTGTGAGGGTGCCAGGTCCCGTGTGTGTGGTGGCACAAAGCGA
Source organism: Platysteira castanea (assembly GCA_013397175.1). Taxonomy (NCBI): domain Eukaryota; kingdom Metazoa; phylum Chordata; class Aves; order Passeriformes; genus Platysteira; species Platysteira castanea. Next base: position 76,477 of record VYXC01002155.1, on the reverse strand, counting down.
GGCAGCACCAGGGAGGGAGGGCAGGTGGCTGCAGGGATCTGGGGATTTGCAGAAATCCCTGCGGGTGCCGGGTGTGTCCTGGGGGTGATGAGGCTGCGTCGTCCCTGGGTAGAGCAGGATCGAGCAGCAAAGGGGCAGCGCTGCAGAGGGGCCCTCAGCTGGGCAGGGGGCACCTGGGCACTGAGCACTTGGGCACTTTGGGCACTTTGGGCACCTGAGCACCTGGGCACTTCGGGTCCTTTGGGCTCTTTGCACACCTGGGCACTGAGTACCTGGGCACTTTGGGCACTTTGGGCCCTTTGGGCACTTTGGACACCTGGGCACTGAGCACTTGAGCCCTTTGGGCACCTGGGCACTGAGAACCTGGGCACTTTGGGCACTTTGGGCCCTTTGTGCACTTCAGGCACCTGGGCACAGAGCACCTGGGCACTTTGGGCCCTTTGGGCACCTGGGCACTGAGCACTTGGGCACTTTGGGCACTTTGGGCACCTGAGCACCTGGGCACTTCGGGTCCTTTGGGCTCTTTGCACACCTGGGCACTGAGTACCTGGGCACTTTGGGCACTTTGGGCCCTTTGGGCACTTTGGACACCTGGGCACTGAGCACTTGAGCCCTTTGGGCACCTGGGCACTGAGAACCTGGGCACTTTGGGCACTTTGGGCCCTTTGTGCACTTCAGGCACCTGGGCACAGAGCACCTGGGNTCCCGAGGACCCCCGTGCCCCTGCGACCCCCACAGATCCCCGGCGGGCTGGCACAGGTCCCATGGAAGAGGTTTTTGGGAGAATCAATCCGTGTCGGTCCAGAGCTAAGGCTCGGTTTGAGAATGGAGACAGTACTGCTTCCTTCACTCCCTCTCTCCTTCACTCCCCCCGCTCCCGAGGCATCCCAGCCACG
>VYXC01002155.1:55883-70620 GCA_013397175.1 Platysteira castanea | reverse complement strand
CGGAGCCGCCTCGGAGCCTCCCGAGGCTGCAGAGAGCTCCCACCTTGGCGGGGACAGAGGGACAGCCCGGCCCCCCCTCGCCGGTGGGTGACGGATTGCTCCTGAAGCACCTGGCTGTGCACAGGAACTGTTCTCCACCTCTAATAACAACAATCAATCATCCTGCTCTGGGCAGGGGTTGTGCAAGGTTTTCCAGGGCTGGGGAGCTGGCGGGGCTGGCGCGGGGATTGTCATGGGGGGGCTCCCCTGAGGGGACACAGGAGCCTCTGCTCTGGTGGTGGCTTCCCTCCTGCACTGCCCACCAGGAGGGCAACCCATGACCAGGCACACATCCTGCCAGGGGAAGTGCCAGCTCCTCGGGGCTGGGCAAATCGTGATTTTGGAGGGAAAAGCAGCTGGGAGCCCAGGTCTGGCATGGGGCACAGGGTGCTCCCTGCTCCACAGGGTGCCACGGGTCCCCGTGCCAAAGGAGCTGCTGAGTGAGGCCCAGGAAAAAGGATTTCTGCAGGGCTCAAGATACTTTGCCCCAGGGAAATGGTGCCACGTTTTTCCATCTACTGATAAAGTTAAACCCTTGATCTGGTTAAAGATTTAGCCCACACGGCATTGTTGGGTAGGACAGCAATGCTGTTAGTGCCACCGGCTCGGTGACACTTCAATTTTTTCCTAAGATCTAATCCAACCCTACCCTCTGCCAGTTTGAAACCATTCCCCCTCGTCCTGTCACTACTGGAGAAAACCAGTCCCTGGGAGCAGCCAGGCGAGTGCACCCCAACCCAGCAGCATTCCCGAGCCCTCCTTCATTGGCATTCCTCCTCTCCCAGCCTGCACAGCCTGTTCCCAACGCCCCGAGTGTTAATTGAATTACTTCCCCCAGAACTGCCGATGCTTTAGGGACTGGAGCATCTGCACACACCACGGGCAGCCTGCTCCGTGCCTGCCCAGCCCTTCCCGTGGGATGCGCCAGCTGCGGGCAAGGAGAACGGAGCCAGCGATGACAAAGCCAGGTTGGTGTGGAGGTGGAAATGCCCTCATCGCAAAGATTCAGGAATGAAGGGGATGGAGTCCAGTCGGGAGCCCCAAGGGCTGTGGGAAGCCCTTGGTAAGGTCTGCAAGCATCCCGAGGGCTGGAGAACATCCCGCTCCCCTCAAGCCCGCGCTCTGTCGGGCACTCCATGTGGCCCATCAAAGCCTCGGGGCTGTTCCTGCGTCTCTGCCCAAAGGAGGGGATTTGCGGGTCTGAAATCTGCCTCTTCTAGGCTGCTCCCGACGGGAGCTACAAGCTGCAGACACGAACCCTTTTGTGAGCCCGACCGCATCCCGGCTGGGATTTACCTAAAACAGCCCCAGGGAGGAACGGCTGGGCGGGGATGTGGGCGAAGAGGGAGGGAGGCTGCCTGGTGTTTGTTTTTACTAATGAAGCCCCATAATCAAATCATTTCAATTTTAATTGTAAAGCCAGCAGGCAGATTTCTGTCTCCAGATGGGACGTGATAGGAATAGTTGAAGGCTGGGCACGTTCTGCCACTCACCTTAATGCTGGGAGCAAGGCAGATGGGAGCAGCCCTGGGGAGAGTTTGGGAAGAGCCTGGGGTCCCCCAGGGGTGAGGATTTGAGTTGGGATCAGACCCAAACCCTCTCCTGCTTTGTTGACCCAGGGATTGTAACCCCTGGCAAGATGTGCTGCACCATTCCCAGGTCTGAGCAGGGGAGGCAGGAGCTGTTTTCCCTGCTTTCATCTCCCAGCTCTGCCAGGATACATGAAATCTATTTGTGGCTTCCACTTACCATCTCATTTTTTTGGTGTTTGGACTTTGGGAAAAGAGGAAAATAAAGAAACTGGGTCATTTTCTATTTATTTGGAAGAGCTGAGATGTTAACCCTCCAGCTGCACAGAGCTCTGCTCACGTCTCTGTGGGACTGGCAAACTTGGAACAAGTGATGGGGGAGAGGAGAAACCTCCTCCTCAGCCAAGAAAATGTGCCTATTGCCCAGCTTCTGCTTCAGGCTGGGGGGAACTGGGTGCAGTGGGGTTGGGGTTGCCCTCCCAGTCTAAACCAGTTACCTCAGGCAAAACACATCAGATTGTTCCTCGTGATGGAGAAATGGAGCTGGGTTGCTTTGGGAGTGATTAAATCCCCCAGGCTGGGGGCATTCCCAGCTGCCTACCAGGCCTCAGCAGTCACGCAGGGGCACGGGGTGGGCACACAGGGATGTCAGGGAAGGGGAATGTCTCCTCTCCTCCCCACCAGAGAGGTTTGTTGCTCCCACAGAGGGTGAGGCCAGAGGCACAGCGTGATCCAGGCAGCTCATGCCAAGTATGGAACACCTTGTGCTCCTCTCAGTGCCTTCTCCACAGCCATAACGGGGCAGAGCCCAGCTCTTATCAGGGCTGGCTGCTGCTGCTTTCACCTCCTCGAGCTGCTGCCCTCCCCATGCCCACAGTCCTGCTCCCAGGCCTGACAGCATTTCTGGAATCCCCTGGACAGGATCCAGGTGAGGAACGCCAGGCACAGAGCAGCCACCAGCATCCCTCTGGCCGGGCCTCTTCGCTCTTATCAGCTCTCCCTTCTCGTGCCTGAGTCATCAGGGACAAGAGCATCAAATCCAAAATAAAGTCGTTACCCCGCTAAGCAAACACAGATGAAAACCTTTATTTTTTGAAATCAGAGCCCTGGCTCCTGAGGGCTTGAAGTGGCACCTTCCCTTGGCTGGGTCTGCTCTGGCCCTGCGGGCACCCTGGGTGAGGAGAGGAGGGAGCCAGGGGCACTCTCCTGGCAGTCCTTGCCCTTCCTGGGATGGGGGAGCTCCGTGCTTGGTGCACGCTCACGCTGGTGGCTCCAGCCACACAAACTGGGCACATCCACAACCCCTCTGCTCTCCCAGTGACACCCATCCCTGCTGCCAGCACATCCCCCTTTTCCCCAGGGCTCACCCCTGGCACTTCGTGCCTCCCACGTGCCTGTAGCTCGCTGTCCCCATCCCAGCGCCGATCCGGGATTCTGCTCTTCTCCCTCTTTTTTTATTTTTTTTCCCCACCATGTACAAATGGGAATTAAATTGAGGCCACTAAACTCATTTGCGCTCGCAGCCGTGCTGGGGCTGCAGGCAGCGTTTCAGCCCAGGCTGGGGCTGGGAGCCGCGCTGTGCTGGCTGCTGCCGCCGTGCCCGGCGTGCCCCTGCCTGCCCCCGGTGCCTGCTCCCAGCGCCGCAGCCCCACGGCAAGGCAGGGCTGGGGTTAAGCCCAACGAGACCAAAACATGTGCCCGAGCAATTTCTGCCTCAGGGCATGCTCAGCTCCTGCTCGGGCTGCTGTGGCTGTGCCTGGCCCGCAGCCCCATTCCAGAGGGTTCTCCCGGTGTCCCGGGGGGGTTCTCCCACTGTGGCCACCCCCACAGCCCGGCTCGGCCTTCCTTTGGAGGAAATGGGGATGAGCTGGAGCCAGGGAGGTGGCTGTGGGACAGGCGGTGCAGGGCAGGGGGTGCTGGTGACCATGGGGTGTCCTGCCAGGGGACAGCACCCAGCTGGCCCTCAGTGACCCACTGAACCAGGCAGTGCCACCCCACCAGGGCTTATTTCTGTCAGGCAGGAGCAGGAGGAGGAGGGATGCTGGTCATGGGTGAATTGTTCCCCTACGACCCAGGAAAAAGTCCCTGGAAGTGCCTTCGGACAGCAAAGGAGGGCAGACCTGAGTGTGCTGGGAGGGAACAGCTGCTGGGAATTTAAATGACTGCCCGTGAATGCTGGTTTTGTTTTGTCCCAGCCATGGCTGCCTGGGCCAGGCAGCATTCAAACGCCGCTGCTCACGGGGCTCTGCACACGGAGCTCCTTCGGAAAAGCCAGGGAGAAACCTGAGCTGGAGAGGAGCCCTGGTGCAGCACCCTGAGCCTGCTCTGCAGAGAAACCGGCGGAGGTGGCAGAGCCACGGCAGCAGGGATGTGCAGGAGCTGGGATGGGGGCCTCTGGTCAAGCTTTGTTCACATCTGACAGAAGGAAAAGCGATGGAAAGAGAAGAGCTGGTCAGGAAGTGAGAGTGGCGTGCTTCCTGCATCCTTCCTGCACAATCCCTGCACAATCCCTGCACAATTCCTGCACAATTCCTGCACAATCCCTGCACAATCCCTGCACAATCCCTGCACAATCCCTGCACAATCCCTGCACAATCCCTGCACAATCCCTGCACAATCCCTGCACAATCCCTGCACAATCCCTGCACAATCCCTGCACAATCCCTGCACAATCCCTGCACAATCCCTGCACAATCCCTGCACAATCCCTGCACAATCCCTGCACAATCCCTGCACAATCCCTGCACAATCCCTGCACAATCCCTGCACAATCCCTGCACAATCCCTGCACAATCCCTGCACAATCCCTGCACAATCCCTGCACAATCCCTGCACAATCCCTGCACAATCCCTGCACAATCCCTGCACAATCCCTGCACAATCCCTGCACAATCCCTGCACAATCCCTGCACAATCCCTGCACAATCCCTGCACAATCCCTGCACAATCCCTGCACAATCCCTGCACAATCCCTGCACAATCCCTGCACAATCCCTGCACAATCCCTGCACAATCCCTGCACAATCCCTGCACAATCCCTGCACAATCCCTGCACAATCCCTGCACAATCCCTGCACAATCCCTGCACAATCCCTGCACAATCCCTGCACAATCCCTGCACAATCCCTGCACAATCCCTGCACAATTCCTGCACAATCCCGGCACAATCCCTGCACAATCCCGGCACAATTCCTGCACAATGCCAGCACAATCCCAGCACAATCCCTGCACAATTCCTGCACAATCCCTGCACAATCCCTGCACGCTTCCCTCTGCCCCTGCCCGATGGGACACGGCCCTGGGGCTGGGCAGTAGAGGCAGACTTTTCCGGGGACAGCCTCGGGATGAAGCTCTGGGCTCGCCCTGGAGCCTGGGACATGGAATGCTGCCCCGTGACTCTCCACGGCTCCCTGGGGAAATGGAGATGCTGCCAGGCGCTGTGGTTTACAGCCTCAGCCCCAGAGCACGCTGCCAGATCCATGGCCTGAAAATCTAGTTTTGTAGGGATAAACAGGATTTCTTATTCCTGTTGCTAATGTGATATCAGCAAATTGCAACACAGATGTTTTAATAACACATAGTCCTTTTAATGAAGCGACTTAAGCTAATTTACATCCCAACATTTGTATATGTCCTATTTGCTCATTTATTCATGCAGTAAATGAAATTAATGTTAGTAAACGTTTAGAAAATTAGAAATACACTGGAGAAGTGCACCCGTGTATTAAAATAAGGAGCAGGAGCTGCTTTCCTGGCACAGAGGCTGCCCAAGGCACGCGCTGCTGGCTGCTTCCTCCCTTCCTGTGCAGCCACACAGGCTGGAGGGGAAGGCAGCCGGGCACTGCCAGACCCCATTCCCAGGGATGCTGACACTTGTGACAACCAGTGCATTTTTATTTTTATCATCCCGCCAACGCCGCTCTTTAGATCAGCTTTTATTAAAAATAAATAATGCTTTTAAAGCTGGTGCTGGGGCACCAAACTGTGACAAAGGCCAGGGAGGCGGTGCTGGGGATGATTAATGTGATTTTTCCAGTGAAATACTGTAGCAGCTCTGCCGTGCTGAGGGCTCTGCCGATGGGTGTGGGGAGGACGAAGGCGCTGGGTGCCGTTCTCAGCCTGGCACCTGGAGCAGGGGCACAGCCCACGCTGGGCACACGTCTGGCTGTGGCCTCAGCCTCTCTCAAGCCGGGCTTTGGTGGGCACAGGTCAGGCAAAGGCCAAAGGGATGTTGAGGCACGGAGCCCTCCTAGCCCCTTGGATGTATCCATCCCTCCTTTTTCCATCATCCCCCACCCCTGCCTCCAGCAGGCCCGGCCATCTGAGCCCAGCAGGGTGGAGAACACTGCTCGTGCTCAGGGCAGTGAAAAGGGACATGCAGTGTTCCCTGTCACCCAGCCTGCACCCACCCCGCGGCTCCAGGGATGTCACCCACCCCTCGTGTCACCATCCTGGGCAGGCCCCATCTGCATCACATGTGGAGGCTTCTCCCACATCTCAGCCTCCAGGTGAAGATGAGCAAACCTCCAGCACCTCGGGAAAGCCCCCGAAGGTTGTGCAAGGCTGGGCTTGCTCCCCCTGGGCACACTCATCCCGCCCAGGCTTCCCAGGAAGGGGCATCCATCCTCCCCAGTCAGAGCACTGGTGTGGTGNGTATCCATCCCTCCTTTTTCCATCATCCCCCACCCCTGCCTCCAGCAGGCCCGGCCATCTGAGCCCAGCAGGGTGGAGAACACTGCTCGTGCTCAGGGCAGTGAAAAGGGACATGCAGTGTTCCCTGTCACCCAGCCTGCACCCACCCCGCGGCTCCAGGGATGTCACCCACCCCTCGTGTCACCATCCTGGGCAGGCCCCATCTGCATCACATGTGGAGGCTTCTCCCACATCTCAGCCTCCAGGTGAAGATGAGCAAACCTCCAGCACCTCGGGAAAGCCCCCGAAGGTTGTGCAAGGCTGGGCTTGCTCCCCCTGGGCACACTCATCCCGCCCAGGCTTCCCAGGAAGGGGCATCCATCCTCCCCAGTCAGAGCACTGGTGTGGTGGTACAGCTGCCTCTGCTCGTGGCTGTGGGGACTGGACTGCAGCTCCTGCCCTGCTGGGACAGCCCCAGCTGTAAAACCCTTGCCACGATCGAGGCTTGTGGCTGGAGGGCTGCATCCTTTGCTCGAAGCTTGTCCAATACGAGCCCAATGCCTGAGCTTGCTCACGGCAACCAGCGGGAGAAGTAATGAAGGAAATGTTAGGCAAACATTTTGGGAATCCAAAAATCTCGCTCTCTGAGTGCAGTTTGGCTCAACAGCTCGGTGGGGCATGGCAGGCACTCGGTGTACAGATGGGGAGGCAGAGTGGCTGGCCCGTGGAGCTCCCGCTCCATTACCTGCTCCGTCAGGGAAAGGCACTGCCTCTCACTGCTGCACTCCCGTTATCCCGGGCCTTCCCCTGCCTTTCCAGGCCAGAGCATTTCTCAGATTCTGCTTTATCCCATCCCTGCTGCTCCTTTTCCAGCGCCACCAGCACCGCTAACAACAGCGGCCCTAAATCCTGCCTGGTCCCAGCGCTCTGAGGCTCCGGCCGCTGCCAGCCTGAGCCTGTACCCCAAACACCACGGAACGAATGGGCAACGAGTGGCACACCCCTCCCTCCTCCCCCAGTGGTGCGGCTGGGGCTGTTGGGATGCCATCTCCATCCTCCCCCCGGCTCTCCGCTCCTGGGAAACTCGTGCCCGTCCCTGCGGCAGGCGGAGGAGCGAGGCGGCCGTGTTCCTTACCTCTCGCCGGAGCCGGGAGCGCGGGGAGAGCTGGAAATAGCCCTGGCTGACACAGATACCTGTGCGGAGCAGCAGGGGCCTGCACTCGCCGTGGTGATTGCAGGCTGCACGGCGATGAGTCAGCCCGAGCCCCGCTCGCTCGGGCAGCACGAGGCCGCCCTGCCTCCCGCACCGCCCCGCCGAACCGGGGCCCCGTTGCCGGGGAAATTGATGCTCCCCCCGTCCTCGGGAAGGGGGGCCCGAAGCACAGGAGCAGGGAGAGGATGGGAATGAGAGCATCTTGCAGCTTTTTAAGCTCTCGAGATGCTCTCAAGTGCCAGGAAGGCTGCGCGAGCTGTGATTTGCTGCATTATTTCTGTTGCTATCCCTGCACGGGGAGCTCCTGCGTGCAGAAGAGCTGCTTGCAGCAAGTCAGCATCCAAACGCTGCCTGTTCGGGGGGTGGGGGGGAGCTGAGCCCCGCAGCTGCCATCACCCACAAGGGATCGGGGGCCACCCTGGGACCAGCCCTCAGCACTCCCCGGAGTCTCTGGGATGGGCCCCCTTTATCTCAGCCGTGAGTAACCAAAGCAGCCGGAGACCGAAGCGGTGTCGGCTCACCCCGAGCTCCTCGGCAAGAAAGCCCCACCAGCAGAGCTCTCCATCCTCCTCCTCATCCTTCTCCTGGGGCTCAGGGGCTGCCTCGCTGCCGGCAATTGCTCTGTCAGGACATTAATAAATAATTAGCCGGCAAACTTCCACCAGGGAGCTTCGTTTCTTCTCCTCCAGTGGTGCCGCCTGTTCAGAGAGCGAAAGCCAGGGGAGAGCAGCTATTCCCAGGAAGAGGGGCTGGAGGGGTTGGCATTTCCCCAACCAGGCTGGCGGCTCCCCAAGCTCCTCCACAGCTGACTTCCCATTCCAAAGCGATCCGGGGGGAGGAGGAGGAATAGGTAAAATCAATGAGAACCTATTTGGTGGGATAAAAGAACGTGGCTTTATTTATAGCGCTGGCTGGAGCTGAAGTGTCTCCTGCCCAGGCAGACAGTGCTGAGGTGCTGGGGAGCAGCAGAGCAGGGTCTGCACAGGGCTGGGAGATGCACCAGTGCCTGCTGCCCACCCCCCATCACCCATCCCCACCGAGCCCCCAGCCCCCCACTCCCCAAAGTGCTGCGGGAGGCTTTGCTCGCCAGCCTGGCAAGGGCAGAACACTTGCAGAGGGGTTTCTGCTCCAACACCAGTGTTTGTGCTCAGGGGGTGCCAGGAGCTGAGCACCAGCCCCTTCCCACCACTCGTGCCCAGCCAGGGCTGCAGGAGCCGGGGACAGCGGTGGCCAGTCACTGTGGGGGATGCTCGGAGGAGAGCTGGAGACAAGGGAGGAGGGAGCACTGCGAGATGGCAGCCTGGGGACAGACGGAGCCAGCCTGGCAGGCTGGGAGTCACGAGCCAGGGAGATGCCCATGGACATCCCTGCCAGCAACAGCTGCTTGAGGAACAGCAAGTCCTTGCTCAGCAGCGCTGCAGATCCAAAGCGTCTCCCTTCACTGCTCACTCCCTTGGCCAGCTCTGCTGGTGCAGGAGGATCAGGACCTGCTCTGGTGATCATGGCACGTCTCTGGGATGAGGCAGTTAAAAGAGAGAGAGGAAGAGAGGCACCCGGACTCTGAGCAGCCTCCAGGGAGAGGCAGGAGGAGTTGCCCTGCTCGGAGCCATCAGCAGAGAAGGATGAGGCCAGCCTGGGTCTCAGCCACCCCTCAGTGCCCCTCGTTCCTCCTGGGAGCAGCTGGCAGCAGGGTGGTGGGGTTACAGGAGGTATTCCAGCTCTGGGTGCTGTCCTGCCAGGCAGGGACGGGCAGTGAAGGGAGCCCAGACAGCCCCACCAGGACCAGAGGCAGCTCGACAGGCAGGGATGAGGCAAGTGGGGCAGCGAGAGGCCAGTGGGGTGACACGGATGGGCTGTGGCAGACACTGCCAGCACAGCGTGAGAGCTGCCAGTGCTGTGGGAAAGCCGAGCTCAGCCAGAGGGAAAAGGGTGAGCAGGAGGGACAAGTACCGGGTGGTGCAGCTCCTGCTGGTCCCTGGCAGGCTGGTGCCCTGTGCCAGGCGGCTCCGGGGCAGCACGGGGGGACACCGAGCCTGGAACAGCAAGGGGAAGGCTTGGGCTGCAACCTGGGATGCCAGGCAGTGCAGAAAGAGCAGTGCAAGGTCTCTGACAGCGCGTTCCTTCCCCAGATGAAGCGAGGCACAGGATGAGCTGAGTGCCCTGGGCTGCTGCCAGCCTCTCATCCCCAGGCAGAAGGGGCCGGCTGGCCCTGCTGTGCCAGAGCAGCCTGGGGAGGAGGACAGGCTGCCTCAGCTGCTGTGGGTGTGCTGCTTCCGTGGACAAATGAATCACTGAAAATGCCATAAGGACTCAATGGGCATCCTGGTCCCCTGCTCAGCCCACACAGCTGGTGGGCAGCGTGAGCCATCGTGCACGAGCCTTCCCTACCCTCCGCTGCCTGGGCTCTGCCTCTTGCTCCAGGAAATTCCCATCTGTTTCAACAATGCATCCACAAAACTCCCTTCCTGCGCCTTTGCCATCACATTTGTCTCCTCATCGGTTTTCTCTGCAATAACTCTGTGGATTTACCTGCACGGCATGCTCCAGGCTGCGCTTTGGGAGAGGAGCAGGCTGCAGGATTAGGGCAGGCTGGAGCCCTGTCCAGCATCCCCCTGCGTGGGTGCATCCCTCCTGCCCTCAGAGCCGGCCACAGGCTCCTCTGACAGAGCTGGAGCAGCCTCTGCTCCGGGGGAAGAGCTGCAGAGAGCCTGGCAGGTGGTACAGGGTGGGGAGGGACCCTCTGCCAAGTGCACTCCAGAGAGGGGCCTGGGCAGAGTGTCCATGGTGTCCTGGTGTGCCTGCACGAGGGCTTTGCTGGCACAGTGGGATGTCACTCCTCAATGATGCCGAGGGAATCTGGAGCAGGAATGGCACCCTCTGAACTAGCAGAGGCTCAGCCCTGCTCCCTGGACAAGCCGGATCTCAGAGCCAGGAGCCCACCCAGCACCCACTTGTCCTCAGAATCCACTTTTGTTTCCCAGGTGCCCTCCAGCCTCAGAGACCAGTCCCTCAGCCCTGTGGAAGCGAGAACATCAGACTTTCACTCCTCACTGGCCATGAAATGTAACAGAGCCCCCCTGTCTCCAGCTGAGGAGGAGGAGGAGGAGGAGACAGGAGCTCCCAGGTGCACACAGCTAATGAGGCACAGAAAGCGTGCAGGGAAAGCAACACTCTGTCCCTGCGCTCGTGACTCCAGGTGAAGGATAAGGCTGAGCCCAGTGCTGCGGGGAAGGGAAAGCAGAGCTCGTGGAAAGGAGCCAAGCAGAGAAACTCAGCGACAGCCAGGGCATGGCACTGCCAACCACCGAGCCTCGCGCGGAGCGGGGCCCCAGCGAGCAGCCTGCGTGAACGAGGAGTGCTCAGGGGAGGGCTCCGGGGACACCTTCCCCTTCAGCTGCCCCCAGCTCACCCAGCCACCGTCTCACAGAGCTCCTGCCAGCGCAGAGAGCCTTTGCAGAGAGCCGGTGCCCCCCGGGGCTGCATTTCACGCCCGTGCCAAGCAGAGAGTGTCACCAGGCGGGGGGCTGGCGGGGACCCGCTGGCGGCCGCCGATGTTGTAACTCGGAGGAGCCCCATTTGCCGCTGCCCCTCACTGCCCGCTCCTTACAACATTTCGCCGTCCACCGACAGAGGCAGCTGCAACGTGAGAGCGAGGGCGGGCGGTGGCCCGGCGCGGGGTGGCTCCTGCCCAGCCGCGCTCATTGGCTCCGGCCCCTGTCCCACGCCCGGCCTTTGGCAGGCTCTGGCTACCTTCAAACCCTGTCCCCTCCTGACCGCTGGCCCAATGACATTACTCACTCGCTGTTGTTTTGAAAGGACGTTTGCAAGCTTTTCCTGTTATATTTTACCTCAGTAATGTTATCCCCAGCCCCTCCGGGCCTAGCGTTGCTGCGGTGAGGCGCTCCGGGTAGGCCGCGGTTGCCAGGCCAAGGTGGGCGCGGGGGGCTTAACTCTGCTCCAGAGAGGCTGGCACCTCTTTGAGTACATAAATACAGAGAGCAGCAGAAGCTGGAGCTCTGGCAGCTGCCCCGCTCTCAAAGCTCGGGGCCTGGTTGAGGAGGAAAGCTGTGAGCACAGGGCAGAGGTGCCCGGGTGTGTGACACGGGCAGTGTGATGTCCCACGCACACCAGACCTGCACATCAGACACCATCTCTGCCCACCGCAGGTGTTTCTGAGGCTGCCGCATGACTGACTTCTAAGAAGGTGGAGACGACACCACTTATAACATCTTGTCCTCCTTCGCTTCTCTCCTGGTGCTTCCGAAGCCCTTTTTATGAGCGTTATTCAACCAGTTCCTCCAGAAACTCCAGGGCACAGGGAAGCGGTGTGATCTCCGTTTCATAGGTGAAAAGAACCAAAAGGCACAGAAAAATGCTTGGTCTGTGCAAAAGTCCAGAGCAGTCAGGAGCTAAAGCTGGGCAGGTTAACATCATCTTGCAGCCACGTGAGCAACTGTACTTCGTCCTGCAGGACCCCACTGAAACCCAGAAGCAGCAGCAAGTCCACTTTGCCAAGATGCCCCCATTTTGCTCTGCTGTCCTCTGTCCCCCTCCTGCCACAAGGGCAGCCTGACCCCAGTGTCACATCCAGTTTTGCCTGCGGGGCTGGAAGAAGCCCTAAGGTGTCTGTTCAGAGGAGAAATGAGGCAGTGCAGGCTGGGCTTTGCTTTCCTCATGCTCCTCCGTGCCTGGGGGTGGCTGCTGCCAGGGTGGGTGTCCTGCGGGCTGCGACCACTGGAGGCTGGGAAGAGCTCATCTCCTTGGGTCAGAAAGCGAGGGAGGAGGAACTGTGCTTGCACACGGACCAGAGGGGAAAAGGTATTTCCGAAAAACCCAGCTATGCACAACTTGATTTTAGAATGACAATTCTCAAGTCATTCCCGCGAATGTTACTTCCTACTTGAGTGCAGCTGGTGTAAAGGAAATCATGAGATACTCAAGTGAGAACCTTGCCTTTTGTGCAACAAATTCCTCCCAAAGGACTGCTTTTGTAGTAAGGCCTTCCAGCCCTGCTTTTTGTCCTGATGGGGCAAACATCTCTCCTGTTCATGGCTCATCTTCATAACTCCGTAGCCTTTGTCACTCGTATCTTCTACAAAGAAAGGAATGCTCATCACACCACTGGTCAGCAGGGTCACCTGGGAATTTGAGTCTTAGTCTCCAAGGAATTGCACGTGCCCCAGAGCAAGGCAAGTTCCTTCCTTGGGCCTCCTGACTGTGCTGTGCTGTGCCTGCTGTGACTACAGCTGTGAATCCTGGCAGGGCATTCCATGGCCCAGGCCTCTCACCCGTGGGAAGAGAAGTTTCACTGCTGGCAGGGCAGCCGGAAAAGCACCTTGGGTAAGGGCTTTGGCACTTGATAACAGTAATTAGTACTAGAGTGCACAGCAATGAGGAAGAGTTGCTTTGTCCCATCCCAGCAGCAAGGCCACCCTGGCCTCCAGCTCTCATCACTGTGACATAACACATGCCGTCCCTGACATCTCCCTTTGGTGCACGGCTTGGGAGCATCAGGGAAAACCCAGTGTTGCTACATTGCATGGTGTTCACAACATGTCCTGAACCAAAGGGAGGCCAGAGGGAATTAAAGAGCGGCTGGGAACCACTCTGCCTTCAAAACAACAGTGAAGAGAACCCGGATGGGAAGTGGGCCTTTCCTGCCAGAGGAAGAAGCACTTTCTGTTCATCCCTCAGAGCCAGGCACAGAGCTCCCCACCCCAATAGCTCCACATCACTTTGCTCCATCAGCTCTTTAGAGTGACCCTGCAGGCCTGTCTAGGCAGTCTGAGGGGATTTGAGGATCTGAAGCCATTAGGCTGCAGGTGTTGCCACTTGGTTGGTTGTGTCTCAGCTAATTCAGGCTGCAGTGCCAAGCCCTGCTCTTTCCCATGTAATTGCTGTGGGTAAGTAAATAGAACATTCATGAGATTTTTGGTCCCATCATTAATTATTTCTGAAAGGGCTTTTAGGATACGCCTCAAAACCCCAGACAGAAAGATGACGTGCGTGACACCAAGATGCTCGCAGCAGCAGCTGAAACAAAAACAAGGAAAATCAGAAGATCTTTTGCTCCTTGTTCCTCTTTATTGTCACCTGGTCCCACTTCAGTGCAGACCCACCGAGCCTGGAAGTGACCCTTGGCCCAACCACTGCTCTCAGGGCTTATGTATCTCCACATGGGGTGATCTGGGGACTGTTGAGAGGTGCCTGGTGGCGTTGGCTGCTCCCACTTTTAAACGCTGGCAATTNGCCGCCGCGCCTGCTGCATGCTCGGTGCTCAGCCCCAGCCGGAGGTGGAAGATGGCGGAGCCGGGGCCGGATTGCAGCTCTCTGCTCGATGAGGATCTCTCCTCCTTCGTCTTCAGTTACCTCGCTGACAGCCAGGTAGGGAGCGCGGGGGAGGGNATCTGAAGCCATTAGGCTGCAGGTGTTGCCACTTGGTTGGTTGTGTCTCAGCTAATTCAGGCTGCAGTGCCAAGCCCTGCTCTTTCCCATGTAATTGCTGTGGGTAAGTAAATAGAACATTCATGAGATTTTTGGTCCCATCATTAATTATTTCTGAAAGGGCTTTTAGGATACGCCTCAAAACCCCAGACAGAAAGATGACGTGCGTGACATCAAGATGCTCGCAGCAGCAGCTGAAACAAAAACAAGGAAAATCAGAAGATCTTTTGCTCCTTGTTCCTCTTTATTGTCACCTGGTCCCACTTCAGTGCAGACCCACCGAGCCTGGAAGTGACCCTTGGCCCAACCACTGCTCTCAGGGCTTATGTATCTCCACATGGGGTGATCTGGGGACTGTTGAGAGGTGCCTGGTGGCGTTGGCTGCTCCCACTTTTAAACGCTGGCAATTTTAAGGTGTGCGTGGTGGCATTGCTCAGTGGGTACCTTCTGGGCGTGTGTCCCTGGGGAAGCCGCTCCTGCAAGAACCAAGAGGCACTTAAAAAACCCCAGAGAGCCTGGATGTGACCCCCGGTCTGACACGCTGCACCCCGCGCTTACACATCTCAACTCGGAGTGACCCAGCGGCACCGGGGGATGCTGGGCACCCCCGCTTTGGCGGGCTGGCGCTTCCAAGGGACACACAAAGCGGTGTCCCACGCGTGTCTGCAGAGCCCCCGGGGCGCTCCCTCGCAGCGATCCCCCCGTGCCCGGCTCCCGCAGCCGCGGGCGGGGGCTGCGGGCGNCGGCCGCAGCCCCGCAGCCCCGCCGGCGCTTTCAGCACCACTCGCACGTGGACTCCCGCGGCCCCCCCGTTCCCCCATCGGCCGGGAATTTGCGGGGGGGACAGGGGATAAGTTGACGGGTCGATGGGCTTCGGCAC
>VYXC01002155.1:0-55758 GCA_013397175.1 Platysteira castanea | reverse complement strand
GGGGGCTGACAGGAGCCGGGCTGTGGGATGAGTCATGCCGAGCGTCAATTCCACGCACACGGGCTGGGATCTTGGGGGATGGAGGTTTGGGGAGCGGGGGGGGGTGCGACAGCGAGAGGGGTCTCGGTGCCGCGAGTCGCCGGCTCCAAAATGTGGATGGGCTGTGTTTTGGACGGAGCTGGGTATTAAAATCAGATTAAGGCTCCTTGGCAGCTCCGGCGGGATCACGAGAGCGAGCCGTGCTGGCTATAGGGCTCGCATGCTTTTCCATTTTGGGGGCTGCAAGAGAGGCGCTATACAATAAACCGGGCAGGAGCCGGAGCCGAGGCTGAGCCCGAGCACCGCCGCGCATTTCGCAGTCGGCTTGATGAGGCTGCTGCAAGTGGGAAGAGTTTTCTGTAGTTATGTATCATCCCCCCGACCCTTCACTTTCATAATCACGGATTACAAAATAGCTCTGATTGTGAAGCGAGCGCCTTCATCCCAACCCTTGCTCTCTCACCAGTTCAGCCCCGGGATTGCAAACAGCAGGAGCGTGTGTGTTTGTGGCGAACAGGACGGGGACTAATCCTGCCGCCGTTTGGGTTCAAAACAAACAAGGGCTCGAGTCTTGGTAAATCAGATTTGCCCGCGGTGCGTGTGCCAGACAGAGCCAGGCAGGTCTTGCCACCAGCCAGACTGATGTGGTGCCGGCACCTCTGCTCGCATGCACCAGCGCCAGAGCGCTCCGGCTTGGCACGGGACCGGCCGGCTTCTGGGGGCAGAGCAGGGGGGAGGCAGCCCGGGTTCTTAACCAAGAGCTGCTGACAGGTTGATTACAGCAGAAGGGTCAGGAAAGGTGAGAAGTGGGCTGAGATTTTGTAAGCAGTTTGTGTGGTTTTTTTCCATTTTATTATTGCTGAGGGAACCGTCGGCTTGGAGGAGAGGAGGCTGCTCGTGTGGGATGCTTGTGTGGGATGCCATCCCCCGGAAGGGCAGCAGAAAATCTGCAGCTCCCACCAGCCCCATTGCTCCCTGAGCAGGTGAAAGTTCCTGGCTCCACTTCCCTGTAATAACCCTCCTGTTCTCCGTGTGTTAACCACGACGTGAAGAGCCCGTATGATTGCAGCACGCGCCTGGAGCCTTGTTTCTCTATTTCTTTGCTTTTTGGTCAGTGTTTGATGTGCCAATTTAGGAATCTGATTCCAAAAAGGGACTGCTAAGGGAGGGGAAAAAAAAAACCTACAAATTGTCCTCCTTCTCTGGTGCAAGCCCACCATGTTGTGAACATTCCCTGGAAAATTTGGAACTGTGAAATGGCCTGTGCTGAAATGAGACCGTGTTTATGAAATGTGGTTGGCTGTGTCCCCTGTTTTCTCTCCCTGTCCCCGGCGTGCTCTCTGCTGGAGGGAGCAGCACACGTAGTGCTGGTCCGAAGTCTGCAGGTGTGGGAGAAGAGGAGCAGCGAGGGCAGCGTTGCAGCTCGCTGCAGCTCCCGTGCAGCCCCTCTGTGCTCTCCCATCCGGCGCCTGCTTTCGATAATTCCATTTCCTCTTCTGCCCCCACGTGCGCTGAGGGGCTCAGGGCTGGGATGGGAAGAAAAGAGAAGAAGGAAAAAGGAAGAAAAAACAGCCCCCCCCCCAGCTGTGATTTGCATGCATTTGCTTAAGAAGCGCCTGAAGTTGTAAGCATGTGTTGTGCTTGTACCTTAACCTCTGATGAAACTGAGGGAAGGCTCCAGCCCTGGCTCTGTCACATGCTGCCTTCTAACTGGGAGCGGGAGGCGGGCCGGGCTGGTGCTGACGTCTCTCCCCATTACTACTGCACGAGCCTCTGCTTACAACTGGGTTGCTGACTTCTCAGTGGAGCCCCAAAGCTGCTTCCCCAAAGACCCCAGTGCTCCAGCACGAGAGCAGATTATCCTGAGAGGCTGCGATGTCAGGAGGCCACAAGATGATGAATAGCAGCCGTTTCCTTCGTGGAAATTTTGAGGAACTGGGGCTCTCCTCCTCTCTCGCCCATGCTCTGCCCCAGTCCTTGCTTGTGCAGTAGGTTTTGAGAAAGGCACAGTTGGTGCTGGTGCTGGGTGATCCCTTCCTCTCCAGGGGAGGAATCCTGAGCAAGGCTCACGGGGAGATGCAGGGAGAAGGTTTTTCATGGGTATCCGCATCAGTCCCTTAATCATAAGAGTTTGTGCTGAGGGTGCCTGCTAACCTCTATTTACACATTGAGGACAGCGATGATTCACGTGGTACCTGCATTGCTACAGAGAGAAAATCAGGGTTTTTCACTTGATATCTGCCTTTCTCCTGCCAACTCCTTTTTTCCTTTTTTTTTTTTTTTTGCCACAAAAAAGAGTAATTTTGTTCTGCTGTGCCTCAAAATGTGTCATTTCTGGGCCTGCTTAATCCATTTTGTGCAACTCTGCTGCTCGGAGGTATGGAGCTGGTTGTAGCTGGTTCATCTGCTGGCACCAGGCACTGGGAAGTGCCAGCCAGGCAGCTCTGCCGAGAGCACCACGGAGCAGCCAGCAGCTCTCAGCATCCCTGTGAGAGGCTGGAGCTCTGTGGCTCTTACGGCTTCAATTTGTTTAAAAACCCCAAACAAAGTGCAGCAGGGGGGGGAATAAAAAAAAACCCCCAGGCTGCTTCTCGGAGGGATGCTTAAAGATCACATGAACTGAAATACAATATTCCCTCTTTAACTTCCCAGCCTCCTGCTAACAGCTTAATCCATCGATGAGTGCAGGAGGCACAGCGAGCCCGCGCTGGGTTGGCATTTCTAGTGATGAAGTGGGGATGCATCCCTAATTTCTGATAGTCCTCACTGAGCTGACCAATATCCTGCTTTTTCTATGGCTTTTCTCTCGAAGATTTGGGGTGGGTTTGGACGACAGACGGCCCGAGGGCCTGTGCAAAATGCATCCTCAGCTGCATTGCTGCAGCGTGGTCAAAGGGCTGCTGCAGTGCCGGGGCTGGAGAAGGCTGAAGTTGTCTGGGAAGCAGGGTTGCCGTGTCCTGGTGGCTGTCGCCGTGCTGGAGGGTGCTGGGGATGCTGGTGGCTGTCCCCACCACAGCAGAGGCTGCGGAGGCTGGCGAGCACAGCAGAGTCTGAGCTGAGCCAGGAGAGAGAGCAGCCGGCAGCGGCCGGAGGGAGAGGAGGGCTGGGCTGGAACCTGCTCCTCGGAAAGCCTCCCCACACACCTGCCTGCCTTCCCCCCGTGGTTCTGGCCGCTGTTCCACACCCTGGCAGTGCCCCAGGGCTGCCCCACACCAGAGGGTTTCCCCCACCTGCCCGCACATCCCTGGCCCGCTCTCATGCCGTCATGGAAGGGCACCTCTCCAACAGGTGAATAATTAAGGGCTCAAGCAAGGGCCTCCAGCAAAGGGAGCTTTGTGAGGGAGAGGGATCTCTCGCACATTAACCTTTCCAATGTCAAAAGCCCTTTTGTAGGGAGGAACTCCAGTCCCACGAGCTGTTTGGCACGCTTGGTTGTCTAATTAAAAATGCTCGGGGAATGCGCCTTCCAGCCCCAAACCCCTGGATTTGGGGAATGGGTCCCACATCCCCGGTGCAGGGCTGGGGACAGGGATGCCACAGGCTGGCTCCTGGCAGATGATTTGTTGTGCTGCCAGCTACTGGTGCCAAGGGCAGGAGCCCACCAGGCTTTGGGATCCCTTTTGGTGAGACTGGGGGCTGTGGCAGGATGTGGGAGCTGCAGTGCTGTAGTGACAGGGCAAGGAGAATGGATTCAAACTGACATAGAGTAGGGTTAGATTGGCTATTAGGAATAAATTCCTCCCTGTGAGGATGGGAGGCCCTGGCACAGGGTGCCCAGAGCAGCTGTGGCTGCCCCTGGATCCCTGGAAGTGTCCAAGGCCAGGTTGGATGGGGCTGGGAGCAGCCTGGGATAGGGGAAGGTGCCCCTGTGCATGGCAGGGGTGGGATTGGGATGAGCTTTAAGGTCTCTTCCAACCCAAACCATTCTATGCTTCTGTGAAGGACACGATTCCCCCTGGCCAGCATGTGCCAGCACCTTGGAGGCTTGGGGACACCACTGGGCTGGGGCAGAGGCATTGAGCAGGGCCAGATTGCTGCCAAATGCCACCACCGAAGCCACCGCTTTGCATGCCCGTGGCCTTGGGGAGAGAGATGGTGTCACCAGGGTGAGGGGCAGCGTCCCCGTGGCGCTCTGCAGCCCCGGCTCTGTCGGGGAAGGGAAGTGCTGTCCCCAGAGATGTGACTCCACCGGGACCACGCGGGTGGCACTGGGCGGCCGCCACCGCGGAGCCGGGGACGCGAGGTGCTGGCAGGGCCTCGGCTGCAGACACGTTTGCCGGAGGAATCGGCTTCAGGCTCCCGCAGCTGAGCCCTGCTCCATGGCAACCCGGCGCGGGCTTATATTTCTCGTGACTGCTTGGCAGCCTGAAGTGATTTAGCAGGGGGGAACTCTGTACGCGCCGGAGCCGCCGCCAGCGCGGCCGTGCCGGGGTGACCGCCACGCTCCCGGCCCTGCGGCACTCCAGCTGCCGGGGCACCCCCTTCCCACACCCCCCGAGTGGGCAGCCTGGACGGGCAGGATCCCACCTCCCGCTGCCTGCAGAGCCGCCTTCTCGCCGGTGCCTGGACAAGGATGTTTTAAGCTGCCTGTGCTTGTAGTAACGAGCCAGGGACTAAAGGTTGAAGTTAATGGGGCGAGTGGTCAGGTGAGGTAGTGACCTACTTCCAGGGGCACCGGCACCGTAGGCACTGGGTGATGGTCCAGCCAATGTGTTTCCCTTCTCTTATCGCTCGGCCGTTCTGCTTTTCAGCACTTTTCCTGAACTCTGGCTCACAAATTATTATTTATTTATTTATGGCGGTTGTTTTCCTTCTCTTCTTTTCCTTTCAATAACGGGAGCTTCCAAGAAACGCCGAAGGACTTTGCACAGCTCTGGCTGTACTCAGGGTCTTGTCAGCCCTGTCCTTATCCAGCCCCGTCTCACTGCACTTCCCCACGTGGAGGCAACAGCCAAGGCCGAGCTGCTGCATTAAACCAGCTCACTGCTGAATTAACACAGGGAAAAGTAAAAGCTGGAAATCTCCTCTGGCCCTGGAAGATCTGGAAACCCCCTGGGGGGAGTGTGGTATCTGCTGGTGGGGGATGTGGAGGGGCTGTGCAGCCCTGGGGACACGGCCCCATCCAGTAGCCAGAGTCACCTTTGATCTCTGCCGGCTCCGGGCAGCAATGTGGGGCTTAGGGAAAATACTTCCCTTATCTCACATCCCACTGTCCCGAGGCAAAGCCGGCAGGCACTGGGAGCTGGATGGGCACCCCAGCACCAGGAGCTTCCTTGGAGGAGCACGATGGTGCTGAAGCGTGCCAGGAGCTTTTTACATCTTCGAGCCCACTGTCCCCATGGCCCCCTGCCCACCCAGCCTGGCGATGGGGACGAAGGCTGGGGAGACCATCGGAGGGCTGATGTGGCACTTCTCCCCTCCCCTGGGATGAGCAGTACATGCTTTATATGGATGTTTTTGTGCTGAGGTGGCGCCTCAAGCTCTCGCAGGGACTACAGTTGCGGGGCAGCAGCATATCTTTACTGAGATGCATTTTCTGAATTCTTCCTGTGCGCCCTGCGGCCTCGGCCAGGGCAGCAGCAGCCCCTCTGCTGAGCCAGCGCACGGCCAGGCCCCTCGGTTCCTGTTTCAGTTTGCTGCGGGTTTCACTCAGAGAACAGAAGCTCATCACTGCTGTCACTTCTGCTCCCCTCCTTTGTCTGGGGAGGCTGCAGGACCCGGTTTCTCCCCGCCAAACAGGGGGAGCGGGGTGGGAAGTGTCATCCTTTCCCCCCCGCCGCCAAAGCTGCCTTCTCCACCTATTCCCCGAGGAACCCTCATTTCCTAATTTTCATGGACGTCAAGAGCAAGGAAATCCTGTGGCGAGGGCCGAGCGTCCTGAGCCGGGGCTCGGAGCCTGAGCTGGGGCAGCCGGCGGCGCGGTGGGGACGGAAGGAAGCCCAGCTGCCTCTCTTCACGTTTCTTCTCCTCCCTCCTGCGCCGTGGAGGGGGGATGTGGCTTTCACAAGTGACAGCTGGGGACCTGGCTGTCCTGCCACGAGGTGACCCACGGCTGGAGCAGCCCCAGCTGTCCCGGGGTGCAGGGGAGCTGCCGAGCAGTGTTTTTGCTGAGCCCTTCTTTCATTTTTTAGCCAAATTCCTAGGGAGGAGGGAGTCGCGTTATTATTTTTTCATGAAGAAAGCGCATCTGTAGCTGCAGGGTGTTCAGGAGACTGCCACGACCCTTTGCATGCACACAGGACTGGCAGGGCTGGGCTGCAGCCGAGCTGGGCTGGAGCTGAGGTCAGCGCTGGTCACACTTGGCCATGGCACGTGCCGGGGTGACATGGAGGAGCTGGAGGTGCCAAACATGAAAGGGTGGAGCAGGAACAGGCTCTGGTTCTCTTTCTCCTGCAGAGGCCAGTCCCTCTGCCAGCACGGTGTGGTGACGCTGGTGGGCACAGAGCTGGGGTGGCCGTGGCGCTTTGCTCCACGTGTGATGCCCAGGCAGAGCCCACACTCCCTGGGCTGGGAGCAGGGTGAGATCTCACTGCCTGCGTGTGGGATCGGGGCTTGCAGGCAGAGCAGGGCAGGGGCTGCACCCTGGTTTGTGCCAGGTGAGCTGCCAGCACCCACTCCTGCCACACACAGGGTGCTCACCGGGCACCAGCACGGCGGGGCTGAACTTTGTCCAGCTTTAGTCCTCTGGCCTGATTTCTTGGCACTTTCCCTGCCTCGGTGCAAATGTTTGCAACTTCCACGGCCCTTGGCTTCCAGCTAATTAAACTTTGCATTCCCGTCGGCTCCCTGCAAGCCGCGGCTGCTGAGCTGCTTCCCTTTGCCCCCGGGGCTCGGGGACCTGCGGCTCTGCCCGTGCCAGGTGTGTGCGGCTCAGAGCCACCTTCCCGCACCTTAATGACAGGAGGGTTTGCAAACCTCCCCTCGAACAGCATGAACCCCAGAGTTCTGCAGAGCTGGAGATTTCTCCTTTCTCCAGCATCGTTTCTCCTTTCGAGCGGGCTCGCACACAGTCACGACCAAACCGTGCTGATAATGAAAAGAAAAAAAAAATCGCAATTTTTTTTCTTAAAAAGGAAGTTTCTGTTTCTGTGTGGGCCCCACAGGGAGGCTGGCGCATGCGGGTTTGGAGTGCTAGAACCCATTTCCCAGGTAACAGAACTCAAGCCTGTGAGAACTGTGTGGTTTTCTCAGGCTGAAAGGTTGGATGGTATTTGAGCTGCTTTTTTTTTCCCTTGTTGCCGTGTTCTTTTAAGAAGGAATAAGTATGTCTATTTATATATATTTTGAAAATGAAAGCACGTGGCCCGTGTCCCCAGAAACCCTCACGGTATGCTGTCACCCAGCTCTGGGAGGGGGACACTGCTTTGCTGGTGACCACGCCCCAGCCCTCCCCAGCAGCTGAACTGGGGAGCAGCCCCTGGAGCATGGGGTGAGCCGTGGTAGGTGTGCAGGACATTCTCTTGGGAATTCTCCATGGGACCAGAGGCTTCAGGATGTGGATGCAGCAGGAAGGAAGTTGGTAGCTGAGAGGAGAGCGGAGTCCTGGGGGGATGTTGGGACAGCACGGATGGGAAGGGCTGGAGCTGCTCACTTGATTTACTCCTGTTGACTCCTCCTGCCCATGCTTTGGGTGGTGCTGCCTGGGCTGCCTGCAGTGCTGTCTTCTCCATTCCTCTACTCTGGGATGCAGAGAGGTCTCCCTGTGCAGAACAGGGCTGCCCGTGAGGGTGTGCCTGCCCTGGCTGCCTCCTCTCAGTGTCCACCTCCTGCCCGCTGCCCGTCTGCCCAGAGGAGCTGCAAACCCGTCTGCACGTCCAGCTGAGTCGAAAATACATGAAAGGCAGATTATCAGGGGGAGACTGTCCTCATCTCTGCTGCTCGCTTATGGCAGTGCAAGGACCTGGAAATACAGCTTTCAAGTTTCTCTCTGTATTTATGTAACCCAAACGAACTCTTTTTTGGAAAGAGCCACTCTGTCTCATTTAGATACCTAAATATAGCAGCCGCTCCAGAGGCAGGATTAGCCTGTGAGTGCCCTGGCGGGTATGGGACCTTTGTGCACGGGTGTTACAGGGACTTTAAACCCCATTCAGTGGGGCCTGGGGGGATTATTCCCCTTGCCATTATCAGGATGGGCTTGCAGTGTTCCGGGTCAGCGGGGAGCTCACGGTAGTGACCGGGTTGGGAAGCACAAACCTGTGGAGATGTGGACTGCAGGGATTTTTCTAAATGTTTTGATGCCTTTTGAGGCCAGAGCCCATCTATGCCCAAACACGCTGTTTGTTATTGTGCCATCCCCTCCCCTTGGAGGGAGGATCCGTGCTCCAAAGCACTGAGGCAGAGCTGAGCTATGGGGTGAAACCTCCACATCCAGCCCTGCCAAAGGGCCCCGTGGGCCTGCAGCACCTTGGGGTGATCAGTCAGGGCTGCTGGAGTGGAATCACCCCCACGGGGTGGGGCTGGGTGGAAAGGCAGGAAAGTGCAAGGGTCCTTCTGCCCGTAGGTGCACCTCAGGCAGCAAAGCCTTTGAGCTCCTTTAGGGAAAGGTGTGGGACCAAACCTTTGAAATGCCAAGCTCAGGGACACCCCACAGGTGCCATTTCCCTTTGCCAGGAACGTTCATGGACGTTCAGGGGCACCCACCCTCCCGAGCACCAGGGCCTGTGCACTCCTCTGAGACACAGGTGGTGCCAGGATCTGGGCACCGTGCACATCCCATGGACCCACTTCTGCTTCTTCACACACCAGAGCTCTTTGCCTTTGGAGTGAGCACAAGAGATGGGTCCGACCACGTGGTGTGGGGGGGCTCTGGTGCACCCCTGGGATCAGCCAGGCTTGCACCTTGCACCAAGCATGGACGGGAACTGAGTTTCTCAGAGGTGCACAAGGTGACCTTTGCTTCTGTCTCTTAGCACTTCCAGCTGCCCTGCAGTGAGGGTGCCATGTGTCCCTTCCAAGGGAGAGGGGAGCAGCTGTTTGTGTGTGTGTGTGCTGGTGTCCCAGGGACCTGGGGACAGACACATGCTGCAGGGGTCTCTGCAGCTGGCTCGTTACAAGAGTGTGGAGAGGACACCCTTGTGTTCCCCTCCTGCTTTGCAGCCCTGACATGAGAGCAGCTCCCTGGTCTGGTGCTGCTGCAGGGGCTCCTTGGGGTTTGGAGACACACAGGGGCTGCCTCGTGTTTCCTGCAGGAGAGGAGAGGATCCCTCAGCTGTCTGAGCACTGTCTCTGTGCTTCTCGTGTTGCTTCCTTTGCACACAGCAGCTCTGACTCCCTGCATGCCTCATCCCCCCGCTGCCCATCCCTGCCCCTCGCTGTGCCCTGTGCCCAGCTCGGAGCTGTGCAGCCTGTGGTGTGCAGGCTCCTCTGCCACCCCCGCCATCCCCCCGGGGCAGGAGCCACCTGGTTAAACCGTGGGACCCCAGGGACGTGTCGGTGAACACCTGCACGCTGGCTTCACACGGTGCCCTTGGACACCCTTGCAAACCCCGGTGTGATGTCCCCTCAGCTCCCGCTGCACCACGGGGACCAGGCAGGTCCTGCTTGGGTGAGTCCCTGCTCAGGTCTGTGTTCTTCAGCCCTAGCAGGGCGCAGGTGAAATGGAGAGGGCAGAGGCTGTGCCGTGGGAGGGGAGGCGGCAGCGCAGTGGGGCTCCATGCGGAGGGCTCGCAGTGTCCCCAGGATCCCCGAGCTCCCTGGCAGATGGCTGCAGCCCTCCCGCCCTGCTCCGAGGAATACAAATGTGCGGCAGATACGGTTACCCGGCCCCGGCAGCGGTGTTGGCTTTCATCTAGATCGATATCCCTGCCGGCCTGCGTCTGCCAGAGCACTCAGCTGGCAGCACCAGCCTGGCCGGGAATAGACACCTGCCGAGACTCTGCTGCCCGCTGCAGCCCCTGCCTGTCCGTGTGTCCGGCTGCCTCGCTGTCCGGCTCCATCATCCGTAAAATGTAATAAATAGGGCTGTAAGCCTTTTACAAAGTCTATTTCCACTCTTGGATCCGGGATTTAATGCATGGCTGCTTAGAGAGGCTGAGG
Source organism: Platysteira castanea (assembly GCA_013397175.1). Classification (NCBI taxonomy): domain Eukaryota; kingdom Metazoa; phylum Chordata; class Aves; order Passeriformes; genus Platysteira; species Platysteira castanea. The sequence goes on along the minus strand of VYXC01002155.1, from coordinate 45,681 downwards.
ATTTCAGGGGTCATCAAGGCTAATTGCACTGCTGGAATAAAAGGGTGCATGGCGAGGATCCTGTGCGCGGGCGGGAAGGGGTGCCGGGGGTCCTGGCCCCCCGCCCGCTGCCCCGGCCCCATGTGCTCGCTGCCAGCAGCCCCGGGAATGCCACGGCCTCGCGTGGCAGCTTGGCAGGGGCTGGGGTCCCCAGGGAGGGCTCATTTGGGGCCGGGGAGGCTGAGCCAGCTGGGGAGTCACATGCTGCAGGTGTTCGGTTCCCCAGTGCTCCGTGGTGTCCCTGTGTGTCTGAGCGGGCGCGTCTGGCTGGAGCGTTTGATCTTAGATGACCTGTAAGCCAGGGAAAGCCTCTGCAGGGCCGAGGGCCAGTGAGGATCAGGGCTGTCCCAGTGCCAGCTCAGCCCCAGCCTGCAGCATCTCCTTCAGCTGCAGAGAGGAGCTGGGTACCACCCTGCCAGGCTGTGCTGGCGGACCCTGATGCCACAAGCTGGGGTGTGAAGGGATGTGTGTCCTGCTGCTGGGGAGACAGCCCCCCCGGGAATGGGAATGGGAATGGGAATGGGAATGGGAATGCAATGCTGGGAGCAGAGCCTGGGGCACAGACCCGAATGGGTGCTCCAGTGCTGGGTGTGCTGGGTGGCCAGCACAGGGCTGGGGTCAGGACCTGGACAGCGCTTTCCTGGAGGTGCCAGGGAGGGGCGGATGGGATGTGCAGGCTCTGCATCACCAGGACAGCTGGCAGCCCCACGCGCCCTGTAAGGCGAGGGGGACCCAGATGCCCTGAGGCTGCCGGGGCTTCGCCCTGTGCCAGCCGCTCGCTCTTGCAGGGCTGGCAGGGCTGTGCCGCCGGCCACGGCAGACGGAGGACGCCAGCTCCGCTCAGTGACTTCGCTGGCTGATCCCGTCATCTCCATCTCGCGCCAAGTGCTGAAGTCGCCATGGAAACCGGCATGGCGGCAGCCTCGCCAGCAGCTCCGCGGCATCCTCGCTCTGAGCGCCGGCCGGTGCCGTGCTGGTGGCGGGTGACCGGTAGCAGGTGACCGGTGACCAGTGGCAGGTGACCAGTGGCAGGTGACCAGTGGCAGGTGACCGGTGGCGGGTGACCGGTGGCGGGCTCGGCCACCGCTGCGGGTCCCCATTCCCCAAGGGTGTCAGTGCCTCTGCTGGGCTCGGGGATGCGCACAGGGCCCTTCCCCAGTGCCATGGCAGGGCCCGATCCATTAGCGCTCCTCTGTCCCGCAAAGCGTCGCAGGAAGCCCAGAGCAGGAGCCCGATAGTACTGCTATTAATAGTACCTGCTCACAAAGTTATCTTTAGCTGCACTGCTCCCACCTTCATTCATAACAGCCACGGCACGGGCCTGACTCCTCGCCCTGCTGCTGGAGTGGCTCTGAGGCAACCCCGGCCTCCCCAGGTGCCCCACTCACCTGGGCTTCCACCACTCAGCAGCCTTGCCTTTGCCTGTGGAAGTGGATGGGCTTCAAACCTTTCCCCGTAGTGGGAAGTGAAGCTGGATTTTTTTTTTGCAGGGTTCATTTTTCTGTGGTGACCGTAACTGTGAACTCTGCTTGGCTTTGCCTCTCCTCCCACGTTGCCCCTGTTCAGCAGGGCTGTGTCTTGCCAAAGGCTTTCTCCCTGGAGCATCCCTGCTGGAAGTCCAGGCTAGTGCTGGGATTTTGCTTGATCAGTAGAGGAGGCAGTGCCTGAACTTGACTATTGGGGATGGAGTTTTTCCGCTTGTATTTCAGTGGGTGTTTTCTTGGATTTCAAGCTGTGGTCCACCCTTCCCAGCATCTTTCATCTGCAGAGCTCACACAGCTCCTGGGAGGGTGCAGGGCTTTGAAAGGGCTTTGAGGATTCAAGGGCTCATCCCACTGCTTTGAGGCAGCATCTCCCACTGTTGCCAGGGAAAGGCCTATTTCTCCTATTCTTGAACTCGGCAGTCACCGAGTTCCTCAGGTTCCTGGGTTAATCTGTTCCTGCCTTTAATGAGCTGCCTCATTAAAGTGTTTTTCCCTAATAACCAACCCTCCAGGCTGGGTGATGTTCAGCTGCAGACAACTGGAGACCTGCAGGCTGCAAAGGGCTGTTCAGGCTGCATGTGGGGTGCAGGATGAGCACCATCCCTCTTCTCCCACACGGTGCCAACAAGGCTGGGAAGGGAGCAGCCCACAGCACCCCAAACCTGCCTCTGCTGGGCTTCCCCACCTGATTTACTGCACCCACAAACTGCAGGGCAGGCTGCACTGGGGATGCCATTGCCCTCGGGGTGCAGCAAACTGGGGATACTGGAGCTAAACCATCCTGCTGCAGAGTCTTCCCACAAAATGTTCTTCCCCAGGGATGTGCAGCACTGGGGCTGCTCGACGTCACCCAAGAGCCGAACCTGTGGGTGCACGCCCGCACCCCTTGGGCTGGGAGGCATCTGCCCAACCCTAATGAGGGGGTTTGAGCTGCTTGCCTTGGTGCCTGGGAGCTGACCGGGCTGGTTTGGATAACTGGAAGTGGAAATCTCCCTCCTGGGGGCCTGCTCTGTGTGGAGGAGTGCACACACAGCTTGCAGCCGTGGCCTCACGGGAGCATCCATCCCGCAGGCATCGCTCCCACCTGGTCCCCTTTTCCTGTAAGCACCTGTCCCACCTGGTCCCCCACCTCTGTGGTGGCTGCCCTGGGCGAGCAGGGTGAAGGCTGGGAGCCCTTGGAGCAATGGCCACGACGGAGCAGCTTCAGCAGAGCCTCTGGCGAGGCGGCAGCGCCTCACGGCTGCCGCAGCCCCTGGCCCCAGGCCGTGGTTTTTAGGGTGGCAATGATGCAAGGCAGGAAGGTGCCTGGGACTGGGGCTGCTCCGTTTATATTTAGCTGACCCAGTTGCTGAGCGGGGGCTGCTGGCCCCTCCTGGTGCTGCACTTGGGGTGCTGCGAGGGGATGCAGCAGCAGCAGCATCCGGCTGGGAGCTCGTCCTGCATCCTTGCATCCCTGCATCCCTGCATCCCAGCATCCCTGCATCCCTGCAGCCTGCATCCCTGCAGCCTGCTCTGGAAGGGCTGGGCTGTGCCAACACCCACTCTGCAGCCTGCCAGCCCCTCAGCACCCCTCCTAGCCTCCCCCAGCACCCCAGGTGCCCCAGGGAAGGAGGAGCTGCTGGTGCCCCAGCAGAGATGGACAGGCAGCAATTGCTGCTGGAGGGGCCACCCTGAGGTTGTGCACAGGCTGAGGCAGGATCAGGCAGTGCTCAAGCCCCATTCCTAGAGGCTTCCCATGAGGTTATCCTGCCTCTCCAACCTCAGCTCACCCCGCCAGCATCCTGCTGCTGTCTGCGGTGGGTGCTGCCGGTGTATGAGGGGCTCGAGGGAACTCCTGGAAAGCGTTGGGCTGCCAAAACACATCCTCTCAGTGCCAAGCACCTGCGAGGCAGCTGCTTCCCCAGGGCAGGAAGGAGATAAAAAGAAAACCTCTTTCAAAGGCAGGGTGGCCTCCTCCCCGGGATCAGGGCGTGTGGCCAGGATGCTTTCCCGAAAAGAGCCGCTCTCCCTGCGTGGTTGCCGGTGAGGGGCTGGAGGGGACATGGTGTTCCCATGCTGATGTCCCTGTGGCTGGGTGTTTCCAGGGCTGTTGTAGTTGGCACACCTGGAGAAAGGCGAGTCCCCAAGGCAGGTCAGAGCACAGCACTTGCTGCGGAAAGGGAAATTAATTATGGGCACTTTGCTGCACTCCAAGTGACTGCAAAGGCTGATGTTTCTCCTGTTGGCCGATAAACTAATTGTAATGGCAAAACCTCAACAAAAGCCAGGCTCTTAAATGCTTTCTTAATTAATATTTCTCAATAATCACTTGACGTCAATGACCAATTAAAACTTTGGAGAAGGGAAGTTGTTGTTAAGTGCCCGATACCTTTGCTCCTCCAGTCGCTGCAGCTCTGATGAATCCTGCAGGAAAGCGCCGGGAAGGCCAAGCCCGATGTTTTTAAAGGAAAACATTTAGCAGGAAAAACGTGAATATTCACGTGAGTGTCCGCAGGGACAAGAGGAGGGAAGCTGAGCAGTCACTTGGCTCTGCTGCTCCCTGCTGAGCAGCCAGCAAGGGATGGCAATGCGGGCACCCAGAGGGGTGGCACCCAGGGGTGCCCCTTCCCTGCCCCTCCGGTGTGCTGAGCCCCCAGGGGCAGCACGAGTGGAAGGGCACCTTTTCAGAGAGTCCATGTTCAAGGGGTCTTTAAGGTCCTGCTGAGTGTCCTGTCCCGTGGTGGGTCACCTCCTTTATTTGTCATGTGCCTCCTCCTTCTCCTCCTTCTCTTTCTCCTTCTCCTCCTTCCCACAGCCTGTCTGAGGTCAGCATCTCCCAGCTCGGCCCTGCCAGGCCTGAAAGCATCACCAGCTGGATTTTTTTGGGTGGGAGTTGAGTGGTCCCCCATCTGTCTGCTGTGAAGGAACCTCTGGAAAGCTGCCATCCATCTCCCTGCAGTGCTCGTGGCTGCAGCGCAGTGCTGGGAGGGTTAAAGTCCTCCTCCTCCTCCTCCTTCTCCTCCTTCTCCTTCTCCTCTCAGCTTCACAGCCATCTTAAAACCGCTGGAGCCAGAGCTGTGCACTCCTTGCTCCCGCTCCTTTTACAGTATGGGCTGGCTGGCCAGGGAACCCTCATCCATCCAACTCTTTTCCTTCTTTGGCTGTCCCCTGCTCTGCCTGCCCGGGCACTGCCTCCCTCCCACGGGACCCGTGCCCCTGGCGAGGGGCGATGGCCGGGGCCAGGGGCTGCCCCGGGCTGGGCTCAGCAGCCCCAAGGTGAGATTTTTGCCCGGGTTTCTCCAGGACAGCGCTGGGCGTCTGCCAAGGTGGATGCCAGCAGCTCCTGGGCACCGATGGCACCGAGTGAGCACTTTATGCCTGCAAATCCCTTGGCAGGCGTCAGGAAAATCCTCCCGTGGGAAAGGTGGGAGAGGGTCACAGCTGGGAGCCAGAGGAGGGCGAGCAGGGTGGCAGGGCAGGGAAGGAGCCTTGTGGCAGAGTATCCCATCAAGGATGGGCACGGGGCTCTCCCCAGCAGGACAGCAGCAGTTCTGGAGTGGGGAAGAAGCAGTGGGAAGCCCTCCAGGCCAGGGAGCCGCAGGCAGGCAGGCTCTGCTCCCCACTGAGCTCTTCCCCTGCCTGTCACCCCTCACAGCTGGGCTCGGGGCTCCCGGGGGTGTTGCTGGCGGCCGTGGGAGAGTTGCTGGAGCCGGTGCTGGTGGCCAGGCACAGCCCCGGCCCTCTGTGTGTCAGGACAGCAGCAGCACGTGCTCCTGGCTCTGGAGCCCAGTGTGGCCTCTTACCCAAATACCAGCTGCTGCCCAAGGGTTTATGCCCCTCCTGAAGCAGGGGAAAGCAGGGGAAAGGCCTCTGGGGCTGAGGGGGGAGGCAGAAACAGGGCGTCCCTGTGTCCCCTCTGTGCTGCTTCAGCAGATGTCAGCACAGGGAGGAGGAGGAGGAGGCCACCCAGGGATCACATCTGGGGATTTTTTGGCTTGCTGAAAGTTCGTGCATAGGATGGTGCCTGAAAAGGGAACGAGGGGAGAAGGGACAGCAGCCCCAAAAGGCACAGGGAGGTCTTTGGTGCTGCAGGTCCCTGGGGGTCACTGGCAGAAACAGCCTCTCTGCAGTGCCCACGGCAGTGGGGACACTCTGGTGGGGGCAAGAACCCGTCATTCCATGGGAGTGGCTTTTTCAGGAGCCCCGTGCCTCGTCCTGCCTGTCCCTGTATGGGGACAGCAGCCTGGGGTACGAGATCCTTTCCATCCCTGGGCATCGACTGCTTCTGCAGCCACCAGGCTCAGCATCCAGCAGGGGCTGGGATGCGCAGGGCAGGGACTGTCACCTCTGTCCCCACGGGGGGATGCTCTAAGGGGCCGTGTCCCACCCTCCCAGAGCCCAGGTGGATGTGCAAGGGTGGGTGAGCAAGGGTGGGTGAGCAAGGCAGGGTGTGAGCAGGAGTGCCAGGCAGGTTCCCAGTCCCCTCCCGGGCAGGTGGCACGGGCACAGCGGGCACCAGGCTGCCTCTGCTGCTGCCACCACTGCATCCGACCGTCCCCAAGGAGCGTTTGCTGCTGGTGGGACAAGGCAGCCCCGACAGACCCCACAGCTTGTGGGACCCTTGAGTGGCCCCAGTGGCAGCATGTGGGGTGCAGGAGTGGTGCTGCCGTGGGTCCGGCTGCTCTCCAGCAGGGACGATTAATCCTTAACCCTCTCCTGGCACTCTCCACCCTCCCGCTTGGCCGGTGGGGTGGCTGTGGGGGGAAACCTGGGGAGCCGGGGGCTGTTTGCTTGGGCCAGGGCCGTGCTGGTGGGGCAGGGTGGCTGGCAGTGCTGGCAGCAGGGCCCTGGCCACCCAGGGAGCAGGGTGTCCCAGCGTGACCCGGCCGGGAGCCCCGGCAGCAGCAGGAGGCAGGAGGGATGCCTGGAGTTCCGTCCCGCTTGGCCCCGTCTCAAAGGGACTCGGTGCCAGCCGTGGGGGGATGGCTGCTGCGAGTCCCAGCAGTGCCACAGCCCGGCCTGGCTGCCTGGCCGTGCAGGGCGTCCCTTCTTGTCACCCCTTTCTCCCAGCTGTGCTGATGGAGGCACCCAGGCCTCCTGCCAAAGGATGGGTGGCTTTCCTGTGGCTTCCCCGCCGCCAAAACTCAGGGATGCTCCCTCACCCAAGCCAGCCACGGGTGCCAGTGCTCAACCTGGCTGCACTTGCTGTCTCCCTGGCACTACAGGCAGGGGATCCCTTGCCAAGCTCTGGGGTCACACCAGGATTTATCTCTCTTTTGCATATCCTGGAGGGAAGGAGATGGAGGCCCGTGGCTCGATGGCAGCCATGGCTCCCTGCCCCTCCTGCCTCTCTGCTCCATCTGTGGCTGGTTTGGGTGAGGAAGATCCCTGGATTTTGGCAGTGGGGAAGCCACAGGAGAGCCACCCATCCTTTGCCAGAAGCCTGGGTACCACCTTTGCTCTCACCAAGAGCAGGGGACCCCCCTTCCCACCCAGGTTGGACCCGCTCATCTAAACCCTTATGGGGTGCAGAGTGGGGCATTTGGACCCAGTCTCATCTCTCAGGAGACAACAGGTTTAGGGATTATTTATTTTGCACCCTGTTTGGGCCAGTGTGGGTCTGTGGATGTATCCAGGCAGTCCCAGCCGTGGGTGAGGGGAGCATCAGCGCAGCCCCTGGCTCCTCTCACACCAAACCCAGCAGCTGCAGGGTAATAAATGAGGAGTCTATATTTAGACACCGTGTCTGGAGCAGCGTCACGGCGTTGCCAGAGGGTTTTACCGTTCACCACAGGCAGGTTTCCCTGCTCCTCCAGCTCCGTGCCACCTCTGCCGAAAAGCTCATCAAAGACATCCAGCTGGAAGAGCATCCGAACAGAAAAACTGGTACCTGCACAAAATCTCAGCGCCCGCCGAGGGATGACAGAGCAGAGCCTTCCAGGGAGCCTTGGAAGGAGCTGGCTTGGGGCCCGTTTCGCTTGGCAAAGGCTTTATTTTGTTGCACAGAAGTTTGTAGTAAAGAAAACAGGGACGGAGCCATCCCTTGTGCTGCCCCGGCCTGGTGTCAGCTCCTGCTGCTGCTGCAGCCAGGACAGCTCTCGCCCCATGGAGCTGCTGATCCATGTGGTGCCCAAACCCCCCCAGCAGCCTGGCTGCCCTGGTGTGCCCCTGCAGCTGCCAGGAGCAGCTGGTGGTGGGGAGGGGACAGTTCCCTGGTGGAGCTGGGGCTGCCGGGCCCCCTCTGGCTCAGCTGGTGGCAGTTCCTGGTAATCCGTGTTGAAATCCAAGGAGAGGCTGGAGGGTTGTGCAAAGGCTGCAGAGCCCTGTGCAGAGGCAGAGTGGCTTTCCTGGCACCCCGGAGTGTGAGGCTGGTACTGGCTTGGGAACGAGGAGATTTGCATGAGGATTCCTGGTGCTCGGATCTGGGTTTTTTCCCGGATTTTGCAATGCCAGAGGATGTTGGGAACAGATGCTGTCCACTGCCGGCTCCTCCTGGCCTGGGGAGAGTTTCCCCAGGCAAAGCCAAACCCTGAGCCAGTCCCATGGGCTGTGAGTGTGGCAGAGGCAGCTGGTGACAGGAACAGTGACCAGCTCTGCCCGAGCCCTCCTTTATGGCTCACAGCACCAGGACTTTCTTCCTGCATCCTTCCTTCCACAGGAAGTTTTTTTCCTTGGGTTTCTGCGCCTCCCAGGGATGGGAAATGCCAGCGTGGGCACAATGCTGGGTACAACTCACCAGCAGAGGGGCAAACAGCCCCTCCCCACTGCTGCACAGCCCCAGCTCTCTGCTCCCAAATGGGCACGATGGAAGCTGTGGCTGCCCCTGGATCCCTGGCAGTGCCCAAGGCCAGGTTGGACAGGCTTGGAGCAGTCTGGGACAGTGGAAGGTGTCCCTGCCCATGGCAGGGGGTGGGACTGGATTTTCTTTAAGGTTCCCTCCCAAGCCAACCCATTCCATGATTCTGTGAAGGGTGCAGTGCCTGGACAACCTTCCCTGTGCCCGCCCGCGGTGCCAGCTGTGCCTTGGCACTACGGGGACACTTGAGGACACCCCAAGGACACCCCAGTGGCAGAGCTGGTTCACAGCTGAGCTGGGGGAGAGCAGCACATGGTGCTGGGGGTCAGCGAGCCCCCTGCCTGCCCCCCACATCCCAGGGCACCCAGGGAGGGGCAGCCCCTCGCCCACGGCAGGCGTGGCGTGTTCAGCGTGGGGACAGAGGCACCCGCAGAGCCTGGGCAGCTGCCCAGGGGACTGGCAGCCGTTTGGGAGGAGGAGGAGGAGGAGGAAGGCACCTGACTGCCAGGCAGGAGTCCAGCGGGTTGAAGCAGCTCCCGTTGTGGTTTGCGTAACCAAGCCCGGCTCACACGGTGTCACCGGGGCTGGGGATGGCACTGGGTGGACAGGCTGGGGGGCTGCCTGTGCCAGTGCCATGCCCACCGTGCTCTCCGTGTCCTGCTGCCAGGCCGGGAGGGGCAGGGCTGGCAGTTCTCACCCAGCTCCAGCCCGAGCTGCTCAGCCTGTGGTGCCCCCACGAGCTGGGCACACCGAGCACGGCCCTGTCCTGCTGCCCTGCCTCCTTGCCAGGGTGGCACTGGAGGCTGTGCCAAGGACACCTGGCCACGCTCGCACAGGGCAGCCCCCGACACGCAGGCAGCAGGGGCAGAGGGATGGATGAGAGCTGGGGGATAGGAGCAGGGCTGGAAACTGGAGCTGCTCACATGACTGGGGCGCTGCTGCCAGGCGCTGGGGCCATGCAAAGTGCATGAAGGTGGCACAGCAAGCCAGGGATGAGGAGCCTTAACCCCTGCCAGCCCTGCATGGGGTTTTAGACCACCTGGGACGTGGCACTGCCAGGGTGGAGGTGGCTTCCCCCACACCAGAGGGGACCCCCGGCTCTGACGCTCCCAACCCAGAGGTGGCTGCTGGGTCAGACACAGAACTCAGGTCTGGATTTCAGGCCAGCCTGGCCGGGGCTCTCTGGCTTTCTGTTGATCCCTGGATTAGCTGGGGTCAAAAACGGGGGGACAAGACTTGGGGGCAGGCAGGCTCAGGGCAGGGTGGCGAGGGAGCTGGCACAGCACATGGAGCAGTTAAAGGATCTGATTTAGGTGTAAGAACTCGTGGGCTTCACCCCAGCTGGTTTGGGAGGAGCAGAAGGGCCCCCAACTGGTTTGGGAGGAGGAGAGGGGCCCCAGCCCTCAGCTGCCCGCAGGGAGTGGCCAGACCCCTCCTCTCATGCCCTGTTGGAGCCTGTCTGGGGTTTTGGGGAGGGGAAAGGTGTGGTCCCTCACAGGAGAGAATTTGAAACAGCACAAAGCTTTGTGTTTGTGGGTTTGCATGTGCTCCTGAAGGAGCTTCTTGCCCTCCTAGGGATTTTTCTACCCAGAGATCTTGGAGCAGTTCCCTTCCAGGGTGAGTCAGTTGTTTGCAGAGTAGGAAGCCCGAGGAAAGCAGGTTGGCAGCACCAGCTCCAGGCTGTGGCTTCCAGAAATGTTTCCTGCAGAGCCAAAAAGCAGGGACAGAGCCCAGCCCTGGGGGCACTGGCCTGGTTGGGACACCCGACAGTGCCCGGGTGTGGACCCGGACACAGCAAAGCCTCGTGCAGCCCCAGGAAATCCCCAGAGCAAACAGGCTGTGCTGCTGGAAGCTCCTGCCCAGCCTCCCCAGAGGGTTCTCACCTCCACCATCCACCTGTGAGCGTGTCCATGCCTCCACAGACCTGCCGGGACCTGCCCTCCTCTCACCTTCCCCAGCCTCGGTTTTCCCACAGAACTGGAGTGGTATCAATACTGATAATCAGTTTATCCTAGCGGCTGCCTGATGCCTACCTGGAAAATACCCAGCTGCCAGCATTCCCCTTCCCTGGCAGCTTTCTGGGCAGAGGCACGAGGTGACCACAGTGAGTGGTGCTAGTCCCCTCTGGCCAGGACACCTCCAGGTGCTGTGCAGAAGATGGGCAATGATTTATTTGGGTGGAGTGAGATGGGGGAGGAGAGGGAGGCCCTAATTCAGGAGGAGAAGTGGGGGGAGCCACCTCTTGCTGTCCCCAGGGGATGGGGACAGGGAGGAGGGGGATGCCAGTGTTGTGCAGGGCAGAAGCAGGAGCTGGCACAGGCAGGGGTGGCTGGCAGTGCCCACCCCCCTGGCAGGGCTGGGGCTTCCCCCTGTGCTGGGAAATGGGCATGGACAGGCTGAGCAGGAGGGTGAGGACAGATCTAAGTGGCTTTTCCCTCTGCACGGTGGTTTGCATCCTCTCAGACCTCGTTCCTCCAGCTGAAAACTTCATTTTCACATGGGAGCCGGGCATGGTGGGGACTCCCACAGTCCCCCCTGGCAGGAGGGCCAGCACAGCCCGTGTCCAGCAGGACAAAGGCTCCTGGAGGACCACAGCGAGGGTTTGGTGGTGGTGGCCTGACCCCCAGCAGGGCAGGGCCGTGGCTGGAGCGTGCTGGGGCTGGACGGGCCGGGAGGTCAGGCTAATGCGGGAAGATCCTCCTTGTGCCTTCTTAACCCCAGCTTGAACCTTCCCCGTCTCCTGCCTCGGCCTGATTAGCACTAAGAGGCTGCTGGTGGCACGAGCAGCTCCGAGCAGTGCCAGCCCTGTGGTGTCTTCCTTGGTGTGTTCCAGAAGCCCTCTGGGAGCCCTGGAGCTGCAGTGGCCAGGCGGGCAGGAGCCGTGCTGCCCTCCCTGCCCTGCTGCCACCTCCCCGCAGGAGGGGCTGGGAGTGCTCCCAGCATGGCACAGCTTGTCCAGGCAGTGCCTGCTCCTCAGCAGGGCATCAGCGAGGTGTGAGAAGGCACCTGTGGCTTGGGGAGGTGAAGGGCATCCTGCAGGTGATGGTGACAGGCCTGGCAGGGGGGTGACACCGGGCTGGGGTGGCTGGCAGGCAGCAGGTTCTCTCCACCTGCTTGTCAGGTGCAAAGGGGCAGGATTGGGGCAGGACTTGGTGCCCTCAGCTCCATTTCACAGCCGTGGATGACACCAGAGTGTTCTGGGAATTCCAGCCCTCGCCAGGCAGGGCCAGGCTGAAGTAGTTCAGGGATTCCCAGGACTGCAGGGTGTGGCTCCTGGAAAACCACGGGGAGTTTTTGGGAGCTTGGAGGATCCCAAGGTTGTGGCTGCGGGTAGGGAGCACGGCTGTGGCTGGGCTTGGTGGCGCAGCCACCACCCAGCGTGGCACGAGGCGGTGATGTCCCCATGGGCAGGGCTCTGCCCGCCTCTGAGTGCCACCACAGGTCTGACTCGGTGGTGTGGGCAGCAGGAGGGACAGTTGCTGCTTCCAGGCAGGGATTTGCTCCTGGAGCCGGCTGGGAGGAGGGAAGAGCTGCCAGTGCCAGGGTGAGCAGTGCCCACGGAGCTGAGCTGGTGCTGGGTGTGACAGGCTGTGCCGTGGGAGGATGTTTGCAATGTCCTCTGGGCAGAAAGGGTCTCGTGGAGCCCTGTCAGCCTCTGAGCTGGGCACCAAGCCTCCAAAGGGGCTGGTGGGCAGAGCAGGGGCAGGGGCACGGCTGTGACCCTCGCTGGTGTCCCCGTGCCCACAGCAGTCATGTGGTGCTGGCTGCGGGGACATCGGAAGAGGAAGGTCTGAAAATAATCACCCCCCTCATGTTTTCCTTCCAAAAGGAGGGAGTTGCCACCGTGGGGAATTCTTGTGACCAGCAGAGCTGGCTAACAGTCAGCTCCTCAGTGAGTCAGGACCTGTCCCCTGCTATGGCACAGCCTTGGCCCCCTGTGCTGCCAACCTGGCTCCCAGGGCTGCCCAGCCTGTCGGGAGCCACAGCCTTCCCTGCCACCTCCAGCGGTGTGTGAGTGGAGGCAATCCCAAGAATTTCAGTGTCTCAGTGCCCTGCTGGCCTCGACCACGGTCCCCACTGCTGCCAGTGCCCCTGGGCATCCTCTCGGGGTGGCAGGGCTTGTGCCACCTCTTTCTTTGTCCTTGTGCCACACAGGCTGCGCTGCTCGCAGAGGGGCAGCAGGAAGGGGGTGAGGTGCTGCTGGGGGAACCCTGCCTGCCCCTGCTCCTGCTCCTTCCCCGCCTGTCCCCACGGCCAGGGGGTCCCATGGCAGGGCTGGAGAGCTCAGAGCTGGTGGCACATTTCAGTCCCCGCTGCGCCTTGTGCCCGGCTCAGCACGCGCCAGCTGCCGTCTGTTGGTCCTGCCTCTGGTTTTGGGGAGATAACAAGGAATTTCTTAGAAAACCCCACCAGTGTTCAGCCCGGCGCCTGTGCCCTGCCTGGCTGATGCCATGGAGTGGCTGCCTCTGGTGGGCTGGCAGCAGCCACTGGCACATGTAGGGTGCTGGATCAGTGGGTAGGGGATGGCACTGGCCAGGCTGGCTGCTGGCAGGGTTGGTTGCCCTGGGGTGCTGCTGTTTGCCCCCAGGGGTGGAGGACGAAGCTGTCACACTTGGGGAGGCACGGTTCTGAGTGCCCAGGTGTGCTGGCACTGCCCGGCCAGCCCTGGCAGGCCGTGGGGACACAGCACAGCCAGACAGGGCCGTTTCCATGAGGTGGTGTTGAGAGAGGAGGTGGCTCCTTGGGAACAGCCTGTTCCCTGCTGTGCCCGCTCCGTGCACGGGGCACAGCCACCGCCTGCCCTTGCCTGGGCCTGGCAGCACTGGGGGGCTGATTTAGGGGGTAGCAGGGCCTCCCTGGTGGGTGCTGCAGCCTTGGAGCTCAGGCAGGCCCAAAGTGGACTCAGTAATTTGGAAGCTGAATAAATGAGGTGCGGGTGGTGCGAATATGCAGCTCTGTAACCTGTGATACACTTTGCTGCTGCCCTTCTTCCTAAACCCGACACACCTTTGTTTGAAGTATTCCAGCAGAATGTTGTTTATCCAGGGCATTATTACCAGTATCTCAGGCTCCTTTTTTCTATCCTGTGACTCAAGGACAGTTTAGTGCAATTTCTTCCATCTCTCCTCCGTATCAAAGTTATCCTGGCAAGTTCATGTTTATTGTTTGCGGTTAATGTTTAATATTTCCCATTCCTGGCATCTCACGGTTGATCTTAATTACACCCTTCTAATGTAAGACAAAAGTCAGCGAGCGAGACCGTGCTGAGGCTGGGGCTGGGGCTCAGAGCCTGGCACTGGGCTTTCCCCACTCAGAACCCCCTTTTCCCACTCAGCCCGTCCTCAGGCTGTGCTGGGAGGGTGTTGTCACAGAATCACAGAACCATTTAGGTTGGAAAAGACTTCTGAGATGATCAGGTCTAACCTTTGAGTTCAACCTCTGAGTCCAAGCTGTGTTGGCACAGCGTGCCCGGCGTGGGGCCCAGCAGCTCCCACGTGCTGCAGCAAGATGGACCAGCAGGAGTTGGTTTGGAGTAGCTCAGGAGGAGGAAAGAGCTGCTCTTTGCTTAGTCCAGGCTTTAAACGAGGTTTTGCCTCTTGCCGGCTGGGCTGAATCGTTAAAACGGATTAGCAGAAAGTTTAAAAAAGTAATTAAAAATTAACAGGGGGCAGAGGGCAAAATGCCTGGCAGGACAGCGAGGTGCTGCCTGCTCCCTGCAGCCTGGGGGGTTCCCGTGTGCCTTTCCCCCAAACCCGGCCAGGGGATGAGGGAGCTGCCTGTCCCTGTGCTCCCCTGTGCCGTGTCCCTCGCTGTGTGGGCAGCCAGGGTCCCCTCAGCTCCAGGGACCTTCACCCAGCCTATAAATATCGGGGGTGTCAAGGGGCAACGGGGCCAAGGCACAACCCGACACCACCTCTCCCTCACTGACAGTGACATTTTGTCAAATGCCACTGGGGAGAGGGGTTGCTTATCTGCTGGCACACACTCTGGTGACCTTCACAGCTCTGGCCAGGTGCCTCCTTGCTGTATTTGCACTTATTTATAGCTCTCTCCTCCATTCCCACCTCAGCCCTCCTCCCTGGTGCTGGAGCCAGGCTGCCCACCCCACACATCCCGCATCCCTCCGGGCTGGGATGGAGCTGGGGATGATGAGGGGCTGGCAGCACCCAAGCTGGGTGCTGATGGCCTGACCCCACGGGGACCGTGTCCCCTGGGTGGGAGCTGTGGGGACAGCAGGGTGCTCCCCTGGGTTTGGTCCCAGTGTGGGTCATGCCCCCAAAGCCTCCTCACTCCGGTTCTGGGGCAGCTCAGGGGGGTGCTGGGGGTCTGCAGGCACCCAGCCCTGCCCGCCTGAAAGGGGTGTGTGGCCGCAGCAGCCAGCCCAGTGCCACCTGCCCCGTGAGAGCCCGTCCCACTGAACAACCCCGCAGTGCCCGTCTCCCGTCTCCCTGCAGGGCTGTAATCCCCGTTAGAGGCAGTCTGTGATTACGGATTTCCCTGATAAGCCCAGACGACTCTGCAAAACCCCTGCCCAAGGATTTTCTTTCCTTTTTCGAGTCAGGCCCAGGTGAGGGTGAGGAGGGAGAACCTCCGGGTGGGGCCGAGGGAGGGCTGGTGGGAGCAGCCCTCGGTGTTCTCGGCATTTCTCACCCTCTGCTGGCTTTGGGTGCCAGCCCGAACGCCCCTGGCTGCTCTGGGGCTGTGTCTGCAGCACGTGTGGATGTATATTTATCCCTGAACGCTTCGGGCAGGCTCCTGGCTGTGGAAGGAGGAGCTGAGTCACCGTTTGCTCCCCAGCGAGGAGTGGGCTGCCCGTTCCCGGCTGCTTCCCTTGGCCCCTCCGAGGTGCTGCCTCTTTCCTTCCTTTTCTCCACGCAGCACGGTGGCACGTGAGTGACAGGGCCACTGCAGAGCAGGCTCAGGCAGGATGAGGCTCCTGGAAGGCGCTTGCCCGTGGCCAGCAGCGCTGGCACGCCGGCACTTCAGAGGCTGCCACTCGTGCAGGCTGACTAAGCACGAGCAGTGCCCGTGCCATCAGCCCGTGTGCCCGCAGCCCACGCCAAAATACTTGGCCACCACTTCAAGGGGTTGGACCCAGGGGTTCTGCAGATAAGGGTAATTTCTGCCGGTGCTGTTGTTGGAGTGAGACAGAGGAGAGCACCTGCAGGTCTCTCTGTCACGGTCACTGCGCTGTCCCCAGCGCCCTGAGCCAGCTCAGCAGAGCAGACAATGAGCTGAGCCCTTGCTTGCCCTGGTTTAGGTTGCTGTTCCTGCCCTCCCTGGGCTCGTGGAGACAGCCAGCAGCCTGACCCCAGCCAGCCTCTCCAGTCCTGCTGGCTGGGGGGTTTTGTTCGGGGAGCCCAAGTTGACACTGAAAAAGAGGAAAACATTTCCTGTCTTGTTAATCCAGTGTTTGAATTGGAGTTGGGCTTGGAGAGGAGTCTCGTGTCTCTTCAGAGATAAGGCCTCACGTGCTGGAGTTCACTCTGCTCCAAACCAGAACTGGAAGGGACGTGTCCCACCTGCTGTCCCCGAGGTGCTGGGAGCCAGCACTGAGCTGGGGCATCCCTAGGTGTGGCTCCAGCCCAGGACACGTGCCAGAGCTTCTGGGGACACTGGTGACAGTGGTCTGCATTACCCACCCTCACAATCGGGCAGGGAGATGGAGCTAACCCCTGTGCCAGCTCCTCGTGCTGCCTCGCCTTGCCACTGCCCTGGCAAGGACAGACTGGGGACATTGCAAAGGGACAGGGAGTGGGAGCAGCTGGGGCTCTGGTGGGTGCAGCCCCAGAGCACCCAGGAGCTCTTCCATTGCCAGGAGACAAAGGGATGCTGAGCAAGGAGACAGCAGGAGCTCCTGGACTGATCTGCTCACGGGTTCCCAGGAGAAGGTTTAGGGCCCACTGGCACTGCCCTGGGAGTGTCCAGGGGCAGTCCTGGCACAGGAGAGTTGGCAGGGTGACCTCTGGATGTCCTTGTGGGACAGTTTGGCCTCTTGCTTTCTCACTACTGCCCGCTCTGCCGTGGGCATGAACGGGGCTGGCACTGGGGTGGGCACGGAGCTCTCCTGCTCTCCAGCTGTCCCAGGTCCAGCAGCCCCGGCAGGGGCACGGAGTGAGCACAGACCCTCGGTGTGAGGGTCCCTGATGGCCTCCCAGGGCAGGCTCTGCTGCCATGACTGAAGTGGCAAACCCCTCCCAGCGGGCAGGGCTGTGCCAGCTCTGCGGCAGGTGAATAAAAGCCTCTGCAGGGGGAAGCTCCGTGCGGCATCCGAGCGAGGATCAGCTGCCTCTGCCCAGGAATCATGAACACACCTCTGCTGGGGCTCAGGTCAGACCTGGTTCATGCTTTAAAGAAAGCTGAGGGAGATGTCTCTGAGTGGAGGCCGTTCCCAAATGCCCTCCACCTTCCAGCTTTGGCTTCCAGGAGCAGCTGCAGGAGGGGGTGCCCAGGCTGGGGCTGCTGCTGCCCCGAAGGATGGATGGGAGCACCTGGGTGCCTGCCTGCGCATCTCCTCCCTGGAGCAGGGATTCATCAGGCACTGCCAGCAGCTCTGTGGTCGCAGCCTTGCTGCAGCACACCCGGGCCAGGTGTCTGGGCTGGAGGATGCCTCCGAATTTCTGAGCATGTCTCCATGGGTGTTTGCTGGCTGCACACCAAGAACCCATGGCTGATCTTCCTACAAAGTCCCGAGTAAAATTAGAACAAAAGTTCACTCCTCTCCCAAGGCAGCAGGAAGTGCAAAGGGTGGGAAAAGGGAGAGTCAGAGCAGATGAGGTCCCGTGCCCACGGGCAGCCTCCCCATCGCTGCTGCCACCCCCGACCCACGCGGGGGGCTGGGCCCGTCCCCACCCCTGTGGCCAGCCCAGAGGGGCTCTGCTCTCAGTGCTGCTCAGGGTGATGGATTTCGAGCTGGGAGTGATGGATTCCCTCTGGAGCCCCAGGGCCATGGTGGCAGGGCTGGGTAAATGGCCCTGTCTAGCAGAAGGGATGGGTTGGAGTGCTGCGGTGCCCATCCTGGTGCCCATGTGGGTGACCCCTCTAAGCAAAGGCTCTCCCCGTGTTTTTCAAGGAGCAGGAGGCTCAACACAAACAGAGCAGAGTTTTTGGGCATTCCTGACCTGTGGTAGGCAGGAACCTGGGAGCATCCCCAGCGTGGCAGTGGCCGGGCAGTCCTGCCCAGGAGTGCCCAGAGAGGGCAGCTCAGCAGCGTTAGATTGCAGGAGTTTATTTTTACCCAGCCCTCTTACCAATGGGGACGTGTCACATCTGTGGAGCTGATCAAAAGACATCCCGAGCACTGGTGTCAGCTGCTCCTTGTGATCTCGGCACCAGGATCTTTTCCCTTGTGGCATATCAAAAGGAGCAGGAGAATTTGACTGCTCTGCT
This sequence comes from Platysteira castanea, assembly GCA_013397175.1. Classification (NCBI taxonomy): domain Eukaryota; kingdom Metazoa; phylum Chordata; class Aves; order Passeriformes; genus Platysteira; species Platysteira castanea. The sequence continues at coordinate 27,993 of VYXC01002155.1, read as the reverse complement.
ATTTTTAATTGCACGCACACACGCACACACAGAGACACACGTATATCTGTGTATGTATGGCTGGGCTAAAAATAAAAGCCTCTGCCTGTGTTCCCATGGGAAGATTTGGGGAGAAGGGGGAGAAAAAGTTGTCGCAAGACTTTTTTCTGGAGCAGGCGCTAGAGCAGGGACTGGAAGGCAGGGACAAGCCACAGCAGGTAAGGGACACATCTGAAAGGCCAAAGGACATCTGATCCCAGAGCAGTCCAGGCTGCCCCTGAGCAGAGGGGACAGAACAAGGGGAAAGGCAACATCTGTGCCCCCCGAAGCTGGCTGCATGTGCTCTGACACCTGGGAACGAAGGGTTTTGCAGAGCAGGTTAGAAAAGCCCCATCCCTGGGGGCCCAGTGAGGAGTATCAGCTCCCAGAGCCACTCAGGGGTGCCTGATGCACTTTGTGGCACCAGGCCTGTGGTGTTTACCTGGTACACATCTGTCCAGCAGAAAGGTGAAGGGAGGGTGCAGGGAAAGCATCCCCCAGAGTGGGGGCAGCTCCCTGCAGCCCCCAGCCCCACTGCGGCCATGGGCGCGGCTGGGACGTGGTGCAGGTTCACCATCAGGTCAGAAATCCACTCTCCCCTGCCCTTGCTGTGCCCTCCAAGGTGCTCTCCCTGTCTTCCACCTCCCCTGGGATTGGTCAGGGTGGGGAGCAGGTGGGAAATGCACTCACTGAGTGTGTGCACGGGGGTGTCCTTTGGAGTGTCCTGGGTGTGATGGGGAGCGTGGCAAGCAGGCTCCTCAGCCTGAGGGAACTCAGTCAATAATCCCAGATTATCCCAATTTGAAAAACAAAAAATGAGGGGAGAAAGAGAAAAAGGCTGTCCTTTCCATCCCTGCAGCTGGGTTTGAAATCCCTTTTCCTTCCCACTGAGTGACGGAGGAGACCCTTCCAGGGTGCTTCAGGAGGAGGGGCCCCCACGTTCCCCCGCAGCCTCTCTCACATGCTCAGATGTTTGCCTGCTCCAAAATCCATTTGCTCTGTAAATAAACTTGCTTCCCTCACTGCCAGAAAGCTCCCCTTGGGCAGCCAGTGCTGGGAGGAGTCACACCAGACCTTTCCCCTCCGTGTTTTAACCTGGACGCCGAGGCAAAACCAGGCACGGCCCGAATGCCAGGGCAGGCAGCGGGTGCTGGTGCCAGCCCCGGCTCCCTCGGGTGCTGGGTGCAGCCGTGGGGTTTTGTGGCTGGAAGCCAGGCCCAAGTGGGGCAGGTGCCAGCTCCTTTCTGTGGTTAAATGGAGATTTTTAGCTCAGCTCCTGGAGCTCACATCACCCCGTGAGCTCTCAGACATTCACTCATTTCCGTGCTGTTCTTCTCACCCTGCATGGTGCAGGGAGCAGGGGCTGGATTGCCTTGGCCGTGTTTTGGGATGTGCAGCTTCCCCAGAGGGATGGCCCCAGGCAGTTCAGGGCCACGTGGTGGGCTCAGGGTGAGGACCAGGTGCGAGGCTGGCCCTGTGTGCTGCTGTCCCGAGTCTCTCGTGCTGATCCCCTGGCCACCTGGATGTCACTTTTAGGGCACCAAGGGCAGGAATTGCCCCTAAGAGCCCCAGCAGCCCGGGTGGCTGCGCTGTGCCCGGAGCATCTGGAGAGATGAGGCTCTTCCCACGCAGGTCCTGCTGTTCCCACCCCGGCCACAGCTGGGACCCCAGGGCTGTTCCCAGTGCCCAGTGCCAGCCTGTGCAGAGCGAGGGGGTGAAGAGGTGCCCGGCACCACCTGCCAGTGCCCTGTCCGTGCTCCCGGAGCCGCACGGCGAGAGGGGCTGGAGCCGTGCTGGGAGCTCCGGCTGTGCCCGCGGGGATGCTGCTGCCTCTGCCGCCCGCTCCTCTGGGTTCACCCTGGTTCTCTCCTTTCCTGTGCGCAGTATGAGGTGTCGGGCGAGGAGCACCTCTACTCCGACTTCCCCGAGATCGATCTGTCCCAGCTGGACGCCGGCGACCTGGACTCAGCCGGCTGCTTCAGCGAGCTGCAGTGGGGCGGGGAGCACTCGGAGACCGACTCCAGCCAGTACAGCACCGACGACTCCGAGCTCTTCCAGGTACCCCCATCCCCCCGAGGATGGAGGCAGGGGGAGAGGGAGGGTGGGAGGAGGGAACACACGCAACTATTAATATCTCCTCCCCAGCCGATTAGTGCTCCATTAATTGGTGCACCGGCTCTAAATGGGGCAAAGCGGAGCAGGGCTAACGAGGAGGTGGAGGAGGAGCAGAGGAGGCTGCTGAGCCAGCCCTCCTGAGCTGGATTATTCACAGGGAACCGCAGCCGGGGTGCAGCGTGTCCTGTTCCATTCCTGGAATGCCAGGGTGGCACTGCGGGGGTCTCAGCACTGGAAAAATTCCCTTCCCAAAAGCAGGAAGCAGCCCCTTCCCTTGGCTTCCCGGCTCTGGCAGCCCCCTCTGTGTGGGGCTGGGGTCTCTTTGGCAGAGGGGGCAGCTCCCCTGCTCGGCTCTGGGCTGGGGTGGATCCATGGCTGTGCCAGCACGGTGCAAAGCTGGGGCAGGGGATGCTCCTGGGCACAGGCAGGGCTGCTCCACATCCCTCTGCTCCTGTTGCTGTTTGATCTCCTGGAGCTGTGAGGACAGGCAGGGCCGTGGGCACAGCACGGGCAGGTTGGAGGCAGGGAGATGCAGAGGGCACCGGGCACAGAGCAGGCTGGGCACCCCCTCGCCCTGCCCAAAGCTCCTGCCATGCCCTGGATGTGCCTGTCCTTGGGGCTGGGGTCTCTGTGCCCTCCTGAGCAGCACCCAGGCCTTTACCCCCTCGGACAAGGAGGTTGTGACCCACTGGTACCAGCTATTCACCAACCCTGGGTTACCTTTTGGGAGGAGGAGGATTTCTGTTTGAACAAGGAGATAAAAAAAAGCCTCAATGTTTTCTAACCTGCCCACAATAACAACCCTCTGGCTTTTGTGCTGGGCTGATGCTGTGCTTGAAAATGGTCCAGCCCAGCTGAGGGACCTTCATCACGAGACGCATATTTTCCGTGAACTTCCTGGGGAAAAGATAAACAGAAAAGAAACGCACAAGCCAGGCCGATGAGGAGCAGTGGAGTATGATGAAATGTATCCCACTGAACTTGTGTGCACAGCAATCTCGTGCCAATAACAGGAGGGAAAGAAACGGAGCCAAAAATGGAGCATCCTGCTGCCTTTCCCTGGAGCCTGCTCTAGTAACTGCGAGCAAGGTTAGGGCATGGAACAAAAGATGTTTAATTTTCCAACAAGAGGAGAGAAACGCAGGAGGCTGTGTGCAGGCAGCAGCCCTGCCTCTGAGCCTGGCTTTACCCCCATGCTAATTTTATCACTGAAGGTAGCCTGCTTCTCGTTGGACATGGTTCACATTCAGATTGTGATGGAGGAGGACCCAAAAGAAGGAACTCCTGGCTCACTCCAGCCATTCCTCAGCTTCTGCATCCTCTTCTGGGCTCCAGCATTGTGTTGCCAGACTGGATGGGAACTCACAGGGCTGTGTGGGACTGGGAGGGCACTGGGAAGGCTGGAGGTACAGCCACAAAGCCAAAGCCCAGAGGAAAAGAGGGACCCAAGCCAAGTTGGAGCAGTGGGCAGGGAGGAGGCAGGAGCAGCCCCTGGCCCTGCTGGGCCCAGAGTGAGATGGGCCGAGCACGACAGCTCCCCTGAGCCAGTTTTTGGGTGAACAGCATGACCTGGGGATGCTGATGGGAGACTGGGGAGTGAGTGGGGCTGTGCTCTGGACAGGGTCCCTCACACAGCACTGGGTGCACCAGCTTTAAGTGTGAGGGCTGAGAGCCCCTGAGGAGCTGGAGGTGCCTGTATTTGGGGGCTTTTAGCAACCACAAAACTCAGAGTGGTTGCTGCCACGAGCTGTGGCATCTGGCCCTGGTGCAGCCCGGGCTGAGCTCACAGCTCTTGCACTTGCAGCCCAGTGTCAGGAGGATTTGGGCCAGGAGCCTTTTCATCCCAGATCCTTTATCTGCAGCTGTTTGCCTCGTGGTGGGGTGAGGGACTGCTGGGAGAGAAGATGCTCTGATTCATTCTTACCCTGCTGGGGTGCAGGGGGACAGGACAGACTGATGCTCCTTTTCTGGGTCTCTCCTCATCCCATCCTAGCAGGAAAAGCTCTCACAGTGGGGCCACTGGGCAGCGTGGGAGCTGCTGTGGCTCTGCTGGTGCCTCTGGAACATCCCAGGGACCCTCTGCCCAGCCTAACACCCCCTTTCTTCTCTGCCTGCTCCTTTCAGATAATAGACAGCGAGAACGAAGCGCTGCTGGCAGCCCTCACCGAGACTTTGGATGATATACAGGGAGATGACATGGGCCTGGCTGCCTTCCGAACTATGGAAGAGGGGGACACGCTCAACCCTGCCACCACCTCACCTGCCCCCTCCCCCAAACCCACCGCCCCGGTCACGGGGGGGCCGCCCCCGGCCCCCGAGTGTGATGAGCTGTCTCTAGTAAGAACCCACTTCCTACTGTTTAAGGTGGATTTGGATGAGCCCCAGATAAGCCGGCTGCATGGGTATGATAGGAAGCCAAGGTCTGAATTTTTTCATTCTAGGCTTAAAACTCTCTTTAACCGTCAATACCAAAGCATATACTTGTATTGTATACGTATACATGTTCTGCATCATTGCTGTCACCTCCATCACCATCCTCACGGGAACGAGCTGTGTGTATACAAATCTATCCATGGGCGGGGTGGGGGCGGCTGGCAGAGGGGCTGGGGGCTGCTTTGGCAGCACCCACGCCTGCTTTTAACCCCACGTGCAGGTGTGGGGCTGCCCGGGGCTCTCCCTGGCTCACCCCAGCCCCGTGCCCGTGGGCAGTGGTGGCTGTTCCCCCCGGCTCTGCCCTGGGCCGAGCTCCCTGCTGTCACAAGGGGGGGTTCCCTGAGTGTCAGCCCCTGCCCTCGGCTTTCAGTGGGAGCGTTTGACCCTCCCTGTGCCTTCCACCAAAGCCCCTCAGGGGCTGTGTGGCCTCCAGTCCCTCCAGATTTGGTGGCTGGAGCATCCCTCTCGGCTCCCCTCAATACTGGGGCTCCAGCCCCGCTGTCCTTCCTGGCCAGGATTAACTGGCGGCGTTTCCTGCCATCCCTGGCGGGTTCCCTGGGACAGCACACCCAGCCCGCTCCCTCCTGCGGCTCACAGAGACCCCCAGAGCCCCCAGCCCGGCCCCGGGGTGTCCCCAAAAACGCAGCACAGGGGAGGAGTGACATCCAGTGGTGACAGCGTGCATCTCCACCGCCCGCGCCCCGCAGGGGTATATATCACACATGACCTGTATGTGTATATATAGGATGTATACGTTGCAGGGGCGGGGGGGAAAGGGTGCTGGGCGCTTCCCCCAACAGGAGCCTCACTCCTAAAGCTGCGGGAGCCCCGGCTGGCATTTCCTGGTGGACCCTGCCCCGGGCACCCCTTTTTCTATCACTCCCTAACCCCCCAGGGCTCCGTGCCCGCCGGGCAGCACGGGAGCCCCAGATCTGTCTCTCCTGCAGTCCCCCGTGCCTACGCAGTCGTCTTGCTGTTGAGCTGTTGTCGCCTCCGGTTGTTAGTGCCACATGGCCGGAACCTCAAATGTTGTTGCTGGGTGTGGGCTCTGGGGTTTTTTTTCTCTCCCCCTGAGCAAAATTGGGGTTGAGGAGAAGGAAAATGTCATGCTGACCCTGCTGTCAGAAGTGGTGGCACTGCGGGTGACCCGGGGAAAACCCCGCTCCCAGCGCCCGTGGGCTTGACACAGAGCGTTGGGGGAGATCCTCGACAGATCCCACAGGGATTTGCTTCAGCAAAACGCCTTGAAAGCTCATTAATGAGTCCAGGCCCTCTCTGGATGTTTTGGCTAAATGAGCCTCGCACGGAGACCCGAGCGAGCTGTCCAAACCCATCACTCACACCAGTGTAAAGCCTCTGTCACCTCGGGGCAGCGCTGATGGAGTGCGAAGCTGGGATGCCACGGCAGCTCCTGTGTGTCTGACACGAGTGGGGTTGCCCCGGGAAGGAAATTCCCTCCTGTCCTCACTGCCCCGCCCTGCCTGGGGGTCCCTGGGCTGAATGCTGTGGGGACGGGGCTGCACACAGCCAGGCACCCACCCCACAGCCACGGGGAGGTGGGAAATACTAACCCTGACCCTCCCTGCCTGATGCCTGATATTTTTTGTGCCCCATTTTTGGGTGGGATGCTCTGTGGTGGATGTGCTCACACGTGAGCCAAGGGGCTGTGGCCCCCGGGTGTTTTCTCCTGCCCTCGCTGCGATGCCGACTCCTTTTCTCGCCCCTTCTCTTTGCAGCTGAAGAAGCTGCTCCTCTCTCCGTCTCCTCCGAGCTGCGAGGCCCAGTGGGACGGGAGCGCCCGGCGCCCGGGGACCCCAAAATCCCGGCCCGCACGGCCCTGCACAAAGGTACTTCCTCGAGCCCGTGCAGCACCCGCCTCCTGCGAGCTGCCCTAAAGGATGGTGTTGGGGAGAGTGGGCAGCCTTTGGGCTGAGCAAGGGGTTGGGAACAGGCAGGGACTGTCACCTGTGGTGCTCCCGTCCCTGCCTGCTGCAGTCTGGGCTCTGCAAAACTTTAAGGCTTTGTGCTGTCCTAAGGAACACCTTGATCTCACTTGAACCCAGGGGGGTTTGGCCTCTCCCAACTTGCCTGAGCACCCATTTGTGAAAGCCCCAGGTGCTCCTTGGTCACCCCCTTGGCCCCCTCCCTGATGATTCTCAGCCCAAGCCGAGGCCTTTGGCCAGGAGTCACTGCCTGTCATGCTGCGGAGCCCACCCCAACGCTTCAGCTGATCTGAAACCCAGCAGAAGGTGCCATCAAAGATTTTCCCACTTTGCTAATGGTAATTGCGCGGTGCATTAGGCCCGGCAAATTAGATTGTCTGGGAAGAGCAGCAGATCCCTCCTGGGGAGAAGGAGCATCACTGCGTGCAGGAGGGGCAGCACTCGGGCCATGGGGCTGAGCCCAGGGAGGTCCGGCTGCCAGGACCGGGTGGTTTGAGGGTGTGGGCTGGCTCTGTCAGCCTCCCCCCAGGGCTGACTGTCTCCTGTCTCCTCTCGGAAGGTGGAGGGTCCCCGGGACAGGAGGGCGAGCGTCCCGCAGGCACAGAGCCGCAGCTGCACCGAGCTGCACCGGCACCTCACCTCCAGCACCTCCTGCTCCCAGACCAAAGCCCCCCAGGCACCCGAGGAGTGCCCGGGCAGCGGCCACCACCCTTCCCCGGGCCACTGCGCCCATCACGAGGACGACAGTGACTCCAGCGAGGACTCGCTGAGCTCCGGCGACTCGGTGGCCGCGCTGTCCTCGGCGGAGGACGGCACGGGCAGCCAGTTCTCCTGCGAGGGCGAGCTGCACTCGGTGGTGGAGCTGATCCGCTACATGCACACCTACTGCCTGCCGCCCCGCAAGCTGCCCGCCCGCGACCCCGCCGACACCAAGCCCCAGCCCTGCAGCAGCCCCTTCAAAAGAGCCAAACCGGACTGTGCCCCCCCTGCGCCGGGCAGCGCCCAGAGCCGGCCGGGCTGCGCCTGGCAGGCAGCCGGCGGCTGCAAGAAGCCGGGAGCATCCTTCTCCATCCTGAAGGAGCTGCTGGCGCGGGACCTGCTGTGCGATGTGAGCAAGCCATACCGCCTGGGCAAGCCCGTGTACGCGGCCCTGGCGCGGCCGCCCGGCCCCTGCTCGCCCGTGCCGCCCGACGGGGAGGACGGCGGCGGGACCTGCCCGTCCGGAGCGAAAGCGGCCGCGGAGAAGGGCGAGCCCCGGCAGAGCCCCGAGGCGGAGGCGCCGCGGGAGCCGGGTGGCCTGGAGGACGATGCCGGGAAGCAGGAGGGCAGCCCGGGCGCGGGGAAGGCGGCCCGCAAGCAGGACAGCGCTGTGTACGCCGTGCGCCGCTCCAAGAGACTCAACCCCGAGCTCGGGCACTGGCTCTCGTTCCTTGACGAGTCCTCGCCCGAGTCCTCCGTGCCCCTGGGCTGCAGGGAGCCCGCACCGTGCCCGGTGCTGGAGGGCTTCTCTGCCGAAGAGCCGGCGGCCGAAGTGGAGGTGGGGGGCACGGCCCCATCGGCGGAGCCCCAGCCCCTGTGCCTGGGCTCGCTGGGGGATGGCGAGGTGGGCACCGAGGGCCGGCGCTGTGCCCTCCTGGAGCACACAGGTGAGCACACAGCTGGGGGCTGTCACTCTGCTCAGCCTCCCCAGCGTGCCCGTGCTGCCCGTGCCATCCCTGCCGGGTGCTGGGCACTCAGCTGGCAGGAGAACTTTGAGCAGCCCCTGCGCTGCCTGGCTGTGGGGTCCCATGCATGGGGAGCTGGGGATTTGTTCTCTTTTGGGGTGCTTTATCAATCGATGGGCATCTCCTGCCGCAGTTTCCCCGTGCTTATAACGGGGTGAAGGAGTTGGTGTGGCCATAACCCAGCAGGGACCAGGTTGCCCCATCCCTCCAGGTCCTTCCCCATGGGTTCACCCTGAGCCTGGGCTCTGGGGTTCAGCTGCAGTGGTGCCCCAAAAGCTGCAAGCACAGGAATGGCTCAGCCCTGGCAGCGTGAGCCATCCCTCTCAGGTGGGCAAAGCCCCCAGTGGGCACTGCAGGGATGCAGCTGCACTGGTAACCTGCTTCTCTCCTGCCTTTCAGAAACCCCCAGGTGTCTCACGCTGTCCTTGGCACAAACGTAAGTGCAGATGGGGCTGAAGGAACCAGTCCGGGGCTGGAAAGTGCCTGGGGTTGTGTGGCTGGGCAGAGCCTCTGCAGGCAGCACAGGGAGCTGAGTTTGCAGAGCAGAGTGAGCTGCGCTGGTGGCACGGGGCTGTGGGGAGGCACAGGGTGCAAGGAGCTGGGAGAGACCCATGCCCAGGGCATCTGTGCCCCAGAACTGCTCACCCCGCTGCCCTTGTGGGGTTACTCTGCCAGGCACCAGCCAAAGTGGGAGGGTTCACTTGTGGGCAGTGTTTTCTCAGCTTTCTTTGGGGTTTTGGGGCTGTGGTTCACCTGAACACTTCCTCTCTCCTGATTTTCTGCTCCTCTCCAGTGACCCAACCTTTGGGAAGAGAAACTTTGAGCCCATGCTGACTGTGGAGCTGTGTGGGACAGCAGGTAGGACAGGCTTTGAATTTTTTAGTTTTGCAAAAATCTCCTCTAGGAGGGGGCTCATTTACCCTAAGTTCAGCCTGGAGAATTTAGAATCGGTTCCAGCCCAGAAAGCCAAGGGGGCACCTTCAAGCCCTTCACACTGCAAACACAGGAGACCCCTGTGCTCTGCCACATCTGAGCACCAGGAGCAGCTCAGGGGAATGCATTTGGGGTGGGAAGAGCTGTTCAGGGGGACCCTGCATGAGCCAGGAGGGAAGGGATCAAGGCATCCTTCTTGTTCCCCCGAGTGCCACCGGATGGGGCTGAGGGGGCCAAGGGTGCAGCCCAGGACTGGGGTGGGACAGGGCAGGACGGAGGGGGCAGAGCTGACTCGTGCCCTTTTTTGGGGGATTCAGGCCTCACACCGCCCACCACTCCGCCCTATAAACCCGCCGAGGAGGACCTGTACAAACCAGACATCCCCCAGGAGCCAGGCAAGGAGGACGGGATGGCCCCGAGCCCCGGGGGCGCCGGGGACGCGGCAGCCTCGCGGAAAGCCCCCAGGAAGCACCCGGAGAGGACGGAGCTGTTCGCCCACCTGAGCCGGGCGGGCGGGCGCCCGCTGCCCGAGCAGCAGGGCGTGCTCAAGCGGCCCTTCTCCCGCTCCTTCGGGGACCACGACTACTGCCAGGTGCTGAAACCCGAGGCCGCCCTGCAGAGGAAGGTGCTCAAGTCGTGGGAGCCCCCGAGCCAGGTGGAGACGGAGCACAAGAGGAGGGTCCCGGCCGCCCACTACCAGGGACTGGAGCTCGGCAAGGACGCGGGCACCGAGATGCTGTGGAAGGACGGCGTTAAGCAGCTGAGAGACCAGGAGATCAGAGCCAGCTTAACAAAGCACTTTGGCTTTCTGGACAGTGCCCTCGACGACGAGGACATGATCTTCTGCAAGACCCCCGAGTACGACACAGTCTTTGAGGACAGCTGCAGTGAGAGTGGCTCCCCCGTGGAGGAGGAGGAGGAGGATGAGGAGGAAGAGGAGGAGGAGGAGCACGGCAACACCAAGCTGTGCCTGCGGAGGAACCCCCTTTCCAGGACCAGTTTGCACTACTGCTCCCGGAGCAGGTCCAGCTCGGGCTCCTCGTGCTGCCGCTCGCGGTCGCCTGCCAGCAGACGCGCCTTCAGGTACGGGGGGCACGGCCACAGCCGGGCTGGTTTTGCCCCCTGAAGTTTTGCCCCGGTGCAGGGCAGCCCCAGTGCTCTCTGCTCTGCTGGCTCAACTAGTAAAGACGCTAATTAATGAAAGAAAAACGATGAGAATAATTGGTGCTGCATCAGCCAGTGGTGCAAACATCAGCCATGGCCTGAGGAAGCAGCAGCAGAGCAAAGCAGCCTGAGGGTTCCATGGGTGACAGGGCATGGGCAGGGACCTGAGCTGGGCATGGGAAGGGGCGAGTGCTGGCTGGGGACACCCTGGTATCCGAGAAAAAACTTCCCAGAGTCCTTCCCAGTGTTTCCAGACCCCAGTCTCTCCTTGGCTGGCAGTGCCCCCGCGTGCCCACCCACTGCTGCGGGTGTCTCAGCTTCTCACTGGTGTTTGAAGCTTTCCCCAGCAGCTGCCCCAGCCCCGGGCTGACCTCCTGTCCCTCCCTTGCAGGTGTGAGAACGGCGAGCAGTGTCAGGGCGGGAGCGGGCACCGGGGCCAGCTGGAGAAGAGACGGGAAAAGGCCATCGTAAGTGAGGGGGGCCCCGTGGGGACAAAACCCCAGCCCCAGCTCATCTCCTGCTCCAGAAAGCAGCAGTGGAGCCCATTAGGCCTGGCTTCAGCATCCCTTGGTGCGAGGCCAGTGTTAAACAAGGACATGGGGGTGGAGGGGGGAGAGGAAAACCCAACCAGCAGCGGAAGCCGCCAGCGATTGGCAACACACGGAGTCCTTGGCACGGGCATGCCCAGAGCATCCTACGCTGGTGCCTCAGTGCACTTGGCACTGGCAGTTTGTGGGGTGAGCTGGGGAATCCCTGAAGCTGCTCAGCTGTCACAGATGTGGCCCCGCTGCATCCTCGGGCACCAGGAACCCGTGGGCACACACTGGGAGCTGGGAGAGGAGTGGGCACGTGTGCACTCTCACACTCTCACACGTGCTGCTTTGGCACCTTTTCCTGCAATGCAATTGGATTTTGCCCCTAGCAGTTCTTGGGAATATATCCCACGTTTGCCAGGAGAAGCTGAAAGAGCTGCAAGAATGAAGGAGAATTTTAAAAGAGAAGGGGGTGGTGGTTGGTTGTGGCTGTCCTGGGGGGACACTGTGACCTGGCTGGAGCAGAGACAGCCAGCTCCTGGAGATGTCAGGCTGTGTCCACGGCAGTGTTTCCCTGTGCTGGCTTGCAGGGGCTCTTCAGCAGCCCATCAGCAGCATGGAGGTGCAGGCTCCAAGCCTGAAAGCTTCTGGTTGCTTTGGCAGGGGGAAGGCCGGGTGGTGTACATCAGAAACCTCTCCAGCAGCATGAGCTCCAGCGAGCTGAAGAAACGCTTTGAGGTGTTTGGTGAAATCGTGGAGTGTCAGGTCCTGTCCAGGACTAACAGGTGGGTGGGCAGTGAGCTGTGGTCCAGGCCTCCAGCAGCTCCAGGCAGCCCCTCTCCCCAAGCCCCATCAGCACTGCCAGGTGCCACATCAACCCCGCGGGTCAGCCGAGCCCACGGTCGTGGTGCTTTTGTCACTGAGATTCGGTGTGTCCAGAGGTCCAAGGGCATCTGTGGGATGGAGGAGTGGAAGAATGATGGGCCAGGGGTGCAGTGCTGCATCACAAGGGCTGAGGGGCTCATCACAGCCTGAATTCTTTCTCTGGTGCTCAGGGGGGAGAAGTACGGCTTCATCACGTACCGCTACTCCGAGCACGCCGCCTTATCGCTGAAGAACGGCCCCTCGCTGAGGAAGAGGAACGAGCCCTCCTTCCAGCTCAGCTCTGGTGGCCTGGGGCGCTTCTTCTGGACCAGATACGCTGACCTGGGTGAGGAAGCAGCAGCTGCTTTGTCCCTTTTCTCAGCACAGAGCTGTTACAGCACACAGCACCGCTGAGCCCTGGTCTCGCAGGGATCCCAAACGCCTTCGGAGCCTGCAGGAAAAGCCCAGTGGCTTTCCTGTGGCTCATGGAGCTGCTCACGGCTCAGACAGGTGGATTGGGAAACTAGGGAGGAGAAAAAAACTGGTGTGAGGCCTCAGGATGTGTTGGCTGCATGATGTAGCATCACAGCCCGGGGCTGCCGGGTCTCAGCTGAGCGCAGCCCATCCTGTCTCTGCTGAGTTTCTGCACAGGGCTGGAGGCTTTCCAGCAGAAATCTCCCTTCCCAGGCATTAGAGAAGGCAGTCAGCAACATTTCATTAGGCCAAGAGGGGATGTGGGTGGTTTGCTGCTCTGCAGGACAGATTCACCATGCTGCACATGCACTCTGGAGCCAAAGTGACAGCTCTGAAATGTGCTGTGGTCGCATTAATCCTTTCAGTGCTTCAGCAAGGTCTCGGGGACTGTGTCACCAGGGTGCAGGGCTGCAGCCTGAGCTGAGGGCCAGGAGCCAAACCCTGTGCTAGTCCTGCATGAGAAATGTGTCCCAGGTTTGCTCAGCCCTCCTTGCTTCAGGTGTTTCACCAACATTGCATGTTTATTTCTGTACCCTCTGCAGAGGCTGGAGGGTTCTGGATCCCACTTGATGAGTGAAAGACTGAGGTCCAGAAAATAAAGCCCCAAGTCTTGACTGACCTCCAGATGCCCAGTCTGATACAAGTACTCCTTGATTTTTTTAGCCCCTTGCAGCACCTGCTCTGCTTAGAGCAGCCATCCCTTGACTTTGGCTGTGGGCACAAATGTCCTTTGTTTGTCGAAATAAATCCCAGAGCCTCCCATTTTGGGCACAGAGAAATTAGGAAGCCGATAACACCCCATGAGGAAGATGGTGACTGTGCAGTGCTGTGGGGAGGGGGCCCAGAGCTACCCCTCTGCCTAAGAGAAGCCCCCTCAGGGCTCCTCACCTTCTGATTTCTGCAGAGCCACCAGTCACCCCCTTCCTGCACAGCCTAGCTTGTTCCTAAAATCCTGCCCGTCCTGGTGCAGGATGAGAAGGGAAGCCCCTAAGCAGAGGTGAAATGCAACCACACCATTCAAAACTATACACCCAAAATGGCAAGCTGCTGTGAGATTGGGCAGCCTTTGTTCTGCTGAGTGCTCAGTCCCCTGGGCTCTCCAGGGGCACCGTGTGTTCAGCTCCTGGCACAGGGCTGGCAGTGCAGCAGGCTGGCTCTGCCCCCAGCAATTTGGTCCCTCCAAATTCAGCTGCACCCAGCAGATCTTTCCACCCCTGGCAGTGAATGTCGGCGGTGTGGCCTGGCTGCAGCCCCCTCTGCCCCAGCTCTTTTCAGTGTCCCCAGCGCTGTCACCATCCAGCCTGGCTGTGCAGTAGCAGGGCAATGAGCAGTGCCCTGCTGTGCCTCAGTTTCCCTCCCCCGAGAGAGGCAGAGAGGACGCTGATCCCCCCCTCCCTGACCCGGCTGCCTTCTGTCCCTGCCATCCCCAGATTGCGGCACGGACGAGTCCTCCCCAGCTCCGATGAAAAGCAAGTACGAGACCATGGATTTCGACAGCTTGCTGCAGGAGGCCCAGCTCAGCCTGCATCGGTAACAGCCTTAACCTTGGAGGAATACCTCAATACCTCAGTCAAGGCACTTCCAATATGTTTACGTTTTCAAAGAAATTGTTCAGTCTATGGCAAGCGAGAGAGCGAGAGAGAGCGAGAGCACGCCCGCGAGAGAGAGACTGCTGTCCCCTGATCGATGTTTACATTGAACAAAGCTGCTTCTGTCTGTGAGTCCCCATGGTGTTGATGTCTCACTGCCACACGTTAGTCCCCCCTCTGCTTCTGACTGGTTGTTTTAGGGTGAGCCTAGGAGCCCCCCGGCCCCTCTTTCCCCTCCCAGCCCTCCCCGTGCTCCCGCCGTGGAGTTGCAGCTGTGTTCACCATAACATTTTTTCGTCCGTAGTGTGTGATGATGAAATTGTTCATTGTGAATAGAATCAGGATTATAAACTAATTTTTAATAGAAGAAGAGAAGAAAAAAAAAGTATATACTTAAAAAAAAATGTATTTATGGCTCAGATGTACTGTAATTCAGATTTATTGTACCGCTTCCTTGATTTTTAACTATGCACTGTAATGAGGCACTTGCCACTCAGCAAATGGGGGGTCAGAGCAGTCATGGAGCTGACATTCCCCTGCCTCCCCTGCTGGCAAACCGGGGTGCTCGGTGCTTGCCCCGGGGTCACCCACTTTGCTGTCAAAGCCATTCTTCGTGCTGGCGTGGCCCGAGCCCCCCAGCATCGCCCCCGTGCTGAGCTGGGTCCTGGTGGGTGATGGAGCCAGGGCCAGGCAGCTTTGCAGGCTGCAGAGGGTGGGAGAGGGATGCACTGCCTGCAGCCAGCGCTGCCTGTGGGGCCAGGAGAGAGGGGCTGGGGGCTGCAGCCAGCCGGGCCTGAGCCCGTGGGTCCTGCTGGCACAGCCCGGGGGATGGATGTCTCCGCTCCGTGTGGAGCAGCTGGCTCCTCTCCAGCTCCTCGGGTGGCTGGCCAGGCCCTGTGGCTTGATCCACGCTCGCTTCCACACCCTGCAAAGCAAGCAGGGTGAGAAGATCTGTCTGTGCTCCCTGCCAGGCAGCCAGCCCAAAGTCCAGCCCAAGTCCTGAGAGGCTGAGGGGCACAGCACGCACACTGAGCACCCACACTGAGCACCCAGCCAGCCAGCACCCCACCCCGTAGCTGATAAGCCATACACTTCCCAGCACCCACCCACACCCCGGATCTGTCCCATGCCTGCCAGCGCCCGGGGGCACAGCTCTGCCTCTGGCCAAGGGCCCTCGGGGCTGGATTGAAGCGTCGAATTTGCTTGTGGACTTGCCCTCCGTGTGTGGGTGAGGTGGGATGGGGACACAGCCCCGCAGCAGCCGGAGCAAAGCCCACCAGCAGCCGGCCAGAGGCACTGCTTCCCGAGGGAGCGGGAATCGCGCTGCTCCTCGAGCCATTGCCGCCGTCTCCTTTCACTGTAGAGCCCCAGAGACCACTAGGGATTCAGCCATCCTCTGTAGATAGAATATTATAGCCTTAACTCTGCCAATAGATAGATTAGAGTCTCCTGGGGTCTCCCCTCCCCACGACTTGGGGGTTTATCCCCGCTTCCCTGGGTGTGTTCCGTCCTGCAGGGAGAGTGCCCAAAGCCTGGGAAATGGCACGAGATGCGATGCCAGGAGCCGGAGCCCGGCCGAGGTGGCCCCTGGCCCCTGGCTCGGAGCACAGCCGGGCTCTGGCAGGAGCAGGAATGCCGGCAGCGCCGACACCAGCACAGTTCCCTGGCTGTCCCCTCGGGAGAGCCGTGGTTCTGACCACACCCGGCAGCGCCAGGGCCCGGAGGCCACCGCGGGGTCCCCACCCCGCCGCCGGTGACCATCGCTGCCGGGGAACCGCCCTTGTGCCATTGCAGCCTCAGCACAGGAACCCGGCGTCTCTCCCACCCAAAACCCCCCCGGTTCTCATCCCACCTCAGCGAACACGAGCAGCTCTGGCCGAGACTGAGCATCTGCTATTGGCAATTGCCTCATTGTAGCTTTGCCTTTTTCTGTCCTAGTATTTCCTCACGATGATGATGTTTACATGTGATTGCTATAGAGCTTACGTAGAATGTATATAGCGACACATTTAGGGTGGGTAGTACTGTCCTGTGCTGTGCTGATGTTTTTCAGAAAACAATCAATCCAAAAAAAAAAAAGAACCCCAAAAAAACACCAACAAAAAAAAGGAAAAAAAAAAAGAAAGAAAAAAAAAGAACAGCAAAGTAAGTGGAATTCTTCCATCTCCCACTCAGCCCGGGGCGCCCATGGCTGGGCCCCGCTGGGGATGCATCAAGGGTGGTGGAGGGGAAGGGTTAGTGCAGAGCTGGGGCAGCTCCAGCCCACTCCTGGGGATCACTCAGTCACTTCCCAAGCGCTGGTTTTGGCGTGCCCAGATATAAAATTTCCCAGTGTTTCCCGTGGCTGGGTGCCCTGGGTCGGCCCCAGCCCAGCTGCTGGGTCCCGAGGCCGGTGCTGGGGAAGGGGAGGGCTGGTCCTGCACAGAGCTCGTCAGTACTGCAGCCCTAGGGTGGGAAGAGATGCAATAAGTGGTCTTCGTGGTGCCTGAAGCCTATAAGTGGGGTTGGGTTTTCTTTTTTTGGTTTGGGTTTTTATGGTTTTTTCCATTCAATTTGGATGGTTTGTTTCCCCTCCTCCCCAAAAAATCTTTCTTTTCCAGGATTTATGCACTATGCTTAGAGCCCCTTGGGCTGCGTGCTGCCTGCCCTGGGGGCTTCCCCCACCTTTTAGGACTGGGTGAAAAAGAAATTTCCACTTGATTTTTTTTTTTTTAATTAATTTTTGTGGGTTTTTTTTTACCCTAAAGGTGTCTTTAGCTCACAGTGCTCGAGTCTGCAGGAAGGTGGGTCGGGCACAGGGGCAGGTGAGAGCTCCCTCCTGAGCTGCCCAAAGTTTGGATGCTGACAGGGAAATGAGGCAGGAACAAAGCAATGCCCAGGCACTGCTGCCAGGGAAGGCAGAGGTGCCCAGAGCTCTGCAGGAGCTGCCAGGGACTGGGGGTCCCCCCCTTCTCCAAGGATTGCCTTTACATCCCACCCAGCCTGTGGCATCGCCCCTCAAAAAGGGACCCCTCACCCCCAGGACAAACTGGGAGCAAAAGGGTTCATTCTGGCAGGCAATAAGTCAGGAGGAGATTTATTTTTTTAAAACTGTGTAAGTGTAGAACGTCCCCCAGCCGTTCCCTGCAGGCGCTGTGGGGAAAGGCTGAATGTGAAGAGTTGCTGATAAAATGCCCCTCTGCTTGTTTTGCACAGGTTTGCCCCAGAAAAACGCCTTGTTCAGGGGGGGCAGCAGGTTTCTGGCTGGAATCCAGCACGTCCCTGAGGCTCCGCAGGGAGGAGCAAACGTTTCTGAGTGTGTGGGCTGAATGCAGAGGACAATCCCAGGTTTTAGGTTGGATGCTGCCCCAAAGCAAAGGTTTCTCCCGATTCCTCAGCGCAGCTGCCTGGGCTGCACATCTCTTCAGGAAGGGCAGCTCAGTCACCGTGTTACAGTGCTGAGTGTCTGATCTCAGCTTGTCACTGCAGATCAACACGGTTTTCTCCTTTTTTGGGGGGATTTTTTCCCTTTCTGGAGGTCTGCCGAGTCCTGAGATCCATCGGTGGTGGAGCTGAACCCGACACCCTTTCTGTTCTAAGTCCATCCCTGACAATCTCAAGCAATACAGAGCCAAATGCAGCCTTGGGGTTTCATTTTGGGGTTTCATTCCTCTTCCCTCGCCCTCCCCGGGGCCAGGGGTGGCAGCAGGAGGTGGGGAGGGAGTGTGTGAGTGCATGTGAGAAAGAGAGAGAACGGTTCAGTTGATGCATTTCTTGAGAAAGGTGTAAGAATTTCACCTAAAAAGGGGCACATCTGCTTTGTTATTTATAAAAAAAAAGCTAAATTCTGTCTTTTTCTTCTTTTTTTTTTTTTTTTTAAGTAAAAGGACACTGCTCATAATTATTAGGGGCCAATTCTGCCTCCCCTGCTCATGCTGAGTAAGTAATTACTTAACTCTGCAATTTTCTACTTGCAGAGTAAGTAAAAGCAGCAGAATTGATCCCTCTGTGATTAAGAATCAAGTTTTTAGTATGTTTTTATTTTTAATTGGTAGCGGTTTTTTTATATTTCACTTAATTTTTTCCCCCAGTTCCATTCTGTTGTGTCCTTATTTATGTAATATACTTTAACCTTAAGAGATGGCATGGATTCTTATGCCTTTCCTTTATTATTATTGTTATTATTTTTAAAAAACAAAAGAGATTTATTTCTAGTGTGATTTAACTGTCTACCTTCTAAAATGAGAGAACGTTTTCTTGTATTTTTACATTGTCAGATTCTATAGTTTCATAGATAATTTAACCAAATCGCTCAATGTATTCTCTATATCTATCCAGTGGGTATAAAAGTTCTATTTTAAATTGTGTAAATACTTCAGAACTGGCTTCTTTTTCCAGACTCCCCTGCCGTGGAGTTTCTTGTTTACATCAAAAAGACTGTAGAATCTCTACGCTCATGTACTGTAAATAGTGAAGTGATCTGCCTATAAATAAACGATAACATATATACTATAAAGTGGAAAGAACAAAAAAAGGAACGCGTCTGTGCTGCTGTACTTTAGTTTTTAGTGCCAGCCTGCTCAGGGATGAGGTGTTTTGCTGTGCTGAAGGTGCTCTCCTGCGTCTGCCTGGCTGGCAGTGGGGCTGTGCCAGGGCCAAGGGGGTGGCAGAGCCTCCCAGCTGCCAGGGATGCAGCTCCTGCCTGGGAATAGCCCTGGGTGTTGCTATTTTTAAGTGCAGCTTCTTCCAGTTTAACTCATGCAGGAAAAACCTGGGCTCTGCACTCTGCCCTTCGAGTGGTGCTGCTGCCACGGGGCCCCTCGCCGAAGAAACTCCCAGATGGAGTGGGGGGAAAATGAGGGAGGGCACGCTCCTCAGATTGTCTGGAGTGGAGAAAGAGAGCAGGAAAAAATGTGGAAAAGCCTCCAGGTGGTGATGCAGCAGCCGTGCAGCTCAGGGTGGCACCTGGAGAGCCCCTGGAGAGCAGGTCCTGCGAGCCAAACTGAAGTCCCAGGGGCACGGCCGGGGTGTCCCAGCTCAGGATGGCACCTGGAGAGCCCCTGGAATGAGGAGAGCAGGCCCTGCAAGCCACGCTCCTGTCCCAGGGGCACGGCCAGGAGTGTCCTAGCTCAGCGTGTCCTGGTGTCCTGGTCCTTGTGGCAGCCCAGGCTGTGGAGGGGATGTTTGGAAGGCCTGGGCAGGCCCAGCACAGGCACAGCTCCCCCGAGCCCAGGGGAGCCCCACGCCAGCCATGGCCCCGTGAGGGCTCACCAGGCCGGAGAGGCTGCACTGGTTTGATGCAGGACATGGATGTACAAGTTCGAGAGCAAACTAGCGAGAGACTCCAAGTCAGAAATACAATTANCAGGGAACATTGCTGCACCTGGTTTCAACAGCTCCTGAGGATGGGGATAGAATACCCTGTAAGCCAGGACAATGGATCAGTGATGCTGCCAGGCTGCAGGATCCCAGCAGCCTGAAAGAAGCAGCTCTGGAAGGTGCTGAGCTGTGCCAGCTGCTGGTTTTTGCTGATTTGCACCGATTTAGGCAGCGGCTCTACACCTGCCTACTGCAGCACATCTGTGGGAGCCCAGTGTGGGTCCCCCAGCCCAGCCACAGAGCTGGAACCAGCCTCCCACCCCAAACCCATCCCTGCCACTGCTGCACCCTGAGTGCAGAGCTGATGGGAAGCCCATTCCCTGCTGCTTCCCAAAACCAGCAGGCTTCAAGGACACCAGAGAGGAATGTTTTCCCGAGATGCATCAGGCACAGTGATGCCAACAGTGCCAGGACAGATGAAAACAGGAACGTGGAGGGGGAAAATGTGGGAATGCAGCTGGGACAGCCAGTGATGGGGTGCCCAGGGTGGGCATAGGTGGAGCAGAGACACAGGAGTGGGGTCCCAGGAGGANCCAGGAGAGCAGGCCCTGCGAGCCAAACTGAAGTCCCAGGGGCACGGCCGGGGTGTCCCAGCTCAGGATGGCACCTGGAGAGCCCCTGGAATGAGGAGAGCAGGCCCTGCAAGCCACGCTCCTGTCCCAGGGGCACGGCCAGGAGTGTCCTAGCTCAGCGTGTCCTGGTGTCCTGGTCCTTGTGGCAGCCCAGGCTGTGGAGGGGATGTTTGGAAGGCCTGGGCAGGCCCAGCACAGGCACAGCTCCCCCGAGCCCAGGGGAGCCCCACGCCAGCCATGGCCCCGTGAGGGCTCACCAGGCCGGAGAGGCTGCACTGGTTTGATGCAGGACATGGATGTACAAGTTCGAGAGCAAACTAGCGAGAGACTCCAAGTCAGAAATACAATTGAACAGGAAAAATAAAATAAATGCAGTAGTACAAAAAAACCCCAACCCACTGACAGAGTCAGAGGACAACCTGACTCCCTGACAGTCAGGGGATTGGTAGCAGTCTGATTAAATGGGGGCTGCAGTCTGATTAAATGGTGGCTGCAGTCCTCCTGGAGTGATGGTTCTGTTGAAGCAGTGATTCTGTAGAAGGGTCTGGTCTTCCTCTGGGAATCCAGTGGCAAAGGCTGCCTGTGCTGTTCCAAACCCCAGATTATATCCAGGTGGGAATGCTTGGCTCCTTCCCCCGGGGCTGAGCACCTCACAGTGGGATGGTGAGCCTTGAGGCAAGGCCTTGATGGGCCATTCACAGGAGATGGTCCGGAGGGAGGAGGCAGGGAACATTGCTGCACCTGGTTTCAACAGCTCCTGAGGATGGGGATAGAATACCCTGTAAGCCAGGACAATGGATCAGTGATGCTGCCAGGCTGCAGGATCCCAGCAGCCTGAAAGAAGCAGCTCTGGAAGGTGCTGAGCTGTGCCAGCTGCTGGTTTTTGCTGATTTGCACCGATTTAGGCAGCGGCTCTACACCTGCCTACTGCAGCACATCTGTGGGAGCCCAGTGTGGGTCCCCCAGCCCAGCCACAGAGCTGGAACCAGCCTCCCACCCCAAAGCCAGCCCTGAGTGCAGAGCTGATGGGAAGCCCATTCCCTGCTGCTTCCCAAAACCAGCAGGCTTCAAGGACACCAGAGAGGAATGTTTTCCCGAGATGCATCAGGCACAGTGATGCCAACAGTGCCAGGACAGATGAAAACAGGAACGTGGAGGGGGAAAATGTGGGAATGCAGCTGGGACAGCCAGTGATGGGGTGCCCAGGGTGGGCATAGGTGGAGCAGAGACACAGGAGTGGGGTCCCAGGAGGAAAAGGGGCACACAAAGGAAGGGTCTGCAGGGAGAAGCAGACCCAGAGCTGAGGTTTGTTCTCCCAGCCCAACCTGTGCCTCCTAACACTGCATTCCCAGGCAGCCTCCTGCAAAATAAAGCACTGATACTGTTTTGAATCCAATTGTTTATTGAGGATAATTCCTGCAAGCAGACCTGAAGTCTGAAGGGAGCCTTTGGTGAACGCTGACATCCATTCAGCAGCTCCGTTGGTCCCAGCAATTACGTCCAACCATTTGGGAAAAATCCCAGCTGGACCGCTTTTATTTTGGCATAACTTTGTGATAAAACATCTCCTTCTCACACAGACAGGCACTGGTTCATGTGGCTGCTGGAGAGGAGGAAGGCAGTGTTATTTATTCCCTGCACTGGGCACAGTGTGCCTCGTGGGAGGGCAAAATCAGTGGGGAGCTTTTGTGAGTGGGGACAGCTTTGGTCGCTGCCCTGGGCAGTGTGGGCAGCGTGGGCAGCGTGGGCAGCACACCCCGGGCTCCTGCTCCTGGCCGGTGTGGAATGCCCACTGCTTGGAGCTCGGTTCACTGCCTGCCGAGCTGTCCTGGGCTGCTTTCTGGAGCTCCAGCTCCCACCTGTGCCCCAAGCAGTGGCACCTGGCACCAAATCCTGCCCTGGGCTCTGCTGGCACAGCAGCTCCCTTCAAGTAACGCACGCATTTGCCTGCTCCCAGCATTTATCAGTCCCAGGCTGCTGTCCAGGTCCATCCAGGTGTCTTTGCAGACAGGAACAGGTTTGGTTCCTTTGCTCTGTGGCTGCTGGCCCAGNATTTGGGAAAAATCCCAGCTGGACCGCTTTTATTTTGGCATAACTTTGTGATAAAACATCTCCTTCTCACACAGACAGGCACTGGTTCATGTGGCTGCTGGAGAGGAGGAAGGCAGTGTTATTTATTCCCTGCACTGGGCACAGTGTGCCTCGTGGGAGGGCAAAATCAGTGGGGAGCTTTTGTGAGCAGGGACAGCTTTGGTCACTGCCCTGGGCAGTGTGGGCAGCGTGGGCAGCATGGGCAGCACACCACTCCTGCTCCTGGCAGGTGTGGAATGCCCACTGCTTGGAGCTCGGTTCACTGCCTGCCGAGCTGTCCTGGGCTGCTTTCTGGAGCTCCAGCTCCCACCTGTGCCCCAAGCAGTGGCACCTGGCACCAAATCCTGCCCTGGGCTCTGCTGGCACAGCAGCTCCCTTCAAGTAACGCACGCATTTGCCTGCTCCCAGCATTTATCAGTCCCAGGCTGCTGTCCAGGTCCATCCAGGTGTCTTTGCAGACAGGAACAGGTTTGGTTCCTTTGCTCTGTGGCTGCTGGCCCAGCTGTCCCAGCCTCCCTGCCCACAAGGATTCTTCCCAGCTTTCCTTCCTGCCTCATTTCCTGACCCCTGCAGCCCCATCCAAGCAGGGCTGAACCTTCTGCCATGTTCCCCTTGAAGTGTCCAAGCCCTCGGTCTTGAGCTGCTGCACGGAGTTTGTCCTGTTGTCACCAAAATTGGGAATTAACTCCCTAACACGGTAATTTCAATCTTAGAGAGTGGCATTCCTTTATTTCAGCCCCAGGCATGTGGGCTAGAACTCCCTATTACACACACCACACCTTAACAGACCAGCTTAAATCTGTGTAACTTTTATATATTCACTACATTTCCCAGAACTCACACCTACGTGCTAAATATTTCCTGAATTTTCTGCATATTTAAGTCACTTCTCAGAGCCTATTTTCATTGGAGTAGGGTTCTTCCGAGGGTCTCCGGTGGTCATTTGGGGAACATCCCATTCCTCAAATTATTCTTTTTTGGTCACAGGCCTCCAAAACCGTTTCTCCTCTTTGAATGCATGCCTGAGATGTGGTCTGGCCAGGATATTCCTTCTTATCAGCATTGCTCAGGCTCACAGTCTTTACGGCTGTGATAACCACTTGCACGCAGGACAAAGCGCTGTCGGGCAAACCGAAAGGAACCCCCAAGACTTAAACACGACTTGCTACAATTTTTTTACCCAACACCGAGCCGCCCACGGCCACTGCCCACGTGGCACCGAGAGGCAGGAAGCTGAAGACGGAAGGGATGACCTTCCCTTCCGAGGGGGAGGAGGCAGCAGCTTCTAGCCCAGGGAGCAAAGTTTGCTCTTCGTCACTGCCGCTTTCTGTTTTGCTTCCCAGCAGAGCTCTCCCTCGGGCTCAGTCCTGCCCCGGAGCCGCAGCGCCATGGCCGGGGCGGAGGCTGTGGCCGGGCTGAGGGAAGAGCTGACCTGTCCCATCTGCCTGGACATTTACAAGGACCCCGCGTCCCTGGGCTGCAGCCACAGCTTCTGCAGGGACTGCATCAAGCAGGCGCTGCGGTGCCAGCAGAGCCCTGCCCGGTGCCCGCTCTGCCATTCCCCCGCCGGGGAGCTGCAGCCCAACTTCCACCTGCGCAACATCGTGCAGAAGTTCATGGATGCTCCCGGGCACCGGCGGGAGGGAGAGCAGGAGAAGCCGTGCGAGGGGAAGGGGGAAGGCTCGGGCCAGCCGGAGGAGGGGATCCTGTGCGATTCCTGCCTCCAGCAGCCGCAGCCGGCGGTGAAGACGTGCCTGAGCTGCGAAGCCTCCCTGTGCCTTGCCCACCTGAGCAAGCACAACAGCAAGAGCGCCCAGAAGGACCATGTGCTGGTGGAGCCCTGCGGCGCCCGGGTTTTGGCCGAGAGGAGATGCCCCAAGCACGGCAAACTGCTGGAGTGCTTCTGCGAGAAGGACTGGGAGTGCGTGTGCATCCTGTGCTCCGTCGTCTCCCACAAGGACCACAAAATCGTCAGTTTGGAGGAGGCTTTTGGCGAAGCTCAGGTAAGGGGCAGGCGTGGATTGCACCAGGAAAACCCCAGAGAGCTGCCCGAGGTGTGCACAGGGCTGGAACAACTCCCGAGTTTCAGAACTGCAGACCCAGGGTGGGGCTAAATTGCATTCCTGGGCTTTTATTCTTGGTTTTGTCCCAGTTTCTCTCTGGGTTTGGCCCGTGAGATATAAAACAAGACGTTATAAACGCTTTTTTCCCATCCTGAGGGAAGAGTTTGGTCAAACTGGTGGGACTGAGTGCTCGTGGCTACGGTTTTAGTCCTCGGTGCACTGCCAAGCCGAAGATGAGCCTGAGCCGCGATTATGCAAAGAAAATTAATGACAGAGTAACAGAAAGAAAGCTGCCAGCAAGGGAAATAGCTTTATATGTGGCTATTGCACGTGAACAGTTTTGGGCTTCAAACTGTCTTTTTTGTGCTTGTAATTGTGGCATTTGTTCAGGGATAAAACCTTCCAGTAAACCTTTATCTACTGATTTGTCCTGAGAGCACGCAGTGAGCAAACCTGCAATTCTAGCTTAACCCATGTCTGTAAAATTGCTGATCTCGTGCATTATGCCAGTCCTATCCTCATGTCTCCTTCTGCTTATATTTGTAGATAGCTCTTCCTGGAACTCTAGTGACACTGAAAAACCACGAAGCTGCACTGGATAAAGCCATAGCAAACCTGCTGAAACAGGAGGAGGGACTAAAGGTTTGTTTCAAGGTCCCAAATCACCTCGGAGGTGGTTGTATGTTGGTAACTGATGAGATAAAGTTTTATTTTGCCCTTCCCCAGATCATGGATTCTAAGGCTTTTTTAGTTCCTGGGTGGTTTCTCATGTTTTTTTGAGGAAGGACGATGCACAGCTTCCTTATCAGTCTGGGAGGTACATTCTTAGTTAAGCTTGGAAATCTGTGCCTCCTGATGAGTGGCTGGTGTGTGGCTTTTTTATTTTTCCAGCCTTCAACTTTTAGTTACTTCTCTAATGCCAGAAAAAAGCCAGATTTTTTTCTGGGTGAGAGTTCATGTGGAAAATGTCCCTTACAATTTTGAAATTGTTTTCTTAATAGACTGAGGCGAGCCTACGGAGGGAACAGCTGGAGAACCTGTTCAAAGAGATCCATCTGAAGCTAGAGAACAAGAAAAGAGAGGTCCTGAAAGTTCTCAGTGACTACGAGGAGCAACAACTTTATCGGATTCAGATAGAGATGAATAAGCACAAAGGGGAGAAGGATTCAGCCAGCCGTGAAGTTGAGGAGCTGGAGGCTCTGAGAAATCAGAAGGACACGCTCCTTTTCACCAAGGTATCTATCAGCATCTCCCTTCCCAGAGACACGCAGCTCCAGGGCTGGCCTGTGCCTGCACTGTGCTAATTCTGCTTTCAAAATGTCTTTACAGGCTTTTGCAGCAATTAAAGCCAGGTAAGCTCTTCCTGAGGTTTAATATCTTTATCGATGATCTGGATGAGGGGATGGAGTGCACTGGCAGTAAGTTCCAAGACAGCACTAAGTCGGGCAGGAGTGTGGATGTGCTGGAGGGCAGGAAGCTCTGCAGAGGGGTCAGGACGGGCTGGACCCATGGGCCAAGGCCAGTGAGGCAAAGTTCCAGGTCCTGCACTGTGGTCACAACAGTCTCCTGCAGTTCCAGGCTGGGGGAACAGTGACTGGAAAGCTGCCTGGCAGGAAGGAACCTGGGAATGCTGTTCAATGTTGGCTGAACATGAGCCCAGGTGGGCAAGAAGGCCAATGGTACCTGGCCTGTCTCAGCAATAGTGTGGGCAGCAGGAGCAGGGCACTGACTGTCCCCTGTGCTGTNGCTGGGGACAAGGTGGGGATGGGGCACGGCTTGGACTTGGAGGTCTTTTCCCACCTCAGTGATTCCATGGTTCCGTGATTCTTGCTGCGTGTTTTAGGCAACCCAGGCAACTTCCAGGAATGGATGGTGTGGTGGTGCCAAAGCCACCCATTACTTCGGATAAATCAGCAACAGATGCTATTCTGCGGCAATTCCAGCAATTCCTCTCAAACATGGAGTACTCCTTTAATCCTCCCCCGCCACAACCTGTGCCACATGTTGCATCAGTCTCACTTGGTAAGTGCTCATTTCACTTTGTCAAAAGCAAGATGGAGGAGTCAATAAAATATCTTTAAGAAAGGACTGTAATGAGACACCAAGTACACTGAGTACCTCTGCAAGTGCTAATTCCTTACACTGTATGCTTAATTGCACATGTGTGGTTCCCTGGGTTACTGCTCACTAGATGGTGCTTCAGCCCTCGCTGGCAGTGAGTCTCGGGTCAGGACAGAGGCAGATCTCCACAACTGTCTGTTAATCATAATGTGTTTTTTCTCTTCAGGTTCCATCTCATTTAGTACTGCTGCAACACGCAGTGGATTTGCGTTTGGATCTTCCCCTTTTTCTTTCAAGTAGCCTAATGGAATACAAATTCAGTGGCAATCATAATGATAACAATCACAGAAAGGAGGGAAGAGAGAGAGAAAACACAACCAAAACGAGCAATGCACAGCACAATTGCTCCCCCCTCACCTGCTGTCTGATGTCCAGCCACTGTTCCCAAACAGCAGTTGGTTCCTTCTGGCCATTCCCCTCAGTTTATATACTGGTCATGGTGTTCTATGGAGTGGAATATCCCTTTGGCCACTTTGGGTCACCTGCCCCAGCTATGCTCCTTCCCAGCTTTTTGTGCACTTCCTCACTGGCAGAGCATGAGGCACTGGAAGGTCCTTGGCTCAGGTTAAGCACTGCTCAGCAACAGCCAAACCATCAGTGTGTTCTCAACATTATTCTCTACTGAACCCAAAACTGTACCAGCTGCTGAGAAGAGAAAGAATTCTATCCCAGCCCAAACCAGGACAGGACTCCAGTGTGCACGGTGCCATCCCAGACGTGCAGGGTGACCAGAGCTGCTGGGAGGAGGACACCAGCAATGAGAGCTGCTGGAAGCTTGGAATTATTTGTGCCTGGTTTGAATGCTGCCTGAAAATGCCTCACAGTTACCTCTGTGTGTTCCTAGGTCGAAGACATCGACAGGGGAGGCAGCGCGCTCGCTTTTCCTGATGTGTCTATCAAGGCTGGAGGTCCTGCTAAGATCTTCTGGCTTATAGAGGCAGGAACCATCCCTTTGAAGTATCCCATCCATGCTGCCATCAGTGTGTTGAAGCTCCTGTATTGACGTGGGGACAAGGTGTTATTTTGGATTCCCAGGCCTAGGAATTTTGACCCTTGCATGGAGGCTGTGCATATCAGAAATTGGATTGTGGGCTGCTGTGAGAGGGGGTATGTCACAGCACCCTGCTTCTTACTGCAAGAGCTCCTCTTTCTTTTGTTCTGTTAATCATAATGGAAATACCATTAGGTTGCTCATTTTTGCTCAGCTGTATCAAATACTGTGTCAGCTTCATGCTAATAAAGTCCTGTTATTAGCTTGCAAAACTCAATGGCAATTTATTTTATCTAAAAGTTGACAGCACAACGTTAACTGCTACAGAACTAGGCAGCAGCAATGCTTACCTTTGATGTAAGGCAGCAGCTTTTGCCTCTGCCCGCTCTTTCCATTCTGCACATCCCGTGCAGAAGCAAAGCTGCCCTGGGAGGTGAGGAGAGACCGGGCAGCATTCCCTGCTCCCTGCTGGAGACTGAGGGGAAACTTCCCAAGTGGCTGCCACAGCGTAGGGAAGGTGGGGCCGGCAGAGGGAACATTCCTGTGCCTGGCGCGGGGCGGAGGAAGGGCTGGGGCGGGAGGAGCTTGCAGCCTCGTAGCTGAGTTCCCGATTCTGGGTTAGTTTCGTTTCTTCTCGCTGCGGCCATGGCGAAAGCTCGGCAGGGATATGGAGAGGCTGGCAGCCTGGAGGCCGAGCTCACCTGCTCCATCTGCCTGGGCCTGTACCGGGACCCGGTGTCGCTGCGCTGCGGTCACAGCTTCTGCCGGCGGTGCATCGAGAACGCGCGGGGAGCCCAGCGGCGTTCCCAGGGCCCCTCCACCTGCCCCATGTGCAGGGTCCACCTGGGGCCCACCCTGGAGCTGCAGAGCAACTTCCAGCTGGGCAGCATCGTGGAGGTGTTTAAGGCCACCGCTCCCGAACGTCAACGGGCTCGAAGAGAAAGCCTCCCACAGGATGAAGGCTCCGAGAAGGGGAAGACGGGCGTGGTTCCCTGTGAGTACTGCCT
>VYXC01002154.1:37858-120244 GCA_013397175.1 Platysteira castanea | reverse complement strand
AGCACGGCCCATTTATTTCAGCTGCAGTAACTCTCAAACGAAGGGCAAAGATCTATTAACATGGATTAGCTTCCATCAGAAAGCTACACTCTACATTACTGGTTCTCTGATTTTATCCAAATGTCAAACATCAGATCTTCACCTCCTTTTCACCTTTAACTTATCTTTTGTTATTTAATCACAAATCATTCATTTTCTTCCCTGCAGAGCAAAATGTATTAGCTTTCCCTTGAGTTGTAATTTTAACAAATGATTAGCAAAGTCTGAAACTAAGGTATCATTTTGTGGAGAAAGAATCAGTGAAGTTCATATCAATAAGCTCAGCACAAACATTTAAACATCTAAACATCTGCATCTGAATTAGTTGTCAATACACTGTATTGAAAAGAAAGTTATAAACATCTCTAAAGAGATAAAACACCTGTTTAATTTTACTCATCTACTGTAGCAGGAGATAGCAGTCTCCCAGTACCTGAAAGGGGCCTACAAGAAAGCTGAAGAGGGATATTTTGCAAGAGGATGTAGTGACAGGACAAGGGGGAATGGCTTTAAACTCAAAGATAGTAGGTTTAGGTTAGATATTTAAAAGACATTCTTTACTATAAGAGGAGCAAGGCAGTGGAACAGGTTGCCCAGAGAAGATGTGGATGTCTTACCCTGAAAGTATTCAAGGCCAGTCTGGAGCAACCTGTTGTATTGAAAGGTGCCCCTGCCCATGGCACAAGAGTTGGAACCAGATGATCATTAAGATCCCTTTCAACACAAATAATTTTATGATTGTATTCTCCCTTTTTTCTCTGTTGACACGAAATGAGGCCTAGAAAATTCTCAGAGCTTTAAATGTATACAGTATAGAAGTGCAAAGTTTGGTGACATGAATTTTCATCATTGCATCTGAGAAAATGCATCTTCTTTCAGATGCATATATTTTTTTACAGAAAGGGGCTTAAAACCAGATCTTTAAAGATATAATATTGTTTGATAGTGTCTTGTAACCAAAGAAAATTATGAATGTTCTTCAGTTGCTTTCTCTGATATTAAATATTACAAAACAATCACAGTTAGATTTCTAGCAATCTATCGATCACAATCTATCCTGAGTTAGAAGGGGTCCACAAGGCCCACTGAGTCCAACTCTTAAGTGAATGCCTGTGCAGAGATCAAACCTCTGACCTTGGTGTTTTTAGCATCACAGTCTAACCAACTGAGCTAATCCTCTCACTATTTTGTGTTATTTTGGTTTAAATAGCATCTTTCATTGTGCTAGCTCTTATATATGCCTTTGCTATTTTTTCTGAGTAATGAGAATCGAGCACTTAAGAGAGCAACGTAGAAAAACGTGTAATGTTACTTTTAAGAATACAGAAAGAGGAGGGCACAGTGTTTCAGTAGGGAGGTTAACAAGCCAGTGACAGTGAGTTATCTAATAGCTAAACACCTCTAATGATTCAGGATTTTGACCTGAAGCATAGGAAATATATCTCCACAGAGAAGATATGATTATATCTTTGAATATAACAATTAACAAGTGAGATTTTGTGAATAAGCCAAAGAAAACAACTCATTTGGTGCAAGGTTCATGTTGCATTCTGGACATAGGAGACACAGAACCTGTGCTAAGCTTTGAGTGTGTTCGAAATTCTGTGAGAGTAAAGAAAAATATTGATTGTGACAGAACAGACGATTACTCCTATTGTTATGTCAAAGATGAGATACTGGATAGGAAGATGTTGCTAGCAAAAAAAGGAAAAAAAGATACAGCCAGGAAAAAAACCCCCAAGTATAAACCTGCACTGAATTTAACAGAAAAGAACAATCTCTGATGAAAACAATACCGTGCTGTAAATGTGATTGTTTGCTTAAACCAGCTGAAACAACTTTTTTGTATCACAGAATTTGTTGAAGGTGAGCAGCAATTCTGACCAGTCCTGTTTGTCCTCTAAGCTATGGATACTACCTAATTTCTGTCAGTGTATCACAGGAAGTTAATTTCAAGTTGTTTCCTCATCCTTCGCAATGTCGTTTTCCTCCATTGATTTGAGATCAATTTGGCACTTGGTCTGCTCATTCCTACAAGGCCAGATCTATGGCAAAAAGCATTTTAATTATCTCTTTCTAATCAGTGAACTGGCAGAAGGTTGTTCAACTTGTCTTCTCATTTCTATTATTCTTCCATCTTTAGTTTCTAAAAGACTGGTATAAGTCTCTTGGGACACACAATCTCAAATTAGTCAATACACTGCAACACTGCTTTCTTATATCTAGTGTACACTCTGTACCTTTCAACAAGATTGATAGGGCATGAGCATGAGCGTTTTAGACTTTGGCTGTTCTTGAGGGCTATAAATAAAGGAAACAACAATCTATTGTGTCCACTGAATCTGTGTTAAATACAAAGAAGCAGAAAAAGTCAAGTGTCTACACTGCCAATTCATCTGCACATATTTCTGTGGGAGGATGGGAAGCTGGCTGTGTGGTGACTTCATTTGTGAGACCTAGATATTTACCTTGTGGGCTGCAGCAAGAACAAGATCTTCTATTTAAAGAGCAGCACTTGAAAACGTGGGTTTACTTTCTGCCCTACTGTGAATTTTCCAGGTGACCTTAGTTGAATAGCTTTTGGTCCAAATCCTTGTGTGTAGGTAGCTAAATAAAAGGCTGACCTTGAGATGTGTTTGTTGTTCCCAGCCTCAGTGACAGATCTGTAATATAAATGAAAAGACTACTTAAATGATGCCTGAATATGCGTATGTGTGTCACTTTTAAATTATTAGCTTTTTGTCTTTGTGCTTCACTTTGATGAGCTGAAAAATGACATAGTAATGATAGTGATAATAACAGTAACAGTAATACCTATAACACAATATAAACATGAAGTTTACTTTCAGTAATATTTCTAAACTGTTTTGAATCATATAGAACAGATATGTAAAAACAGTTAAACAGAGAGCCATATCCGACAAATCATACCAATCGCATTGCCTGGGTGCTGGTCCCACTGGCCTGTCCTACTGGCCTGGTCCTAGTTGTCTCACCTACTTGGTCATGGTTGCCTTTTCTAGAAGAGCTTCTTGAGCAAAATAATGGAGTACCAGTAGAGTAGGCCTGAACAACTTTACTGCTCTGAAGCACAGCTGGCCATCATTGCAAAAGCAATTTTGGATTTTGTAGTTTGCATCCATTAAAACTCATTAAAGGACTGTGCACAATGAGGTGATCCAAAGTGTGCAATACATGCAAAAGATAGTCGTGCATAGAACTATTCCAATCATTTAAGTGGGACCATAATATGCATCTACATGACTTTCTGATGTAAAGCATATTTTAGTGTTTTTATTAAAGCAAAGTATTTGCTGCGGTCCTGCAAGCCAAATGACAATGTTATTTTAGTAAGTTACTGTCTTCTAACTGCCTTGTTTAATGTGAAAACCAGCTTACAGCCTCATCACCGCTTGGTTCTTAATGAAATTCTTATTCTTCTTTCTTGCATGTAGCTGATTTTCCAGGAACAATTAAGTAATTCTTTTACTGTGCTGTACTATCCCTTCTGTGCTGTGGTAACAGACAACAGGCTTCCTCTTTCCCCTCAGTGTTTGGGCTTGTGTCTTGAATATCATGCAGTCCACCAAGTAAGAAAGTACTGCTAGAGTTGACTTTGAATACAAGATGCAAGGTCTGTCTCTGAGATCGTCATGGTTCCACACTTTCATGTTTCCAGCTCTCTGTGTTCCCACATTGTTGCCATTGAGCCACAGCAATTAAAGTGCTCCTACTCACACACTCTTTGAAACAGCCTCTGGTCTTTGCCTCTTTGTTCAAGAGTGTCTCCTCTCTGCTTTGCAGCCTGTTTTGTAGGTCTCCTATCTGGTAGGAATTGTCCATCAGGATTTCCTTCTGATCTCCTTTTTCACTGCGATTCAGAGATTTTTCAGCACTCTGCAACAGGCTGAGAGGTTGGCCAGTCCTCTTCAGAGGTCCAAAGGGTGTGTTGTTTCTAATCCTTTCACCCCAACCCATGCCATTCTCTGCTCTCCAGGAGAAAGGAGGCCTGCCAAAAAGTCTACAGTTCCCAAACTAAGCTTTTAGTTTGGGGTACTGTGATACACCTGTATAAAAGAGAAAACAATATTTTCTTGAACATTAGTGGATAAAAAACCAGAGCTATTAGAATGACGGCCTCTATGCAAAAAATTGAATATATTTTTGACATAATCTTAATTCTCTATAAACTCACAGATTTCACTTGTATGAAAATTCTGACATCTCTATCAGCAACAATTTTTTCAAAGCAGTAATGTGATCTCTGATGACTGATCTTGAACATGTGATGATTTAAGATGTTATCACTACAGTAGTCCAGCTTGCTTTTCTGCCAGAGGAGACTTACCTACAGAGCAGGACATTAAACTGAATGGATTCAGCTTTTTCAATTCATGTTCTTAGTATCTGAACACTAACCAGCTTCACGTGCTGAAGTCTGCTAGATTTTATGAGTCAGAGCATAAGAATTTTGCCTCAGATGCCAGGAGATGCTAAAATATTAATGTTTCCTATATGACTCCTTAAGATATGTTAAGCACTATAGCTGAACCACCCTAGTCTGACAATTAGTCATTCATTGTAAAACAGTTACTTACAGTGAAAAAAATTATATCTTTGATTTCATGCAGTAATATAACTGTGCTTACAATGAACTTTAAAAACACTGTGTGGTGGTTTGAACCTGAGTTGATGGAGAATAATTTGGACCAATAGTGCTTTCCAGAATTTGCATATTTAAGCCGTGGGGAGATGCGGGAACTTCCCCTTTGGTGTTCGAACCTCCAGCGGGAGAGGTGGGGGGAAATGGGCCCCGGGCCTGTCTCAGGGACTGGCCCTGGGCCTCCCCTTCCCTGACCCTGGGACACAGGCCCTGGGTAGCAGCGGGAGAATCCCCTCAGAGCCACCGGCAGCTAAGAGACAACCATTGAGCTGCTGCATGGCCGATGCCACTGGGCACGGCTTCTAAGGACTGGAGACACCCCTCCCGCCTCCACCACGCAGCTCCATGCAGGTCCCAGTGGGAACTGATGCTGTGTTCTGCGACCAATGGAACCAGAGTCGAGTTGAGGAACCAGCTGGATAAAGGCAAAGAGACTTTTCTCCAACATAAAGCCTGAGGAGGATCACAGAGACATTAAGGCCAGAGAGAAGGAGAGAGTAGNCTAAAATCATTGTTTGTTATCCTTTGTGCGAGTTGGGTAAAAGGGGGAGGTGCTGAAAGAAAAAGAGGGTTTTTGCTTTAGTTTCTTATTTCTTTTTACTTTTAGTAAATAATAATAATTTTAGTAAATAAATAATAATTTACTTTTAGTAATAAACTTCTTTATGTTCTTTAAAGTTTGGTGCCTGCTTTGCATGCCTCCTAATTCTTATCTCACAGAAAGTAAAGAATGTGAACAACCCACTATATACTGCAAACAATGTGCTACTAAATCCTCTTATTTCTGGGCAATGAAATTAAGATAAATGATTCAATATTCTTTGGCCAGTGCCTCCAAAATCTAGTGTATACAAATTATCTTTCAATATATCTCCAAGTACATTTTGTAGACGATGATTTTCTTACAGTATGATTAAGCCATAACTTTCAAGTAATAAAATCTAAAATGAATGGGCTCGCAGATGTGGGCTCAAAGGCAGGTCTGCATCAAGCAGTTATAATATGTTTGCTTTGTTGTCCTTCCTTCAAGCTACAGTCACTGGGAAACAACCAGTGTCATGCTTAATTAATCAGGCTGATTTACTTAATACAAAGAGATTATTCAGAAAGATGATCAACTACATTGACAGGATTCATTACCAAAAGCCCTCTAGTTATACAGAGAAGTATCTCTAAGTTATCAAATGTGGCCAAATTGTGAAATTTGCTGGCTTTGGTGGCACAGCGGCTGTTGGCATGGCCTGCTGATTGACATACTTTACTGATTTTTTCTCATATATTGCAAAAAAATGTGAAAATTAACGTATTTGCTATCTCATAGCATCAAACCTCTTGGGTGGTCCTCAGTTTCTTTAACAAAGCTCTGGATTAGAAAAATGAACTTCTGTTTAAAACACAAAGTTAACTTCAAAGACAGACTTGAGGAGACACTGATACACTTAAGCATGTCATCTGTAGTGGTACACTGTGGCAGACATGATGTCATCCTGCTGCCTGAAAGCTATCTATTTTTCATATCTTTTTCACAACATCCGTTCTCACACTATGCCATAATTTTTTAATGTAAAGGAAGTGTTATCATGTATTTCACATGTACAGCCTGCAAGTTAATAATAAAAAGACTTGTCTTTCAGCAGCAGCGTGAGTCTTTGTATGCCAAGACATTTTAAGACAAAGTTAATTCCAGAGTACCCTAACTCATAGTCTCCATGCCTGTGGTTTTCTAGGTCTCTAATTCTCATTTGCTGTACTTAACTTTCAACTAAGACAGGAAGCCTAGCACCATGTGCACATTTAGTAAGTCTCTGTTTAACTAAGTATTTATAACTTGAACATCCCCAAGTGTGTTGCTTAATTATTGATACTTTGGTATCATTTATATTTAAAGATTCAAGAATAGCAACTGTTATGTCACTTTCTTGCATTTATGTGACTTAGGCTTTTTAAAAAAAAATTCTAGTAAGAGAAAGTTACAAAATAGTATTTTGCCATTCATTCTTTATGGGTCTTCCCATAAAAACTTCACACCTTTTATAGTGGAAAAATGTTTGTTGATATTGTTGGATTGTTGAATTTTGAGGTCCATGATTATTTTTCTAATGGAGGTATATATTTTATTTCAGGGCATGCCATAGTATAAATTAATTTAAAGCTGCATTCAATATGTATTAAGACTTTGGTTCAATGTGTACTAGTTAAAGTCACAATTTTACCTTAAAACACAATTATTGCTAGGGAATTTTTTCCTTAAATAACAAATTCTCAATTTTAATTGCAGTAAATTTCTGCTGCAGTATTTCTATTTTAATAGAAATTTATTTGGAAAATACAACACTAATATGGGAAGTTTTTTTGGGATATTTTCTATCATGTAGCAGATGACTCAGAGCTGTTTATACCCAAATTCTTAGACTTCTCAGGAATGCAGTGAACTGACCTAGTAACCAGAATCCTAGTAAACCCAGCTTGTTTGCAAGCATTAAACTAATGCGGACCCTGACCACATTTTCATATCATGTGCTTTCTTTTCATCGAAAAGCCTGTGAATGATGTGTTCAGTATAAAGGTTGTTCTCTGGAATACAAAGATTTTATCAGGGTCAGGAAAGGAAAATATTACTTTCTCACTTTTTAATTTCAACAGCAGAAGAATTTTGTACTAGAGAGACAGCGTGAATAGCTCTAGGGCATACTTCATTATTCCTTCTATACTTACGTTTCTCTGTCTACCGCAATAAAAAATGCAGGGTCTGCCAGTGTGCACACTCCTTTGTGAGCATCTCTGCCTTTCACAGCACCACAGAAAAGATGTCACACTCCCTAGACCCTAACACAAAACAGCTATCTCTCTGCAGAAAACAACAGTCTTGCCTCATCATTTCATTATATACTGACACAACAGGAAAAGAAGCAAATTTTTCCTCTTGAGTTTTGACTTTTGCAAAATGAGGCAGTTTGGTAATGCCCACACAGGTCATGTTGTTTCTTTGAGACAGCAGTCTGTGTATCTGGGAGGATGTTGGAGCTATGAGAGCTGAGTATTGCATTTTATTTGGAAATCTGTGGGCTGGTTTCCCCTATGTTTGTGACTTTTAAAAAATAGCTTCTTCTGGAAGATAGTGCTTTCCTGGCAGTAATTTTTCTTCTGCAAATGTTGTTTTGCAGTTGATGCAAATGCATATCAATGTCTATCACTGAGACTGGGATGGCTGCTTGGATACATATCTGGACGTGACACATGAAAGGTTTTATTTGCACTCGCATATTCTTGGGAAGTGCAGCATATGGAACAGGGTCTCATGGGAAAACCTGTTACAATCTTCACACTTCGTTCAGCGGGGTGGAGAGGCCATTCCTTTTATGTCTATGAGGCTGTTCCTCAGGAGGCAGAAGAGCTTGGAGGCACCAGTGCCTGTAGAGAACACCAGAGATCACTTTTTCCTCTTTTGCAGACAAGTTTGAAGAAAAGGCATGCTTCCCTGCAATGCAATCTCTTTCAGCCCCTGAGGCACTAGAGGTTTGCTGCACCTTCATACCAGTTAGTCTAAAAACAACAGTATTATTTTAAAGATGAAGAAGCTGATTTTTGTTTGTTTAGTTTTCAAAACACTGAACAAATTCACCTTAGTGTTAACAGACTAAGGGAGGCAGAGCTTCAGGCATTTTCATCAAGGCTGAATTTAGATTTGTGGGAAATTCTCAAAACATGTTCAGAGGCACACAGCAGGAGGGAAGTGGTTATGTCTCACTGGATTTCTGGTTTTACTCAAAAAAGCCTTCTTTCTTGTCTGAAAGTAGCCCTCAGAAACCTTCAGATAATGTGAGTGTGGTATACTGTGAATGTGGTATATTTAATTCTATTTTTTGAATGCCCATCAGCTGTTTCAGGCCATAAAGTGTAACTCTAGTTAGAACTACTTTAAAATGAAAGGGAATAATTTTTTATCAAACCTGTAAGAAATAATAAGGCACACATAGCAGCATGAGGGTAAAGAGAGAGGAAAGGTTGATCAGTAAAGTATTTTAAGTTGACCAGACATAAGCAGGACCTCACAAATGGAAGCAGGTGAGTAATAGCAAAGCTACAATGCTACAAAATGTGATTGTAATTAGGGCATCAGCCTCACTGGCAATGCTTCCTTGGATTTAAATTTCAAAGGACTTTGAAATTTCAAAGAACTTCAGCTTTTCAGTTCTGTGTTTAGAGATATATAACTGTAAGCAGACAGCACTTATTTGTAATGTGTAAATGGGCTTTCTATAGAAAACAGGCTTAAAGTCAGGTGTAGAGGAGATTAAGGGAACTACTTTAAATCATTGTAATAGGTGGGATGGAGTTTAATCTAACCAAAAAATAAAAGGAAAGCTGAGGGCAAGTATGTGACAACTGCTTCTGTATTCTGGTTTTAAGCACCTACTGCAGTGCTATCATCAGTTAGTCACATCCTCTCTGGGACTCTGTGCTCAGTGGCTGCTGCAGTCACTCACAGCATAACGAAATTGTGGTGCAAGTTCTTTCCTTTCAGAAGCAACAAATCAGGTAGCTAGCCACAGCATTAGTAGTCTCTGGGGAGGAAATTATGAAAATTCTGAACTTCATCAATGAATTTGCTATGTTTAATGGAAAAAAATTAAAATCATTCCTACCCTGGGAATATTCTGAAGCCACAGAACTCTGTTCTCCCTTGCAGTTCTGCCTGGGATGTAATGAGTCTGCCCCTTCTACAGAGCTGAGTCACTCCAGTAATGCAGATAGCATCTACTTTACGTGTTTAGCACTATATTTTTAACTTTGGAACATCATCAGTACAGGTTCCTCTACAGGTTAATCTGAAGATTAGAGTTTTTTTCTGTGTCCTGATCGAGCACATGTAAGAAAAATGAGGAAAAACATCCAACCTCAGTGATACTGTAGTGTTCTGGAGTGTATGCCTTATTAGCAGAGTTTCAGATCTTTTAAAGTGCTGGTGTTCAAATCATAAAGTGTCTACATAAAAAGCTGAGCTGTATCTATCTTCAAATGTTTTATTTTCAATGAAAAATACAATTTTTCTTTTACTTATCCAGATTTTCTACTGGTATAGCAGCACTTGGCTGGCTGCTAGGTGTCCACCAAGCTTCTATATTATTCTCTCTCCTCAATAGAACAAGGAAAGAAAATGTGATGGAAAAGCTTGGGAGGTGAAGAAAGAACAGGGAAACCACTTAGCAGTTACAGTCATGGGCAAAACAGAGGATTTTTTTTGGAATTAATTTCTTTTATTGTCATTAGCAGAGTAGGATATTGAGAAATACAACAAAACTAAGAACACCTTCCCACCACCCCTCTACTCGTTTGGAGGCTCAACTTCACTTCCAGCTCTCCTACCTCCTCCCCCCTAGTGCCTCAGGGGGATAGAGAATGGGGTTTGTCAGTTTTTCTGCTCTTTCCTTCTCCTGTTCTTCTCCAGTGTCGGGTGTTTCCCACAGTAAAGAGTCTTTCATGAACTTCTTAAACATGGGTCCTTCTCATGGGCTGCAGTTCTTCAAGAAATGCTCCAGCAGTGGGTGCCTTCCATGGGGTACAGTCCTTCAGTAGTGGATTGTTCCTATGAGGGTTCCTCTCCATGGGCCACACTTCCTGACAGAAAACCTGCTCCTGCCTGGGATCTAGACAGGCTGAAAATTCTTCATGGTAATTCCACCTACCCTAGGATGGGATCCTCCATGGACTGCAGTGCAGATATCTGCTCCAGTGTGGATCTCCATGTTATATGGTATTCTCCTGCTGCAGGGGAATCTCTGCTCCAGGAGCCAGAACACCTTCACCCCCTCATTCTTCCCTGACACTGGTGTCTACAGCACTCAAACATATTCTCCATTTTGTCTCCTAGCTTCTGCTCAGCAGTTTCCCCCTTTCTTAAATGTGCTTTCACAGAGGAACCACCACTGTTGCTGATGGGCTCAGCTTTGGGCAGTGGCAGGTCCATCCTGGAGCTGGCTGGAACTGGCTCTGTCAGACACAGCATCATAGAATCATAGAAAAGTTCGGGTTGAAAGGAGACTTAGAGATCCCCGCCCTTGCAATGGTTGAACACTTCCAGGGATGGGGCATGCACACCTTCTGTGGGCAGCCTGTTCCTGACATGGAGGCAGATCCAATGTCTTCTCACAGAGGCCATCCCTGCAGAACCCCACTACCAACACCTTGCCACACAAACCCAGTACACAGAACTTACTTCCACACAATTTCATCAGATGAAAAACTAAGCTAAAGAAAATGGAAATCAAGTCATAAATATTTTTATGGTAAAGCGCCCAGTTTTTAACCCCCATTAAACTCTTGACATTTTATTTTGTGGAATTGTTTTAGGATTCTTAATGTCTTTAATGGCTATTTGTCATTTTCTGCAGTCTGACTTGTGCAAATTTATTTCTCTGTCCATAATTTTAACTGCTAGTTGCTTAGTTCAAACACCGTGAAGCATAGAAGGGTACTTTATAGATTCACTGTTCAGTTTGTGAAAGTGATTGTCCTGGTTACCAGTGATAAGTAGGAAATCGCTCTCGTGATGTAAAGTGTTGTCAATTGACCATTTACAAGTTGCAGAAAGATACAGTTTCATTTAATTTTCTGATGATAATAATGAATGAACAGGAGAAACCTTGATTCATTTCACAAGTGCACAAATGTTAAATGGGGGACGAAACCCCCACTCTTAGGAGTGGGAGGAATTGAGGGACTTATACACATTTAAATGAAAGGAATACAATGTTGCTGGGGTGATATTGCTATACTTGCTAGTGGATTAACTTACTGAGTGATTTATTTCTCAGATGTTGCAGTGCCTCTATGCTTATGCATGAGGAAAAACAGGGAGAGAAATGGTTTTCAGATGAATGAAGTAGAGGTACTGTATTTGCCATCACTAGTGATTCAAATCGATCTGGGAATGTCTATTTGACATAACTGTCCTTGTCATGTTATTGTGGGATTTCTAACCTGCCAGGTGCATGCATTTCATTTTGAAACTAATAAATAAAATAGACTGCAACCTCTGAAATTCTGATTACAGTAAGAAGCTACTGGAAGTTAAGCTGTTGAGTAGATATAGCTAGTAGACATTGACTCCTGTTGTGCATGGTTTTACCACAGAGAACCATATGACCTGTGGTTACAGGAGTCCCTTTCATTTACGCTCAAGCTATCTGGCAGGGCGTGTGCATAATACTAGGCAACAGTTCTCATGAGAGTAATTCTCGCTCTGTGGTTAATGTCTTTTTTTCCCAGCTTATCTGATGCCATGGTAATGTTCTCATACAGCCACTGTAATTTCTTTGTATAACGGAATCAGTGTTTCTCCTCCAGTCTCCTTTAAGATCAGTTGCCTCTTTTCATCCTCACATTGTTTTCTTCCACATTTATGTCTTCCAGTTATGTCCACACACTCATATGCTCCCCTCTCTCTATGATTTTTTTCATTATTACATCACTAATTGTGTCTGGTAATTGTTTATATTATTCTAGGATGTTGAACATACACCGCTCTGCAGAAGAGAATGAAGATCAATAGAGTAAGAAACTCAAATCGGAAAGAAACAGGAACACAGTGTGAAATAGCTGGGTTTGGGTTATTCTCCAGTGAACTTCACCCTGCCTGTAACACTCAGGATACACTGTCCATTCACTAGAGAAATTGTCACGCTGAGTCCTCATTAAGATGATTTTTTGAAGGATTTTCTTGAAAACTGTGTTGCTTATTATCTCAATTGCAGTGTAGTTTTGTTGTCACTGCTCTTAGGTTTGCCCTGATGATCTGACCAAAAATCAGGCCTCTGTCTGATGTCAAAAGTAAACAAGAAGTTGTTTTCTTTGATCCAAATTGCATGAGAGAGACAAAGAAAGGATAAAAGTCTTGGTAGACTTTTCTGACAATTTGAGTGTGAGGGCAGACAGCACATGCTGGGATTACCATTAACAGATGACCCCATAAAAGTTTTACTCATTTTTTCCATGTGTCTGAAAAAAACTAGAAAAAAATAGATGTGTGATTGTCTTATCTGCAACAATTACTAAAGGTTTCCTGAGCAAAGAATAGATTGGAGTCCTATGCTCCACAGCTGGGGAGTTGAGCATAAATGTGATGGATCTAAAGCTTCTCTATGTTAAATCTCTTTACAGACTCCATCAGGAGCTATGAAAATATGCTACAATTATACATAAAATCAGGAATGCAAAATCATTTAGTCTCTGCTCAAGTCTGTATTTTGTCCCTCCTGGAGACAAAGACAGGAAGGAGATAATATACTTACAACTCTGTGCAGTACAATATGCTATATAAATCTAAATGTTTCTTAAATGTTTGTTGCCCTGGTTTTTTCTTAGCCCTTCTGATGTTTGCATATTTGGAGTCAGGGATTCTCACGGACTTTACGTAAATAATAGACAATGTTTACTTAACTGTCCTTTTTTTTTCATTCCTGTATTATGAGAGAATTTTTGATGAGCATCCTTTTTCTCCAGTAGAATTGAAGAGGAGGTGACATGTCCTCCAATCCCTTGCAGAATTGAGAAATCTATAAATATGAGAATTCAAAATAAACTTTCTTCTTTTTCTCTTTCTGCTCAACCTAGCAGGAGTCAGTGTCTTTTCTTGTGTCCTATAATGACAAATGTTTGTCATATTTGCTTGTCCTGGGCTGGAGATTTACATGAATTTTTCGGTATAGGGTGGTTGAGTGGTAATTCTTAATTTCTGCTTTAAGCATAGTTACATTTGGTACTCTGTTAAAAAGGTGACATGTTTGTTCTGATTTCCATCTCTCCTATCCTTGCCCTTTGTTTTTAACTTTTATACTCTGTATGTGGTGTTTTGTGTTGGAGAATGGATAAAGATTGTGTAAATGCTGTGCTAAAAAAATCTTAGGAAAAAGTTGCTA
The DNA here is from genome assembly GCA_013397175.1 of Platysteira castanea. Classification (NCBI taxonomy): domain Eukaryota; kingdom Metazoa; phylum Chordata; class Aves; order Passeriformes; genus Platysteira; species Platysteira castanea. The sequence continues at coordinate 106,624 of VYXC01002154.1, read as the reverse complement.
TTTATTATGAACTTTGATACCTGAACAACTGTGATCAACACAAATCTGTGATGTAGAACGAAGGTTAGAGATTCCATTATTTTACCCATGAATAGCTGAAGCATTCATGTCATAATTATTAATTAAGACTTAACCTAGACCTTCAGTTCCAAATGACAGGTTCAAATATTAGAATAAAAGCCACCTTATCTGTAAGGTGGTGGTATTCCATGGGGATCACACTTTCAAAGGATTCACATCAGGACTTTGAAAACATCAATGTGTTATAAGGACATCCTGGCTTTAAATATGAAACAATAGCTTTTTTGCTCTTTTGTGGCTCTGTGTCTGTGTGTGTCAGTGACTATGAATTTCTTTTCACTGTCACATATTTATCTTTGTCTAGCTGATCTGTGTCAGCTCTTTGTGTTTCAGACATATGAGGCTGTACCTGCTTTTTTTTTTGATATTTTCTTCCAGAACCTGCTAAGTCAGTGTCTTTCATTTTACACTCCTGTGTGCTAGCTCATCCCCCTAGAGGCTTCTGCGTGCCCTCTCGACATTATTTTAGGATTTACTGTTTCAGCTCTTGTTTCATCTTTTTCCACTCCCCAGAGAGTCTTAGTTTCTTTTCTCTTTCTCAATATTTTCATACTCGTCAGGTCTAGTCCCTGTCCCATTTGGTACATCTGATAAGGCATTATTTCCATGGAGCTGTTGTATGGGATTTGGAAATGTATCTACACAAACTACATTAATGAAGCTGAATGTTTAGTGTTCTTTACACTGACAGCATTTGGCTTCATTTTGTTTTTTATGAAAACAAACAGGAAACTATAAAGATAGAAAACAGGAAATTAGAGTGGGGGACTATCAGAAAAACACACAAACAGTTGAATTTTAGATCTGTATTTACAGTTTTGGGAAGAGTTATTGAAAGGTGACTCTATTGTGTATGTTGTTCAGAGGCATAGGAATTAGATCTTCTCTCTTTAGTTATGAGTTCAGCAGCAGTCTTGTGACATATGTTTTCCTTGTTTTCCCTTACATATAGACTTAACTACCTCTTCAATGCAGCAGCTAGTACTTATGAAGCGTGGATCAACTATTGCCCTTGCAGCCTTGCAAACAAAACATGCTACATTTCACCATATTTCTGTATGGACTGTTCTCCAGACCTTTGAACTGTGGACCAGGTCTAGTCCTTTACCTGGAACTATAAGTAAAATCTTACAGTCTACCTGAACTCCTAAAATCCTTGTCAGACTGTAGTTGAAAATGTTACCAATGGACACAGAGAATGCTTTTTTTTGGAAAAGGGAAGCTCTTTAGTCTGTCCTGTATAGAGAGGAACCTGACTCTAATTCAGTGAGATGTAGTAAAGAACAGCTGTTTGTGCCTCTTGATAAATAAGAGCATTAAATTACCGTGATTGGGAGATTCAGTTCAGAAGTGCACTCCCAATGCAGATTAAAATGATAATGTAGCTGTACCCTTAGACTCCTAAATAAGGTGATGTGGGTTGCTATGCTGGTGGCTAATTTCTCTGCATTCCAGTGCACACATTATGCATGAGGTATAGACAGCCTGAATCTGAAGATGTGCCTTTAGCTCTGCTTTGATACTACAGAGCAGAATATGACTCTAATCCCAAAGGAAGCCTCAGAGCAACTGAAATGTCAATTCTAAATAATAAAAGTAAAACAGGTTTAATATGGATTATTTAAATTGCAGTGTTGTAAATAGAATCCAGAGTACGACAAGAAGACTTCAAGATCTGCTGCTTATTAATCTTCTTGAAGAATTGGAATTGCTGTTTTCAATCTTTTTAATAGTGAATAAAGGTCTGCCACTCAAAGAACAGCAATAAAAATGGGGCGAGATGTCAGTCATATCACAGAGCTTAATACAAGTTGATTTCAATAGTAATGAAACCTGCACTTTCTATTTTAGCTTTGGAAATGGTACAAAACTTCAATTTTAGTTCTGCTTTAATGCCACTCTTTTCCTCAGTTCATAATTTTTAAGTGGCAAAGAATTAGCCTAAAAGAATTTTTGGATTCACCATTTTCTATTTTCATGGATGAGACGGGGGATCTCAGGAACCCACATGTACCCACAAAACTGGCTCTCAACAGCTTTTTCATGATTGTGAATTGCTGTAATCGTATTTTCATTTTTTTTCCAATATTTTACATTTTTTCACAGTTCTGCCCTGAAAGTTCTGGATTGGCAAAATTATATTAATCTGAGCAATTTAAATGGATCTAGAAGACCAACAAATTAAGTTTTACAGTACATCTGTGTATACGAGTACAACACCTGGTACAGCAAAGCACGTGAATGCAGCTAACTTGTCTTTTTACAGAATTACTCTCCAGGAGCTACATCTCATTGACATGACAAACATCAGCAGTGTAAAATGCGACTGCATTGTGTACTATTATGACCATATTTGACATAATCAGTATAGTTCTGGCTCCTGTGAGAAAGCCTTAATCTATATTTGTAATGACGGGGGTTTTTTCCTAGTTTCTTCACTCTTTACTGCTACAGGGGACATATTTGGCTTGTATGAGTGATTTAAGATGACTGTTTGCTTGGACAGTAGACCTAGTTAATATGTGACACCAAAACCATTTACAGCATATAGAAAAAGTTGAACACAAATAGACCATAGCTTATTATTGGCAACAAGAACAATTTTTTCCCAAGCCAGGCCTTAATGCTGTGAAACAGTTATAATATATTGGCATTCTCTAATTCTTCCCTTTAATTTTTATTCTACAACCTCAGCTTTCTTTGCTGAACTCCCTACAGTGACACACAGCTGGGTTGTCCATTGAGCAAAAGATAAGTTGGCAGACTTTTTAGCGTGAGTAATAGCACTTATAGGAATGATAATGTAATTTAAAAGTGGGATCAGACAAAGCAGTGGAAAACTCTCAGTTACAATGCTGCTGCAGACTTTTACTTGATTCATGGTGACTCACAGGTAAGTATTTAATTACAGTTAGCCACAGGTAAACAGTAAGCAAAATTATTTACCATTATTTAAATATATATGACTCTCTTCCAGATGGAATCTCCTCAATTTAACTTTATATAAAATTTAAATTATTTCTCTAGGCCAGAAACCACTGCCAGGTCAATAATTGCTTGGTGGCCTTTCTAACCTTAACTCTGCAGACTATTTTGCTGCTATCATTTTGTAAGAAAGCATATTTCTTATGATGAAGGGTGGTGCTGCATAAATTCAAATACAAAGGCAGATTTTATCTCTAGTTCTTGAAAAAACTCTTTCCTAGAATTTTTCACACATACAGATAGGTGTAATAAAATTCCCATAATAGGAACATTTCAATGTTTTTTTAACACTTTAAATTACCAAGAATTAAACATTTAATACCTCTTTGTTAGTATTTATTTGTCTTTAATGCACTCGTATTTTCCAGTTGTTATTTAGGTATATCTGTAATCTGTGTGTAGAAACAAGATGTCCAGTCTCTAAGGAAACGACACTAAAAGAAGAATTTTATTTTTGTAGGTATAGATAATTATGTCAATAAGGGGAAGTTTAGAGTATGCAGTGTCACTAATAGGATTTATAGAATTCACTAAAAATGTCATACCTCAAAAGTGACTCTTGGTATGTGATTTCAACTGTGCTAAAATTAAAGCCTCTGGCAAGACATTCTGCAGCTGTTTAATAATATTCAGTAAGACTATAAAAGTTTAAGATTGGAAAGAAGAGAATGCTATGCCAATAACTGGTTTTTGTATTTGTTAGCTGAATAAAAAATATTGTGGGGCCTGTGCAGGATTCATTTCTGATGAGATTGAAGTGTTTTGCTTGATGAAAATAACTTAATTTTTTCCCAACTCTTTAACATTAATTTTACAACTGATTTCAAAATCTATGAAAAAATAAATTATTATACTTAAAAAGGGCTGAAATTAAATTACTTAATTCTCTCCTTTGTATGTCTATTTTGCTTAATCTATGAGGGTTTTGTAGGTGTTGCAGTTTAATTCCAGTTGGCAGCTCGGCCCATGCTTCCTCTAGGTCACTGTTCCCCAGAGGGATGGGGGAGAGAACTGGAAGAACAAAAGTGAAAATCATGTAGGTTGAGATAAAGACAGTTTAATAGGTAAATAAAAAGCTGTACATGCAAACAAAGACAAGCAAACAATTAATTCACCACTTCCCATGGGCAGGCAGGTGTTTGGCCATCTCCAGCAGGGCTCCATCATGCATAACTGTGCCTTTAGAAGAGAAATGCCATCACTCCAAATATCCCTTGCTTCCTTCCTTCTCCTTGCCCCAGCTTTATATGCCGAGCACTGTGCCATGTTTGGGATCAGCCAGCTCAGCTGTGTCCCCCCAGCCTCCTCATTGTGGGGTGGGACAAGGAACAGAAAAGGCCTTGACTCTGTGTAAGCCTTGCTCAGAAGTGGCAAACTCATCTCTGTGTTATCAACACTCTGTTCAGCACAAATCCAAAATGCGGCCTCCTACCAGCTACAATGCAGAAAATGAATTATCCCAGCGCAAACCCCCTCCATTGGCATAAGAGCCGTTTCTCATGGTGCTCAAGTCTTTGTGACCGTCCTTGCGTTCATGCCTTTCTCTTATCCTGATCTTGTACAGGGTACGTAAAGCACCTGAAACCACATCCTGCCATTGGATCTGTGGCCCTGTCACTGTGTTCCTAGAAGTTTCAGAAACAGAGGTGACTGATAGAATACAATAAAGTGCAGCTCTTTTCCACTGCTCCATGAGAAGGCCATAGAAAGCCTTAACTTATAGACAACATCTGTGATGTGGTGGAGCACGTGCCTGATAGGCAACCCCTCCCAGCTCTCTTGGTGGTGGATTTCAGGTATACAGCATCTTCTGTGCCTCTAGAATTTATCTGGCAATCTCTGCACTGTCACGTTCCTTGTCAGTGATAATAAAACCTGTCTTGCCTACAGAGGATTTCCTAATGAAGCACGGAAGGCGATACAAGCAAAGCTTCTGTGCACCAATGCACCTTCAATAAATCACACTCATAAAAGGCAAGGAGGTAGCTTGATTTAAAAGTAGAGAATTCAAGTCTTTTACTCTGCTCTTGCTAATTCAGTAACTCTGTGTGCATGCAAAGGTCCCATGATGCTTGAAGTTGTTAGTTTAATGCTGCTATTTAATGAGTAATGTGGTGGTATTGCACAAAACAGTGTAAATTTTGCAGCAGTGTCAGGCAAATTGCTTCAGGCTGATATGGTTTACGCAAAGCAGACTTCATGAAATTCTCTTTTTCCTCCATCCTTAAATTTGATATATTTATACACATGTAGATTATTTCCCATATTGTGCTTTTTGTGACTGTTAGTGAGGGGTTTTTTTGTGTTGCTTTCCTCACTTCAAACTACTGCATGGAAATGTCTCAAAACAAACTATTAGTATGAAGGTACCGGCATAATCCTCCTCCTGATGTCTTATGTATGGAGACAGAGGCCTTAAAATGCCTGGCAGGATTTATAAAACTTAAGGAAACCCATTTCCAATACATCAACTGGGGACTAACTATGGCATTCCTATCTTTCAGTGAAATTGAAAGAATTTTCTAAAATTGATGGAGTATTCTGCACAGTGCAAGCAAAACACAGTGTAGGGATGCTGCAACCATTTTTCCTTCTGTCAATTCCATAGCACTCTGCTCTGACAGATGTGGAGGGTTTTTTTTCTTTAGTCTTTTATGTCCTTTGAAAGTGAAGAGGAACAATTACTAATTGCACTGAAGTGTGTGGAAAAGACTTTAAAAACAGCAACTTATTTTTATGAAAAAAATAATTCAAAGTCCTAAATGAGTAGAATAATATCAGTTCTAATGGGAGATTGTTGTTGGAGAGTATTTCTTACAAGTAAGTATTGTATCCCAAAACTTCCATCCTTCCTGAAAGACAAATAACAATTGAGTATTTTTGTATATGCTACAGACCTTCCATTGTTACACAAACTCTTGCCCCAGGAATCCTCTACAAAACTCCAATGTAATGTCAGCAGAAACAGAGAACCTGTGAGTAAAGATCTTGGGATTTGGCCCACAGTCTAAAAGAAATCTTGCAGCTCTGTGCAATTCAGCTGAGGGAAATGCTTCTAAGAGCACAACTTACCTTTGGGTATATTGGCACCATTTAGCTGCTAGGTTGTTTCAGGGCTGCTGCAAAATTGCTCTTTTTGGAGCTTAGGAAAGGACTGTCTTGGGCCTGCTGCAAAATTGCTCTTTCTAGAGCTTAGGACAGGACAGAGGATTTAGAGAACAAATGGGTAGTATAGGCTGCTTTGTATCAGCTTCAGCAGTTTTATATGCTGTACACTGTGGGAGAAGAGCAATGGCTGTCATCTTTGCTTTTGACAACTATTCCCTGAAATAAATTGACTAGAAGACACCAGCACACTGCAGAAGAGCCCAGTCCTAACACTTATCCTGCTGGGTTTAGTTGATCCACACGGTTTGTCTGGGCTCTTGTTCTTCCTGGCAGATGTGGGCAGCCAGTTTTTCAAGAGGCAAATTTTCTCTGCAATGATTTAGCCTTTAGGAATCATTCTTTTACTTAGTTTACTCATCAGAACAAGTGCTTATAGCAGCTACTTCCAGGGGTAATCCTCACTGCCTGTTGGGATGCCAGGTCCCTGGAAAAGACGTAAAAGATCCAGAGGAGAGATTTCAAATACTTTAATTTATTTCAAGACTTCCAAGCTGCTAGGGAAGGAAAGGAAAGGACATTGTCTGAACATGCTTTAAACTTTTTTTCTGACTTGAGGCATAACTTTTTTTTTTGCCTAACAACAGTCAGACACATAGGAGGTTTGAGTCTCTCCTGCTGACGGTGGCAGGTTCATCCTTAAAAAGCTTTGCTCTCCTGTTATCCTGGGCTGCCTTTTGAGTGTGTGCTGCATCATCATCACCTCCTGGTGTGCAAAACTTGAAGCACTTTCTCTAACAAAGAGGAACCTGTATTCCAGCAATGGCCTGACACGTAACTGCTTGCGCTTAGTGATATTTATAGAAAAGGTTGAGAACTCTCTGAGATTAGTCTCATACATTTTCTGTAAGAAACAGATGAGAAAATTTGGTAATTAAACAAAACTCAAGCAGTTTCATCTCCTTTGATCTAATGCCATCTACCCCTCACCTCTGAGCTCGTGTAGGCACATACATACATAAATACATACATATTTTGCTCATTTATTTAGATCTAATGTTACTGTTTGACTTATCTCTCTCAGAGGGGTATTCTAGTTCTGATAACACTTTATATAAATGAAGGCTGTTCCCTTAGAAACTGCCAGCTGAATAACCTTCAACTGCAATGGGAATAAATAGAGTAACTAATATTTACTGAATGTCTGAGGTTTGTGAAATATTCCTATACATAAATCTATCAAGTGTGCTTCTGTGAATAAAAGGCGGGTTTTATTATTTTGATGTGCGGTGTAATTTGTTTACTTGGATTGAGGTGTCCTGTCACTTTATAGTCAAGTATACTGAGAGAAATTCTGAAAGCCCATATAATTTTTTCTCTTATTTATTCGTGATTTATGTTTGATTTTTAAACAAATCTTTATACCTGAAACTATTCACTTCATAGATAACTGCTGATATTACACTGATACGCTAGCCTTTATTCTCTTTCATCTCTTTTTATTAATTTACGTGAAAATGGTATTTACATTACCTGTAGGCCAGGCCTAAAAGAAAATACTTCCATCTTTTAAAGCATGGTAATTGGGACTGTGAACTCTTGTTTGACTTCCAAGCTCTTTGGACATATAGTGAATCTTACTCTACTGTTCACACTGAGGACAAGTAAAATGAAACCTTGGGTTAGATTGCTGTTTGATACTTGTGTAACAAAGATAAATGATTATGAAATGGGTCAGTTTAGGGGAGAGGTTTCCTCTGACTCCCAGACTCCTGGTCAGCTGGATGTTGCTCGGCCCTCTGTCTCCTGGAAGGGCAAGACAAAGTCCCTCTGTTGCATCCTATCTAAAATGACCAAAGCAATGGGGGAGTACATTTACTCCTCTGTTACAAAATCCTGGTAAATTCTGACTGGAGGGGGAAAGTGATCAAAACTTCATGATTCAATGCAGTAACTGCCACTAATTAATTTTTCATATTAAATAACTTTTATAACATAGGACAGACCTGAAAACTGCTTAAAAAAAACCCTTATAGAGGGAATTTCTTGGGGAATCTTTCTTGGATAGCTGGAAGACAGCTGAAAGAGCAGTACTACTATGGTATAAAACTCAGGCCAGTAGTTTATAAATCAATATGTCCCTTTCCCTTGGAAAAGAATATTAGGAAAAATATGGCATGCTGATACCTTAGAGTGATTGAAGGTGGTATATGTGATAAAAGTCAGTATATACCAAGCTGCCCTAAGTTTATTCTTGTGGAAACAGGTAAGAAATGTGAAATCAGGACAGAGAGGAGGAAGCTACCTGTGCTCTAGTTCTTGTAGAAATGCAGTCCCTGTCTCAAGAAATTCTCAGAGGATATCGGTTATGAGCAATGAGCTCTGCTTTTATGGTAGAAAGGTTTGATTTGGGTTTTTTTCCCTTCTGAGAAATAGAGCTGTTCACCACTATTTTTCCTCAGAAGTGTTGGATTACTTTTTTAATACAAATATATATCTATGCATACAGTGGACCTGGGTGATCAATCATCTTGAAGATAAAGAGCAAAAGCATTAAAGAGAACCTGAGATTCTGGGGGAACCTTGTACAGAAGTGTAAGAACAGTTCAGATGTGTTCCTCAAAGGGCTGAGGATTTCATACCTATGTATATTGCTTTGTGGCAGTCCAGGTGGAACATCACAAAGCTGGAAACCAGGATGAGACAGAGACCCCCTGGCAGCTTGGAATGGAAATTGCTGCATGAGAGGCTACCTCCTGGAAAAGACAGCTAATATTCTGATGGTTCCTTAAGTGACATTAAAGTGGGAGTTTCACAACAATAAGAACCAGCATTATGGTGCTGGTGGGTCTGAGTCACACGACACGAATGTAAGCAAAAGCTGTTTCACGGAAACAGATATAAGACAATTTATTAACAGAAAAATCTTAATTAGGCTGCAAAACTCAGTCCCAGTTAGAATAATTTTCAGTTATAAAAAGAAGAAGCAGGAAACATGTTTGAATGCCAAAATTTGAGAGCAGAGTAACAGTCTCTTTACTAAAGAGACTGCTGAATATCAACTGTAGTAACCATGTCCATAACAATCATCTGCACTACTGATCATTAACTTCTCAATGAGCAACAGTGCTGATTTATTTAATGAACCTGCAGGTAATTGTTGTTTCCTTTGCTAATTACATCAGGGAAATAAGACCTGTTAGAAGTGAAATGGCTTGAACTACTTAAGCAAATCTTTCTGAAGGGTAAAATGCCTGGCTATTTTTCTCCTACTTTCTGTTCTGTGATAAAGTTTTTGTTGTTCTCTAGTTGTTTTAATTAGTGAGAATTCTCTTTTTCATCCCTTAAATGGTGAATCTTGGACATACTGTAGGCTTCAGTATTCTGGGAAATGCCATCACATAATTAGCACATAGTGCTTCTAAAAACTGGAACACCTCTACTGTTTACAAGGTAAAATTTTATTGGAAAACGTTTAAAGCCAGTCTTAAATGCTGAAATAATTGAAGCTGTTATTTTCAAAAGCTCTGCCTAGAGCAGTACAGCTCTGCTGTTCCTGCTGGAGAGGTAGGTCTGTGGTGAGACCTGTTGGGCGTCTCTTTCACCTCAGAGCTCTGCACATGGAGATAGGGGCTTGCAGCTCTTCTTGGTTTACAGAGGTTGTGGGTTGTAATATCAGACGAAAATATTCTGGTCACTCAGCCTTAACTTTCTGTGAAGAAAGGAATTTTGTGCATAGAAACTTTAATGTCTGGCTGTGCCTGAGTACCTACTGGTAGGCTTCTGAGCAAGCTGCTTCTGTCTAGTAGAGAGTCCATGAGACAGCAACGGATCTGGTGTTTATTCTTGCAGTTAGAAATGCACATGTTACTCCTAAACTGATTTTGTTTAACTTCACTTTCCAACTTTTGCATATTTCTACGTTCTTTCTTGTTTTGTCTAATATTACAAACTGGAATTCATCTCGGGCCCCTTGTACTTTACTTACTACAATACCAATGAGGAGACTACTAATTTTTACCTCATCATTCTTCAGACATAAGTCACTATCGAGGACATGCTCTTCTGTTCTAGTGGTTATACTGAAATTTGATTAGGGCAAAGAGAAGTGATCTAATTGCCAGGGAGCAAGAATGACTGCGAGCTGAAATGCTTAGATTATCTGGGATATCAGTTTCAGTTCCTGCTATTGCAAATATTTCATTTAACAGGTTGTTGACTATTCACCTAACATTAGGGCTTAATTCTTCCATTCTGAGCTATTGGAATTGAGAGGCATGCACCAATAGTTTACTTCCATTGTAAAACCAGCTCACAGACAATACACTTCATGCAGAGGAGCTTTTTGAGCAAATGTCAGCCTATTCTGGCTAGATGATCAGAAGGGAAAAAGTCCATGCAAAAAGCAGATCTCCTCATGATTTGAATTTTTGACTTTAAAAAGATGAGGAAATCCAAAAGTAAAGCATGGAAACAGATGAATCGGAGTGTGTGTTTGAAGGGAGGGAAAATCAACAAAAAAAATTTCTAAAAGGTGTCCATACATATCAAAGCAAATGGCAGGATCCAACTTTCTGAGGAAGAATCTCATGATTCTGTATTCCCTAATACCATGGTACCAAATCAGAGAGGAGAGTAGAAGCCATCTTCTCCAGGCAGAGTCTGATTACATAGGAAGGAATTTACCTCTGACCACAAAGGTCTTAGCAACCTGCTGGTGGTATTATAACTAAAACAGAACAAGCTTCTTTTCTACTTCAGTGATGTTGCTGATGTGAAAGAATAGAACAGTCTTGATGTTCTCTCATAATTTATAAATATTTTAAGTTGAATGAAAAGTTCATCTGTTAGTCTTATGTTTTATCCCCTGCTCTTTTTCCACGCCCTGAGCAAACAATGATTTTAATTGAGTTGTTGGCTCTCAGGGCTTCTACTGCTAACCCAAGGCGATGCTCAGTCACTATTCTCACCTTGCCTTGCTCTAAAAATGCTACATTTTCCCAACGATTTTCTGAAGGACTATAATATATCTGTAAATTGTAAAAACCCATGTTTTTGAAAAAAATTCTTGTCTCTGTACTAAATTGAACTATTTTTTTTAACTTGAAAAATAATGGCAGCAAAAATTAAGTAAAAGATTTGAATAAGCATATGACTATGGAATTAAAAACTGAAGAAATGTCTGTACATCTAAATTAAAGAGCATGAGACTGGAAGGACTAATTTCAAGGCATCTAAGATCTAATGAGCATCAGGTTCTGATGTGAATATTAATAAGTCAGCAATACCTGTGGAAATGAATAAATGTACATTAGACTTTCAATTGAAAATTCTCAATCTGAGTTACAAATAAATATTTCCTTTTTTGCAAAAGTGATACACAGAAAACGATGTCTATTTTTAAGGAGACCATTTTTAATTCAGTCAATACTGTTTTTGGGATTCCTTGAAATAGATTGTGATTCCAATGCCTTAGAGTCTTAAAAGGTAAAATGCTGTCTTTCACACAGACTATATTATAGCACTATTTGGCTAGTTCACAGATAAGTTGGGTTTTTATCCTCATTTTCATGACAGAGCTCTTGAGGGGCATTTTTACATCCTGCTGTTACAACCTGAATGTACTTCCCTCTCTGTTCCTCTACTCTTATGTCTATTCTTGTGGAGAATATTGCTATAACAGTTCATCTCCTTATAAGAAACAGCTTGTCTGACTTGGCCAACATTGACATGGTCACTTCACTCAAGAAGAATTAAGTTCTCCTTCCTGTGATATCCATTTAGAAATAGAGAGCTGTTCCAGTGAAGGACATTCCAGCATGTACTTGTAATTTTTGACAAATTTGCAATCACATGTGGGAGTTATAGACTAATATAATTTCTATACTGTGTATCTTCTTCATGTGCCATAAGAATTCAAAGGACAGGTGGAAAGGTACAGAAAGAGCAGAAAATAAATCCCTGTGTGGTGAATTTTCAGGCTTCTGCCTTAAGCAGGGTACTCTTTTGCTTATCATCACTGGTAATGCCCATCACTCTCTTAAACCTCTGAGCAATAAAACAAAGCAGTGGAGTTCAAAATGGAAATGAACTGTACCATTTTATGTAAAACCAGAAAATGTCCTCTTGAGTTGATTTTATATGCTGGAAACTTGTTTGCTATTAACTATGCATCAGAAGCTTTTTCATCCAATTAAAGGATATATATTTAGGATCCTTACAAGGTCCGTGTGAAAGAGGCTCAAAGTATAAGACAGATAATTTAAAATTTTCTTCTCTGTGCAAAATCATCTCTGCCTAGCATAGGTTCATTATTACTCTGAATTGAGCCTTACTTGAGCACTGTAGAAAGCTCACTGACATTTCCTTTGAAGTAGAACTATTTTTCAAGTTAATAACACAATGCAGTGATACACAAATCACAGCTTATTTTACATACCTTTTTGACTATTTCACTTTTCTGCTACTTTTGTCTCCCCATAGTACACATAATAGATATTCTTATAAATGATGCTGAGAATATCGCCTTATAAATTTTGTCACATTCAGCAAAATCACTAATAATTTACGAGGATTATACCATTAAAAACATACTTTCATGGATTGAAAAGGTTATGAAAATGAAATGCCACACACTATGATATTGCTCTTGTCTTAAAGATCCTGGTCAGTTGCACAGTGCTCTAGAATGGCAGTATAAAAGAGAAGAGTCTTCCTTTTTGATAGCTTTCGTTCAGGTGCCGGAGTTTCACATTTCATGCCGCGTGTTATGTATGGAAAATCACTTGGAAAAGGTCACCATCTATCCTAGTCATTTCTTCCTTAATTAGGCACTGTGATATCACACATTAAGCAATGCTGTTTTAAGAGAGTTCAAGGAAAGATGAGAGACCATCATGACAATGTCAACTGATATCTATTTAGGTACATGAGATGTGCACAAGCCTGCATGTGCTGTTGACAACCAATGTGAATTGTAGATAAAACCACTATCACAGAAAAGAAGTTTTAAGTTCTTGCTTTGCTCCTGAAGCAAAAGGGGGGAAACTTCGGGCTGAAATACAGGCACTAGAAAACTAAATGGACTGCTTTTAGCTACAGTATGCTCAGCTTAACTGAAAAATACCATAGCAAATATGCCCAGTTTGAACTTAAATACCAGAGAGAAGCACCAGTCTGAAGGTGTGAGACATGCAGATATTAGTAGTGTGTTTCACAACAAAGAAATTATTTCAGTTTCTGTTTCAACCAATGAGTCTTATAAAAGCTACAGGTTCAAACAAACTAAGAACAAAGGAAGTCACAAGCATTTAGACTCCATTCACTTTGGAAATGAAACATGCCAAATGATTCAGAAAACTGCACGAAATATTTTCGGAAAGTCTGAAGAGCGGTGGTCTTTTTTCAGTGGAAAATACAGTGCTTTGTACTTTGAAGGGTTTTAAAATTCTTTTTAAAATCAGCTCTTTATAATATACTAGCATTTCAGTTGTAATGAATGCCTTTGTACATATAGAGAGAAGGGTTTTTTAAATTCAGTGGCTGCTTTTCATTGTTTCGGACACTTTTATAAGTCTTGGCTAAGTGAGGAGTAGTGTAACACGTCTCTCTTTTGCACGTGTGCATGATGTACACAAGAATATATTTGTGCTGCACGTGGGCTATTCTGAGATATTCTGAGTGGAGAGTCAGGGAAGCTACTGCTCCAGCAACACATCTGAAGCTGTTTTCCAGGGTTGTGATGAAAGTAAAACCTTCCGAGGTATTAGAAATTATGAAAACGGAACCTTTCAAAAACAAGTTCAATATTCACAAGCCTTTGAAGCCCAGCTCCACGGTGTGTTGTAGGGTGGGATAGGCATTTTCCTTTCCAAAACAGGTCATGCCAGGCTATGCAGGAGCAATACAGCAAATGGAAGCACTGTTCCTCAGCAGCTGCTCAGGTGGGTGCTGGTGTTGAGGGACAGAAGCAAGGTCTGGGTTTTGTCTTCAGTCAGTTCAGAGTTACTGGTGGCTGAAGTTGTCCTCACCCTTGAGGCGTGAAAGAGGCCATGAACAGAGGGAACCTTTTATTGCCCTTTCCTTCCTATGACCAACAATTTAGAGTGAGATGCACGGGCAAGGAGGGCAGGAGAGTTTTCAGACAGGAACCTGTAGTTATCTGGTGTGTCTTCCATGAATATTTAATAATGGAAGGATGTCCAAGAGACATTTCAAATTCACCAGAAAGACATTTAATTTAATTCCTGTTTCGCTGGAATTTCTTTTCCTTCCAACTAGTATAATGCAATTTCTAAGATTTAAAATTACGTACTTTGAAAGAGTGGAGATTTTAAAGTTTCCTTTATTATACTTCCCTGCATTCATTTCTCACTGTTATTTGCACCATATTTATGGTCAGTAAGAACCCAGTTTCATATCTGTATTCCTTGAATTGACAATTTGCATGTATATTTAGGTGCTGCTGTGGAGATAACCAAGATTTTGAAAACACTGAGTGCAATATTTTCATTTATATTGTGTGTTTCCTGGGAATGATAGCTCAGTTCCTGTCCTTAGCAGCTTAAGGAACAGTTCAAACCTTTTTCTTTCATCCCTTCTGCATCTATGGTAGCTTGAGAGGTTATTTCCCTCCCTCCTGGATTTCACTGTGTCTTGAAGGTGTTCTTCCTTTAAATTTACAGGGTAAGTTGATAATATGAGTTGAAAATATGAGTTGCTTGTTTTCCCGAATCAGTTACTTCAAGCTCTTCATATTAACTTGCAGAATTTAAATATAATTTCTTTGCAACTCAACTCTTTTTGGCTTAAGTGAACCCATCCACTGGCAAGATAGAAGAAACACTCAATGCAGCTCTGTTGATTCCTGCAGTCCAGGAGGAGCTTTCCCCACAATTAAGCCAGTTCTATGACAGGCATGGCAACCTCTGCAAAGCTTCCCAAATTTATTTTATATCTGAAGGGATTTTGAACAATCTGTTACCAATATGGAGCAATATACTAAAGCACATCCTAACTGGAATGAAAGATAAGTAGGTAAAGAGAATAGCTGAATTGCCCATTTCTCAAATATAGATATCCTGTTATCTATTAGCAGCATTGCAAATTACCTCAAGTGTATTCAATATGTCATCTTTTTTTTTTTTTAACGAAGGGGATCATCTGATGTATTCAATTTCTGGATGTCTCTGTGGCCCAGATAGTTGAAGAATATAGAGGCTCTAGAAACTTCCAGAGTAGAGCACACAGCATTCAAAGTTAACAGGTTGATTAAGTGTGAGCCAGCACAGCTTTCCTGAGGTTAGTTCAGCTCAGCAATAGCGCTTGGAGCATCTGGGACCACTACAAGCGGCCGGATTATTTCAATGGAATGAACCAAACATATGTTTTATGTGAAAACATTCACATCAGTTTGAAAAATATGATTAATTTTCTTATAAACAGAAATGTAAAAGTTTAAAATTAAAATGTCAGTCACCAGATCTAGAAAGATATCTTCCTATTTAAATCAGCTGCACGTCCAATGCAAAGTGCACCAAGGCTTGTATCAATCCCTAAAACATGCTGGTGAGAGCTGAATGCCAAATAGCTTTCCACAAGGCCTGTTATGCTAATCACTATGGCAATCAGTTATTTATCATTCTTGCAGACATGTATTTCCCATTTACGCTAACAGGGTGGTTGATTGGATTTTGTTCATTAAATGGGCAGAGTCAAAACTGGTCTCATAAACTGCTGTTCAAGATAATTAGTGAGTATGTGTGTACTCAGAAGGAGAAAACTAAGTTTTAAAATTATAACCTACATCAATCAGGCCTCTTTACTACATTATATCAAAATCATTCCACTTAGTGTATTCAGTATAAAAGAGGAAGCAAAAATGCTGCATTTTCATTTCCTTCAGTCTCTGATGGTCTGGCAGTAAATGTAATGCTGTTAGTCATAAAAGAGTAGGAACAGATATTGGCTTTTCCTCTGCTGCCTTACCTAAAACTCTCCCAGGCTCTGTGTATAGCTTAAAAAATGGTGCAGGGATAGGAAGATCCTAAAGTTTGTTTTTTTACAGTCTCAAGCTGATTAGCTATTAGCAGGTAACACAGATGGTCTGCAAGAGCTACCATGAGGATATAACCCAAACAGTAATAATTAGAACAATAATAGGAAAAACTTAAGTGCAATCACTGGTGGCAATGCTCGACTGTGATTCTGGAAATCCAGTTTCAACTCCTATGTTTTATGCCCATGTGGGAGGGGTGGTTTCATCAGCCTGGGTACGTTCATAAGTTTCCCATGCACACTTGTGAGTGTCCCTTTGTAAAACAGAGGGAGAGATATTTCCTTCTTCTGTCTGCTGCAAATTATTTAAAGATCCAGCTGAGGATTTCACAGATCTCAAATGCCTTTTCTTTCTAACTTGTCTTACAACTGGGAGCAGATTTTATTGCTCTCGCCCTGGGAAGAGGGAGCATTCTGAAACAGCATCCTTTCAGTGTTGGAGCTTTGTGAATAGTTCAGTATTCACTGGACAGATAAAGCAGGATCTTTGAATTTGAATCACATTTTCCAAACAGGAAGCAGAGGAGGTTTGGGAGTTGTTGATTCTTTCTGTTTTGCTTTTTATCTGGTTCTTCTTACTCAGAGCTTATATTAAAAATGCGAGAGACACCGTTCTTCTTCGGACTTGGATGTTTATTATTTCTTATCTATGTTACAGCTACATAGACTGTGCTTCTAAGTTAACAAGGTGGAAAATGGCTGCAGAGTTCTCTTTCCAAGGCCTTTTCAAGCCCAAACTATCCAATTATATAATGTCAACAAATTCATTTTTGCTTATAACCCAGTAATCTATTAACCTGAGAACTGCACTGCGGACTTTTCTGTCCAGTCACAAAATCGCCCAAACTTGTGAGGAGGAAGAAGAAGTACTAACCACCATCCTAATTCCTCCATCTTGTTACCTGTACATATATTACTATATCCCAAAATCTAAAATTCTACATCTTCACCCAGTGATCTAACACACTTCTATTAATTACACACTAACAATCTCGGTGCTATCACATCATTTGGGAAGCCTTTTCCAGGGCTTCAGGTCAAATGCAGTGCGATTCTGAGGATCAACCCCTGTCAGCTCTGAGAGACTAAAATTCTCGGAATCCAGGGTTCCAACAGGGAGTCAGTCTTTCACCGGTCTTTAATACTTTGGTGTATGAAAACTTATCATTCACTGCCCTCCTGTCTCCAAACTGAGGAGCCTTAGTCCTTTTAGCCTTTCCCCAGGTGGCAGATGTTCTAGGTGATACCCTCAATCACTTGAGTTGTCTTTCTCTTTGCTATATCTATTATGATACTTTCTGAGCTGCCAAGACCCCAAGTGCGCACAGTATCAGCACTGGGATAAAACTAAAATTTCTTCTTGCAGAAAAGTGTTTTTTTTAATCTTGCTCACAATAACCTTCCCAAGGGCACTCAACTTTTACATTCTAGAAGCTACTGTATGGTGAGCCATGAGTTTCTGACTCCCTTTGAGATTATTTCAAGTCACCTTTCCTGAGTTTCACTTGCCAGTTCCACACTCAGCATTAGGTTTGCACAGTTTAGGTTTCCTTCATCCCGTATTTATTGGTATTGAAAAGGACCTGCTGCCTTTTCCTCCCTCAATCAATTTTGAGCACTCCATGAGCGCTTCAACATTATCTACCATTTAATTATCTGAAAGGGCTTCGTATCATCATAATGTTGAGATTTAGGCTTTCAAAGGAGATATAAGGTGGCCGGCCATCTCTCACCTTGCCACTGAGCTCTGTAAAAATGGCAGCATGAGCCACAAAATGGACAGAAAGCTTGTTTGTCCCTTTTCCTGGCTGCCATTCCTCCTCTATAGCACCCTACCAGGAACCTTGTGAAAAGCTGTTATGGCACTTCAGATCTTTCTGTACTTACATTCAACAAATTAAGTTGGGGTTGCAGAGTGATAGGCTTCCACTCCCTCCCCCACCATTAATCTGGATGGAACATAGTTACATTTTGGGTTTTGTTTGTTTGTTGGCCTATAAAAAAAGACCTACTAGATTTTTTGGCTTTCTCCCAGCATGTTTTTAACACCTTTTTTAGATGCTTACAGTATCTTAACAGACGTACTCTTTGATGAGAAGTAAGAAAGAGTTCAGTAGCCATATAAGAACAGAAATACCTCACTGTAGTTTACGAAGGTAAATTTTTTCTTAGTGGAGGGAAGAACTGTGGAAGTAGCTATGCTTTGAGTATGTTTGCCAATATGCTGTGACACCAAGATGTAAGGTGCTAGAGATCTCTTGTGCCAGAGGACTTTCAGTGTTTTAGCTCTCAGTAGATCAGAAACTTTCAAGAGATGTTTGGGTGCAATAAAAAATGGTCCAAAAGGAAGAACTTCCATTCTGGAAAGCAAACTTGCAGAGATCCAGCAATATTCAAGTGTATTGAAGATCCAGCAATATTGCAACTGCTAGCCTGTTTCCCTTGATGTAATAATACATTCAGTCTGCAACGTGCCAAAGTTATCTCCTGCATTAAATGGACAAAGCTTTGTTAAGAGCATTAAAGACTGGTATTTCCTATTGTGTGTACCCTGGACACCCGTGAGAATTTTTTATGTGAAAAATTTGTAGTGATGAAATTCCTTTCACTTCCCATTCAAAAGCTGTGGGATTTGCTTCTACTCCCGTTGGAAAGTCAGAAAGTGTTGACATAACGCAGTGGAAACCTAGCTTAGTGTTTTGGATAATCTAGTGCAGGTGTTCTCAGATGGGTAAAAATGCTTCCTCTCCTGTTTGGAAGGTAAAAGGCTTACCATTTCAGATGGCTTGCTGGAAGGCAAACACTGCTAGGTCAAGAGGCAGGGTTAATTTCATGTCGTCCTTTTGAGAGACTGTGCCCACAGACTCCCTTTTTTTTCTCCTCCCCTCCATCCCTCTCCATACACACACAAACCCTTTTTCATTTTGTTACAGGACAGGGCAGGGGAAGGAAGGCGGGTCTGCCCAGAAATTTGTAGGACAGTGTGAAGTACTACTTTTTCATTTCTGTAACTGGAGCAAAAGGGACACTCAGTGTACCGTAGGTAATTTGGCTTTTACTTTTATGACTTGAAATAAAGGTAGTATTGCCAGAAAACATCAACAATTTTCTTCTGAGTCTTCTCCAAGTACTAATGCCAGGCTTGAGCCTTATTACTCATCATCCGGCAGCCCATGCACTACAGTCTGGTGGTCAGAGCAGCATGGATATTGAGTTATTTCACCTAAAGCACATGTGAAACTTATTACTTAGAACAAACATGCATATAAAACGTCATCACCTAGAATGACTCTCTCCAAAATGATAGATTTGGGTGTACATATTACTTAAGAATAAGGGAATGAGTAATTCAAAAGTAAGGAATTGAACTGGGTCTTCTTTACCAAGTCATTCAGTCACTACACATGACAAATTTTTAAAGAAATATCAGAACTATCCTGTTTGACTACCCAGTCTTAAAAAGTCCCTTTTGTAGAAGATAGGATATGGTGTCATTATGAAATGGAAATGCTTGTTCAGCCAAGGAGCAGAGCAATGCATCTTCAAGTAAAATTGTACTTGCTAAAACTTTGACCCAGATATGCCTCAGTTGCTTTCAGTATCTTTTTATTAACATGCTTTCTGTTATGGAAAGGAAATTGATACATTTTCCCATCTTATTTTCTGTACAAAAAGCAAAAATGCTGAATAACTTTATTTGTGATTAACACATATGGTGCCTGCCTTTGCTATTCATCTTGATAACTGCATTTTTCAGGAAGACTCTCATGTTTTTATTCTATAGTTTTTTTAGAATTCATGAGTTTGAGCACAAAAGTGAAAAAATCCCCAACACTAAACCATACCAAAAGGGAGAGTATTTTTCTCTAGCCTGACATACATATTTCAGCATAATAAAAGATGAACCAAAGCATCCCAGACTTCTTTCATCTGTTTCTTCTGATGACAGAGAAGGTTTCTTTTACAGGCAGGGGTGCTTAGTTAATAATCTCATAGCAGAAAAGTAGCACAGGAAGCACAAATAGCTGCACATTTAAACATTTTTGCCAATTTGCTCAAACAGCTGGCTTGTAAAAACCTTACAGCTGACCTGACAGCTGTAAGAAGTAATGTGAATATTGAAATTGTACAATTACCCATAGATTTCTCTTTTAGGCTTGCGATGCTTTTATTTATATACACTATCATTATCTTGTTTAAAGTATTAAAAATATGAACCACAATAAAGACAAAGTTAGGTCTCTACTGGAACTGAGAAAGTCTTGGAGCAAACTCAGGACCTGTATATTTGGAAGCAGCCTGTCTGTCAGCATGCTTAGTGAGGCTGTTTGTAATAGCCTAAAGCCAGCTAACCTATGGTAGTAAAACGCTGTTCATTTTCTCTTATCCTTGACATTGTTTTGCTCAAAAGCATAGAAAGTAATTAAGAAGTAGAATGTCCTTCATCTTCAGAGGAACTGGGATGGTGGCCATAAAAGGGCAAGAGTGAGTTGCAGTTTGGTAAAGTTCTGATGGGATATAGATTTTCTACGTTCTCCATGTCAGCAAAATCAGGTCATTACAGCTTTCTGTGACATTCATAACTAATTTGATGGGAGTCCTGATATAATATGGCATTTAAGCCAGACCCATTTTGTAATTGAAGCCTCAGTTCAAATGACTGTGGCGATGTATTTTTATTTCCAGTATGGGTTTTTTGAGTTCGTACTTTGTTGCAAAGTCATTTACCACTATAAATATACATTTCATAAAGGACTGATTGGGGATTATTAAAAGCTCAAATAAAACTGACAAAAAGAAAACTATTTGCTTTAACTGGGTAATTCATTGTTCCATATTTTTCTCAAAAGGATATGTGTATTTTTGAAAGTTATTCTATTGTGGTTAGTCACATGAAGTATCTCGAATATAAGACAAAGCAATGAAACTTTTCAACTGAACATGAAATGACCACACTGTGCTTTTGTGCCTCCACAGCCATGGGGTACGAGTGACACTTGAAAGAATGTTATAGAGAGGTCCCAGAAACTGTGTAATCATTCAGTACATAGAGGATTGACCTTGGTGACTTCCTTATAAAGCACTTCTTTTCATAGAAGTCATAGAATGCTTTGGGTTAAAACGGACCTTAGAGATCATCCAGTTCCAACCCCCCTACCGTGGACTACGGACACCTTTCACTAGACCAGGTTGCTCAAAACCCCATCCAACCCGGCCTTGAACACCTCCAGGGAGGGAGCACCCACAGCCTCTCTGTGCCAGTGTCTCACCATCTTCCTAGGAAAGAATTTATTCCTCAAATCTAACATAAATCTCTCTTCTGTTCATGGTGTTTTAAGTCGGAAAATCTCTATCTCTGATACTAAATTGCAGACTTACATTGCAATTTTTGTTAGGTATGGTTTCATTTTGAGAATTCAGGCCTTCTTGTACCTTTCTGTTATTTAGCCATAAAAGAAATACCTATCCAGGGAAACCAATTTTAGTTGAAATTAAAATGATGCCAAAAATTATTTGATTTTATGGCTACATTGCCCACATTCACTATTGCAGATTCATCAGTTTCTTCTTCAAAGTCATGTAATTTAAAGGTTCTTGCTGCTGAAAACCAAATAATTGTGTCACCTTGTATTCTACGAATATAACTGAGGAGCTGACAGGAGATAAGATAAAAGTCAATAAAAAGAGAATAATTTATTAAAAAGATCTAATGTTACAAGAACAGTACACAGAAACTATTATATTACTGTGTCTTCCACATTGTATATACCATTATATATAGCATATATACAGATTGTATACAATATATCTAACATTTTGATATGGGCCATAACAGTAACTTTCTTTTGGTCTGTGAAACAAGGTTTTTTCCTAATTATTTTTTTTCTGAACAGGTCTTGTGACATTATACAAAAATACAGTCTCCTCAGTGACGCCAGACTGCACTATTACAATCTTTTACATGAAAAAGGAAAAAGCTTTCCCTTGAAACTAAAAATGTCATGATAAGGAAACATCTTCTACAAAGTAACAAATAGGTAATACATAGGTACTTAAACATTTAAAACATGTTTATTAATATATTTAAGATGCAAAATACATATTCTGTTCATGTTGTATATAAAACATACCTCCTTTTGTCCCTGCAGTACAACTACATTACCTGATGGTATGTCCAGTAATTCTATTTGTATCTTCATACTAGAGAGTGAGATGTGTCTAGATGGAGCTCTGTCTCCTTATCAGACTTTTATTCTTCCTATAAAGCATATCCATTTATTGTTATCAGAAAGTTTAACCAAATGCCATGAGCAGTGAACGTAGCCTTTTTGAATACTCTGAAATAACCTGCATTGGCAAGCAACTGTATAAAAAATAGAGGACATTATGCATAACTAATTTATAAAATAGCCATTTGACTTTTTGGTTCATCACTTTATCCTTATTTATCTTAACCTTTTGGCAGATGATGGATTGCTGATGCAGGTTCTCTGCAGAGTAGCAATGCTGCTGTTTTACAAGGGACAGCAGGTAGTTATTCTCTAAGAGTTTGCTGTATCAGCAAGGTACATTACACCTTTCTATGTTTGATCTCAAAGGCTTTTCCAGAAGCAGAAATACAGGAGGCCTCTTTCTGTATATCTACAGTCTATTCCTAACTAGCTATCTTGCCTTTGTTTTCCAAGCAACATGGTGACTAAGTAAATTTAAACGCCATTTTTTAGAAAATTATTTAAAATATTAGTGGGTAATAAAGGTGTGAGTTGAACCTTATCTGAAAAGTTTTACTAATAAAATATTCAAAAGCAAAAATATTTAGTCATCAGTCAGCTTTTCATCTTCTTATCTCTGTTGTGCTTTCTGGGCTACTATTCTGAAGCAGCTGAGAAAGAGCACAGTTAGAGTGTATCAGCTAAATGCCAAAAATTATTTTGCTAGTGAACTGACAAAATAATAGCATTTTGAATTGGGAACCCATCAGCTAAAATAGGTTTTCATCAAAAGTTTTAGAAGGATGGACCACTAGAAGAACCTATTAGGTTCTAGGAATGCTATTACGATTTTCGCATTAAACATTTTTGACTTGATTGTTCCCAGGTAGCGAAATGTTCTTCCCAGGCATGATCCCTAGATGTAGTAGCAAAATGCCCTTCTTCATAACACCGTGCACACCATGATTGTACAAACATGCACATCATCTTCCCTGGGAATCATTTTTCCTCAGGTGCCAGTATGTGGGAAGGCCTTCCAATATAGAAAAACTATCCTAATTGTCTATTGAGTAAAAAATTGTCTGGTACAGCAAAAATTGGGGATTAAAACTGATAGTACACACTACCTACAAGAATAATCTCCAGTGAGCTATAGAAATAGAGCCAATTAGATAAATAATTGGAATGATGCTCTGTAGTGCTTCTCCAAGTACTTTTTTCTCAGAAACAAAATTCTACAAAATATATCCTACTGCAGTCTGTATATATGTAGATGATTACTTTCTGAAAAATATTAATATTCTCTGCATAATATGCTTTCATGTATACTTCAACTTGATTGCCAACTATATAAAGCATAGAATGTCACCAAAAATTGGACTCAGAGGAAAAAGAAAGTTACAGCTGAGAAGTGGTTGGGAAAAGTAGGTTTATCTCCTTGTATTGCTTTAATTGTCCACTTTGCAGCCTAATGTATATCATGTTTAAACACCCAGTGGAATTTTCTTTGTCATGTGCAGTAGGAATTGATTTCTTATTTTCTATTGAAAATTTAATTGGACATTAAATCTTGTGGTATTTGATAAAAACTGACTGGTTTCCTCCTAAGTTTGTGTTTAATTTTCCATTTGCATGGTAATAAAATAAATGGATTTTCTGCTCCATTTTGCCACATTCTGGGTAAGCTGTCTAGTATTTAATTGACAATTCTTTTTGCTAATTGAATACATATTATCTATTTTCAGAACAAGTTCTTCTTTATTTTGCAGTGGTCTTTGGATATAAACTGTGTTTTTCTTCCTTGTCAGTAGGAACAACCATTTGTCGGGGATGCAAGCAAAGTATTCAAAAGCAAAGCTGTATCAAACTGTTCTATATTTAAAAAAAGATTTTTTTCCCAAACCATACAGGTGTGCTGTACTAGACACCACCGTTTAAACACCTGATGATACATGACTGGGCTCACCAAGTTCAAACATATTAAAAAAGAAAAATACATTTGACAGAAATTACCTTTGCTTACAAAAGTTTATTACATACAATCTGCATGTTTTTGGGCCAAGAAGGGTTTCCTCCCCAGAGAACTTTTACAAATGAAGAAGAGATAAAAACCTGATGAATTACTGACCATGTCTCCAACACTCCTCTAAGTGCACCGCAGGCATCTCAATGGGTCTTTAAGCATTAGCTTGCATTTTCAGTTTCTCCACGGACATAAAACTCCATCCCTTGGTGTCATTAAGTTAAAGCAAACAAATAACAACAACAACAAAGTCTGCAGCCTTCACCATGAGGTCGAAGGTACCATCAGTGCCAAAAGCAATGTTACAGAGGATGAGGAAGTAGACAACACATGTAAGGTGGACTGAGCACTTGTTACTTTCCCTCCTGAAATGAAAAGCAAAGTAATTAAGAAAAAAATGGTGCAAACGGTTCTCAGTACATCTAGATTTTAGCTTTTGCGCAAAATTTATATTCTATTTCCCTGAGAAAAACATCAATTTTTAGGCAACAGATTACCTTGTGAGGACTGAAGTCACAAAATGGGCTGCCTACACAGATGGGATTTTATGATGATACCTACAGCAACTCACATTCTGGATACTTATATTCAGTCTGCAAATTAATAGGAAATTCCAAAAGGATATGTGGTTTTGTGCCTCAATCTTCAAAAAAGAATTAGGCTGCAGAAGCTTCCCTGAGTCACAAATCTCTGTCCCAGAACAAGGAATGAAAGCTAACCCTTGATCCCTATGTTTGTCCACAGGAAAAAGTGGTCTTTGGCCCATTAGTCCAGTGCTGATTTTTGATCACAGCAGTGCCTTAAAAGGCCATGCTAAGGGGAACTGTGCTCTGGGGTAGTAGTGGCAACAAGATGGGAAGGGAATCAGACTGGGTTTCTTTGGACAACAATTGTCCTCAGTGAAACTACTGTGATATGCATAGTCTAATTAGATAAAGGACTTTGTGGCCTAGAGTTATGGCTCAAGAGAGACATGAAAGAAATATTCCGTAGAGTAGGGATTGGTGTCTTCTGCATTCTGATGATAGCACTGTGGTTTGTGACCAGACTAGAGCTGAAATTGTAGTTCTAGATTGAAGTTTCAGGCTCACATCTTTTGGTTAGTGCTCCTTAAGGACTAAAAAGCAATAATTAGTAAAACTTTAAAGTGTTATCAGAAGGTTATAATTAAAATGCTTTGTTGTGTTTAGGCAAAGACTAAGTTATTTTTTTTGTTCTTTCCACTAATCACGCCATCCCTTGCTTACTCGTGTAGTTTGATACTTTAAATTCTGTCAACCTATTACAGTAACTGAGAAGATAGCATAGACATCATAATTTATCTAATGACAATACTTTAGGACTGCTATAAGTTAATAATTAAATAAAATAATAATTATGCTAGGAAGTCACTGGAACTCACAGAGAAATTCAGCTTATTCTCCAGCAGGCACATACACAGGGTTCAGCTACCCAAATACATGCCATTTTTAGCTGTGTTATACAGTACACCTCTGGCAGGTGGTACAGAATGATGTGTGTATCCTCTAAGTCCCACATCTTATCTGCCAGCTCTGTCTGGGACGCCTTAGAATGCTGCAGATGTCCTTAGGTGCTTATGTCTTAATACTCAAATTCAGAAGATTACCACACTGCTGGTCTCTATGGATTGCATCCCAGCTGACTATATTGCTATTTGAGACACCTGGTGCACATATAAACATCTACAGCTCAGTTAGGTTTTCAGATGTTATCCTCAAAAAGGAGAGGTTTTCTATAAATCATCTTTTTCATCAGCCTCACATGGTTGCCTCAGATGCTCTCAAAAATCTCATGTGGCACTAGATACCTTTGTTTCAGCATAGAATTAAATACTCAGACCAATGATTTTATGTAATTGTGAAAGAATTGAGAGAACATTGTTTTTCAGGTAGAGAATAGTAGAGCTAATGAGCATTTCTATAATCACCACACTTTCAAATATAAGTGAAATACCTGAAAAAGATGGAACTCTGATCTGGGGACTTGCAGTCCCATCCCCTCCTTCACTGACTGCACAGACCTCGATGATGTAGACACCAACATCAGGAAGAAGTACCACTGCAGAGGTTTTCTGTGTTTCTATAACTTGGCTATTGCTCTGGCCCTCTTGCCGAAATAACACCTGTGGTGGATAAAGCAGATAGTGGCCACAGTGGTCATTCAAGCTCTGTACCAGACATTTTATGTAGATAACACAGCCACTGCAATGTTGTGTTTCATGCTTTCATTAAGGATTTCTTGATGTTGCATTTGAACAGATGTCTGCTTTTGCTCTTCTCTTCCTGCAGTGGATTCAAAACAGTAATAGCAAAGTATAATAGCAATTAATGAATGTGAAAGGACATAGATTATGACCTAGATCAAAGACAGAGCATTTGCCGTCTCCAGCATTAGGTGTTGCACAACTTTATCTCCAAAATTTCAAAATGTATTTTGAATTCCATTTAGTTCAAATTCTTATCCGAAAGTTCATGTTGATATTCACATTTTTGGCTCAAGAACCCAACTTCAAATGTAAAGAAAATGTCCTGAATAATGTATTTACTGTGTTTACCCTAGCTGGCTAAATCAACTGACAACAGCTCAGATCTGTCCCTGCATTTCCTGTGAAACTCAATACAAATTTATGGCGTGTGGGAGGAAAGCAAGTCAGCACGTAGCTGTCTTTTTGGTATTTCTGCATAAGAGTTTCTGTTCCCAGACAAAATCGAAAAGGTCAGAGAGGTGTGAAAAACCAAAGAAGTCAACTCAACTATTTCAGCATATCAACTATTCTGATAGAGGTTAGAACACTTTCTGGTTTATTTGAACCATTTTACACTTTCTTGGTGATATTTCCTGCTGTATCAGAGGAGATATGAGATTATAGTCTATAGAAAAGATTAGGCTTCAAAAAACGCCAAACCCCACACATCTCTAAAAACACTGAAATCACTCTATTGTGATTTAAAGTATTGCAGTGAATTCAGTTTTTTGTTATTTGTTAATCTGGATTTTAATCTTTAAAGCTTTAAAACTTTAAATTGCAGATGTTAACATCACTGCTGTTGAACATCACCAACATGATCATAAAACAAACTGAAGTACTTGTGCTTCTGCTTCATAAAAATATTAATTTTAACATAAATTAAAGATGTCTTATTATTCTGCATTTCTCTAAATCCTACTGCAAACACAGTTGAATTGAAGAGTTATTAGAAATTTCATTGCAGTCTGATATTATTAATAGCCACTCCTTACTCAGAGATGGTGGACTGACCCTTTCAGATAGAGGGGAGTCAGACAGAGTTCAGTATTTGAAAATCATAACACAAAAATATGTTGGGACATTTCTCTCATTTTGATTTTATTTATTGCTTTTCATGGTGAAAACTGATTGGAGGAAGTCTGTATAGAATGCTTTACTTGCACAGAGGAACAAGAAAGGGAAAAAAGTCAACGAAGAGCGGTTGCTTGGAAGAGAGAAAGGTGAGCAAGGAAAGGGAAGCACTGACCTTGTATCCCATAACATCAGATTCATTAGCTAGTGGTCTGACTGGCTCCCACCCAAGAGACACATGTGAGCCATCCTGTATCCACATAATATTGCCTGGTGCTTGGCTGGGAGCTGAGAAGAAAAAATAACATGTACACACGTATTTTTTTATAGGTAGTTTCCTTAAAACCAAAAGAAAAGTATTTTAATCTTTCATTACATTTAAAACTGGTAATGTCAGCAGGCTCCCAGCTCTAGAAGGAACATTTAAGATTTTTTGTTCATCAGTAGTGTTATTTAGTAGATTACAGTGTATTTATTCTACTCACTCCATAAATTTCACAAAACTTATGAACTTTAACTCTTTTCTCTCCCTTTGTACAAAATGCCTTGTTTTCTAGGAAAATAACCTTTGTTATGAATGCAAAGTCATATGAATTAATGTCTAAACAATAAAGCAAAGCCATGAATCAAAGCTATGCATGATTCTTGATTATTATACACTTTTATTAAATAAAAACCCACGGGGACAGAGGTTCCTCCCTTCTCCCTTTTAGCAAAGATACTGAGATTACTTACGTGATTTCTTGGTTGCTGCATGCACAGCAGTGCTAGGTGGTCCATACCCTGCAGCATTGTATGCCCTCACTGTTAGGTGATATAATGTGTTTCCTTCTAATCCTGTCAGGAGGATGGATGACTCATTTCCTTCTGTTTTGA
This sequence comes from Platysteira castanea, assembly GCA_013397175.1. Lineage (NCBI taxonomy): Eukaryota > Metazoa > Chordata > Aves > Passeriformes > Platysteira > Platysteira castanea. The sequence continues at coordinate 77,946 of VYXC01002154.1, read as the reverse complement.
CCTTTTCTGCTGCTTCTTCCTGCTGCATGTCCTTCCAGTAATCGACCTGCCAACAAGGAACCAAACGAAGGATTAATATAGGCACCTGGCAAGCTCGTGCTACCAGATGCTTGTGCTTGTTATCCTGTGGAGGGTAATTTTGCCATTTGTGCCTTTTTCTGATCATCAGGCCCCTTAACCATATGGGATTTGCAACTTGACCTCAAGCCATGCAGTGCTCACTTCTCCAAAATGGCAAGGCTCAGAATACCATGGTGTGACCCGAAGCACCTGTGTACTGGCACAAGACGAGGTTACTATAAGACAGAAGAGCAGAGGGTGGACTTTGGCAGGTGTGGCAGCCCAGAATATTCCTATGACGGTCCAGGGGGGTTCGAGACCCTGCCAGACGGTTTCTGGACCCTGGCAGAGTGCCCAGAATACCATCTTCAAACACTGCCCTTGGGACCATCTGCCCACATTGAGAGATGAAATGAATAGTAGAAAGAAAGTGTGTAATTAGCTTATTTTTATCACTGGGTGTTTGTAGTTTTAGATTTATGGAAGTACGAGGGAAAGAGGTTAAGATGGAGGGCAAAGGGCGTTGCTTTTCTCCTTCCTCCTTCTTCTCTCCCTCCATTTTCCTGCTGTTACGCTAGATAATAGGATTGGTGGAGGTAGCACTGTTATGTTAAGAAAAGGTAGAAATTAATTGGAATAGATTGATAAATAATTACACGTTGTAGAACTTGGTTGGTTTTCCTGAGAGAGATAAAAAGGTACAGACGGCCTCTTGGGAGGTCACTTCTGCTGGAATTCTTCAGAGAGCAGGACATGCTGTTCTTGCTCTGGACACTTAGAGATAAGAAATAATAAATACCTGCATGCGATATAGCAGAAGTCTCCGCTTCTTATTTATGGCTCGGGCACGGGACTTTTAACATCAAGAAACAGCCGTGAAACATCACAGCGATCACTAACAAGTGGTCGTTAAGAGGCAGGGAGAGCTCATCACTGAAGGAGACCATTCAAGGAGAGCTCATCTCTGGTAGGTCACCAGAATATCTACCTTCACCCTAGAAAACTCTGACCACATCAGTTAAGAAGTGTTGTGAGCAATATTCTCTTCCTGGTGTGATGCAACTCAAAGCCAAGAGATTTCTTATCAGTCCAGTGAATAGGCAATGACAGAAAAATGACGGAAAGATTTCAATCATCTGAAAAATCTTAACAGAAGAAGAAGAAGGAAGTGGATTCAGTTTTAGTTCTTGGATATAATCAATTTCTGGTTGTAATCAGTTTCTGGCAAATGAACTTTTAGGATGTTTATGCCCTTCCTTTTCAGACATAAAATGAACCCCTAAATGATCTTGGTCATTCTTAATTCTTATTCTCTGGTACCTTCACTAAATTTATCATGAGCTCAAAGAGGTTATAAAGCTGAGCTGAGAATTTGGCCAGTCTCTTTCCTCAGGGACCAGATATTTGCAGGGCATAACTGGAGAAAAGCAGTTCTGTTTGTTTTGAATGTATCTGGGTGAGCTACACAAGCAAGGCATCTCTCATGGGGCCCTATTTTCCGTAACAGGAGATGTCACTAACGTGCCATTCAAAGACCCATATTCAGCTTGCTGTTATTCATGCAGAGACCTACTTGCATTTCTTCCACATTTTGACCTTTTGTGTGAAGCTGGTTATTTCTTAATAAGTTATTTACATTGTATCTGGATAACTTTTCCTCTGAGACAAAAGGTCACAGACAATACAGAACTCTTGAGAATGTCTCCCAGGAGATGGAGAACCTAAAAACTAAGGGGTTCACAGGAAAATAAGACCAATGAGCACAATGCTGACCTTTTATAATTGCACTAGGCAATTATATTTATGGCAATTTTTTTAATTGCCATAAAAAATCTGAAAAGATCTAGTTGCAAAAATATACATTTGAGGTCCTATTTTCACTTGAGAAAAGTGCCTCTGTTAACTTTGATTGAGGGTATATCAGTTTATGTCAGCTCATAGTCCACTCTTTCAACTGTAAAATTCAAGTAAACGTCTTTTGTGTGTGTGTGTGTGTGTGTCTGCATTATCTCATGTTAAAATGCTGTTGCTTAAATTCTTAGGTGAATTACAGCTCAGTTCAAAAAGCTAGCAGCAGTCACCACTTGTTCTGAAATAAGTGTGATTCACTGAGGTATTTTGCTGGATGAATACTTGACCAAAGCTACTGATATCTGAAATAGCACCTATTCAAAATCGGTTTTCTTTTCTTGAAAAGAAAAAGGAACCAATAACCATTTATTCACATCCTACTTTTGAATCTCCAATGCTTAGTATTTCTTGGGCAGTCAGATTCCTTTTCTCTTACTTGTGATATATCTTTACAAATTTTATGCTACAATGGTGAGAACTGCACAGTACTGAGCACCGTATGAACAGGTAGTGAGAGGGAATGTGTCCTGTAGGCCCAATCATCCAGATAGTGCAATCTGCTGAGGATCCAACAAGAAAAGGGTCAGAAAGGGTAAGTGAGTTGACTAAGCTTACACAGGTGAACAGTAGGAGGGGTGGAAATGCAACTGAAGTTTTTCTCCTTTTTCCAGAAAGTCAGGAGTAAAATTATAAGTAGCTGTGTTTATTCACAGGACACACCATGTCTCATGTTAAGGAAATGTTCATGAATTAACTTCGGTCTCAATTTTTCTTTTTGTGGTAACATATGCATCCATTTTTTGATGATCAAAGGAACTAAAAGAAGAAGTGGTTATGAAACAAAGACATTTCCAATGACTGTTGACTGACATAGATGGCGTGGGAATTTACACTGATTTGAACTGAAATGAAGATGCTTCTGATGTTTAAAAGTGCAGGATGTGTATCTTAGAGAGTTTATTTACACTTCTCTGCCTCTGTTGGTTCTTTTTTAAATCTTATTTTCTGTAACCTTAACTTATAGTTCTCAGAAGGGATCTATAACACAAAACAGGTTTTCATTAATGATAACTTTGAATATTGATAATAGCATGAAGCATAAATCACAAAAAAGTAGCCCATATTTGAAAAATGAAAGAAAAAAGGGAGAAGAAAGCATTGCATCTCTGTTTAATACATTCTTGTTTGTGAGGTTTTTTATTTTTGCTGGAATTTCTGTTATATTTAGCCAAAGAAGAGTAAACTTTGATACCTGATTCCCAGAGACCCATCCCTGCGATCTTGAGAGGAGCAACCTGTTTTGCTCTGATCATGGGTTAAGCAATAGTTGAAAGCAAATCTTGGTAAAAAAAAAATTATTTCTGTCTAATATTTTTATACCTCTGATAGTTATAGACCACTTCCTAGAAGTTTCAGATTAAAAAGTATCTTAAGTGATACTGCTCTTTTCCCTAAGTTGGTTTCTCGGTTATGCATTCTTTGCCATAACTTAATCTGATCTAATTGCAGGTCCTCTTCACTAAATGCAGTAAAGTCAGAGTTATTGGCTGGATTTTCCTTCTGCTGACCACAGAAAATTAAAGCTACAGACAAAGTATATCAAGAGCCTAAATTAAGAAGAATGAATCAAAGCACACCAAACACACAAACTTTCCTGGGGTCTTCAAGCACTTATCAGCATCAACAGCATTGACATAATCGAAAATGGTCTTGAAGCAGAGAAATGGTCTCAGAGCAGAGAAAGTTCTAGGGCAGAAAGAGTGGTGAGCTGAAAGAACTGCTACTAGCCCTGATAAAACCTAAACCATGATTCAGATTTCACAAAAAAGTATTTTAATTAGCATTATCAGAAAACCTGTAAGTTCCTTGAACTGGCAAATGGAAGCCATGAAAATATTGATGCAATTGTTTAAGTGAGCTCTTACGACACAAGAGGTGCTTTTTCTATAATTTCAAGACATTGGTGTGACTGTCCGTCAGAGCATGATGAGAGGTTCCTACAGAAAGGTCAATCAACCTCAGTTCCTTCCCTCTCACCAAAACAACTGCTGTTGTAAAAGAAGCAGCAAAGCACTGTGCACTAGTCCTACATCCTGGAGCAACTTGCATTCTGTACCTCTTTCCTCGGGTACTCTGTCCACATGGTCCTGCAGACCCATGGGATGAAAACTGATACTGTACCTCAACCTTGAGGACCATAGTCAAATATCTAGTTACATTTTCTTATGAAAAATTAAGAATTATCTAAGTTTTGTGATTTTAGGTAATAAAAACCCTTAACAGTTAATGACTCATTGATAATCATAAAAATCAACTCATGGTATGGACACTGCAAAGGATATTGCACTCTTGAAGACCTCATGAAAGATCTGGGGTGTGATCCACACTTTGAGGGCATGAGAAGCAGTAGTACTGCTCTGCTATAAACTCCTGACTTGAGTTTTCAGGACTTTGGAGGGGTTTGAATCAGAATAAGAGTAACTAAGTAGGCAAAATTGACTTTTATATAAACCATCCAATTGTTAATTTTGTGTTTGGGAAAATTCATTAATTCCAAAATTGAGTCTGGTAAATTAGTATTCAGGTGAGAGAACCCTGAGTTCTTTTTTCTCTGTCTTGCTTTTCCAGGCTGTTGTTAAAATATCCATATACTGTTTCTAAATTATCTCAACGTATACTTCACTGAATAAAATTTGAAAAAATAATCCAGTACCACGTAGTTATAATTATCTGTTCCGTTATAAAAATAGATAAAGTGCCGCTAAGAAACAGCAAAATATTGAGTAATTCTTTTTTAATCCTCTTTGAAAAGACATAATATGGTAAACCCAGTTATTACATCAAGTAATCCTCTCTGAGAATGGCATTAGTGTGTTGCGGTGACCCAGCCCTCTGGTGGGCTGTGGCACCCAATGCCCATCAAGCCCTAGCCATCCAATGGTGGGAACACCAGGAGGCTGAGAACAGCCCTGAGGGCAGATCAAAGGGCGGCACCGAGGTCTAAAGCCGCCGCCTCCATCAGGAAAGTTCTCTCCAGTTCGACGCCTCACTGGCTCCTTGCTCTAGCTCCTGCCTCTGTGTTATCCCCATTGGTTGTTTTTAGTATTGTTCCACCCCCTCTGCTCTAACCCATTGGCTGCTCCCTTTCTCACCGCCCCTTCTCCCTTGAGTATAATAACCCTAGACCCTTCAATTCTTTTGTGTTTTGTCCCTGGACCCTCCCCTTAGTAAACTTGGTTGGAACCCATGCGAGAGACCCCTCTCTTTGCCTTGGGAGAGGTGCCTCGAACAACTGCGGGTTCAGCCTGCTCCTCTTGCTGAGAGCCAGCGCTGCCGCAGCAACAGCACCCGCTCTCTTGCAACTGCAGCTGTTTGCAGGAAGGATGCTGTGCCCTCCTAATTTGTGGGCGACCCAACAGCGTCATTAGAGGTTTCTTTTTTTTCATTTTTAAAATTTTGTTATTTGGGGGTTTTGTTCATTTGTTTGCTTCAAGTTGATATTTTGATTATATTAGCCAAACTCCTATCCCTTAGAGGATTTCCAGCAAAAAAGACATGAGCTTTGTCATTTATACTTAAGTATTAGCCTTGTCTTTCTGGAAAAGAAAAAAGAAACCCCAAATATCTCTTCCTCTAGTCAGTTATTCTTTCTATTTTCCTTCCTTACCAGTAGTGAATGACAAAAAAAAATATTGCCTCAGGCTCAAATAGATTTTATATCTTTCAGCTTATAAATTCCAAACAATAAATATGAACAGCACATTACATTTTTCCACAATTCTGACAAAGTTTTTGAGCTACTTCTACTTTATCAGACTGTAGCTGGCATATATTTAGTAAGGTCGGGCGGACAGCTGACAAACCTGTACTGAAGTCAGGAATAATATGTGCTTTGAAAGATGCAAATGAGTGCAGCAAACCTTGCATAAAACTCATGTGGCATAACAGTTAACGCTGCCTTTCAAGGATGACAACGTGAAATTGGACAAGTTCCTTTGCCTTTCAAAGTACAAAGTGCAAACAGGGCCGGAGTGAAAGTGGGTCACTGTGAACTTGTCCACATGTAGTAAATATTCTGTCACTTTTGTTGATTAAAGCCCAAACATTCAAGTGTTAAGAAAACAGCTGCCCCTTTTTTAATGTTGTTGCCAAAAGGCCAGAAATGTGAAGACTGTGTAGGAGGTTGTCACTGCTGCGATGACTGCAGGCAGAATATGAATTGAGACATGAAAATAGAGTAGCTAGTCAGATTGTTTTGCATTCAGTTTGAATTGAAGGCAACTCTTGTGGTCCACAATAATTCTGCATTAAGAAATTAAAAAAACAGAAAAGATAATTCATTCATGCTTTTATACAAATGACTGGATTTCTGTACATTATCTATTTGCTGTTTGTGGATTAAAGGAGTACTATAGATTTTGTTTTTTACTGCACTATAAAAATGATGAACTTTCAGAATCAGTTTTGAAAAATGGAGTTTTCACAACAAGTGAAAGAGACTCTCAAGAAGGTAAATCATGTGGAAAAGATAAAGCTGTTCTGTACTTCAGGGGTTTTTTTTGGTAAGGTGGATTTTAGCCCCAATGTCTTCCTGTAAAACTCCTTTCCTTTTTTGCACTGCGGGAGTGCTTTAAAGGCAAACTGTCAGTATGTTAGGAAAATTGGGCTGATAGAGTGGACTTAGTGTACTGAAGTGAATATTGTAATGCACTGACTCACTATACTGATCCTAAAATTCATTACTTCCTTTTTGAATACCATCCGTAGATGGTATTCTCTGCTGCTGAATAATGCAGAACAGCAACATTTACTTTTATGTTCATTGGGTAAGTGCTGCTCAGATTGTAATTATTCTTGTGAAGACAGAAAAGAGAAAACTACTCCATGAAAGACTGGTTTGTCAGAAAGTGGGCAGAGGAATTCTGGCTAAATGAACAAAGGCAGAAAGGGCAGGATGGGGGCAAGTGGGGTGTGGAGAAAAAACCACCCTCATCTCCCCAGATAAAAGTAGCACCTTAAAAGGTACTAGTTAGAAGGCTTCTCTAATTCCTTCATGGGAGGAGGTAGAAGGGAACAGTGAAGCATTTCTATATTTCATTTTTTTGTTATGTCAACTGCAGGTCCTTGGTTTGAAGTATTTACTCGTGCTAGAATCCTAAAATTGGTATGCAGCATGGTGAGGAGCCAAATTATTAACAAGGTTCACTGTTAATAACTTCTGCATCAGTGGGCATTTTCAAATTTGTACCTGAGAAGAGAGACACAGAGCCTGCAAGTATTACTGTTTGGGTCAGAGTATGCTAGACTCCAAAGGTCAGAGCACTTTCCAAGTGCAGAAGACCACCTCTGACACAAAGCAAGCCCACTGTCCTACCCGTAACAGCCCTTTACTGCTAGGACACACCTGTAGAGCTAAGGGAAGTGTTATGTGGCAAGCAGGTAAATGCAAAATCCATTCACATTATGAAAGAATAAGTTTCTAGGGAAATAAATTTCCATTTTAGAAAGAATATCTATTTTTTTATTTTAAAATATGTAATGCAAAGTTAATAGAATATTTTGAGAGTCATTTTGATCTATGGAATGAGGATAAGAGTGAAAACAGTAGGTATAATTTAAAATATGGTAAGAGTTTTGAGAAAAAATAACAAACTAGCCGCCTTTCTGAAAAGAAAAAAGCCAGTGTGCAGCAAGTAAGTTATTTCAGATGATAAAAGACTGGTCTCAAGATTGAAGTCAGGTTAGTAACGAGTGGAACACTTCAACATGGAGAGGAATAGTATTTTTGCGAGATTAATACCATCTCTATCAGATACAGTTTTGTTCTCTTTATAGATAGCAGGTTTAAAGGTAAAATGGTCAAATATCACTTTCACTGCATGAAGCAAGCTATGTGCAAAGGAATAGAAACATATTTAACGTAAGGAAGAAGTGGCAGAAAAGAGCAAAGAAAGAAAACTGACAGAGGGCTAGCAGAGTTCAGCACGGAGACATAGATGGGAACAAATGCCAGACCTGAGGGGACACGCCAAAATCACAGCCCATTTGGACTGCACTAGATATTAATAAAGATATTGCTATCCAGTATATCAACAGGCTACAGAAACAGGTGAAAAAACTGTTAACTGGCTGCATCTGAGCAGTGGGGTAAATGCATTATCCTGGTCACGGCTGCCCAGCCTGAGTCTGAGCTGGGGAAAGTGTTGGCTCTGGTGCTGCCCAGACACCTACATTTCCTTCCTGAGGCTATCAGTGACAGTCACCAGCCCCTGGGTTTGCCCAGACATGCCACCAGGGAGACAGCCTGTGCTAGTACATCACAAGATATATTTAGACACCCACATGATTGGTGTCTTCCTCAGACCTACATGTTTACCCTCTTCTCAGTGTTACCGTAGAGAATCAGGAATGAGTCAGCACTGTCTAAAGGTCTAAAGCAGGACAAATAACCTGCATCCCAAAATCAGTTAATTTGGTTTAGCTGGACTATTTCATGAGGATCAGCATAGCCTGATCCAGAAGGTCAGGGCGAGTCGTGCTGGCTCGAAGGAATAGATGGGTGTACTGCTAGATCTGATCTGTTCCTGGAGGTTTGGACTGCAAACTGTATCCAAAAGTGAAAGGAGGTCCCTTGCCAGGGCTGGTTCACTCTCCCAAGCCAGAATGGGATGTCTCTAAGCAGAGTTTTATTTATGGACTGTGCAACTGCTGCTTCCTCTCCTGACATCCCGTTGTTACGGTCTGCCCAGCAGATGTCCCTCGGCCACTGTGGGATAAAAGCACATGGATACAGAGGCTCTCTCCTTTCTCTGTGCTGATTGCTGTCAGTAAATAACAAGTTTGAACTGGTTGCTTAGAGCTGGAAACAGTCAATACCTAATTTTCCCCAGCCTGTGAATGATGCATACTGGGTCACTTGCAGTTCTTTCAGCTCTTTTGGAAGTGACAAAGAGATGTTATAAGAGCTGGTGCTGAACACTTTTCAAGCACAAATAAATAAAAAATGTTCCAGTGCTACAGCTGTGACTGTTGCACAGCTAGTGGTACGTATGTTAAATGAGCATAATTCCTATTGAAGTTTCACGATTGCACATGTTAACAGAATGCAACACTCGCAAAAGCAACAAGACTTCTCATTATGATATTCTGTGTTCATACCTCGAATCCCTGTGGTCTTCCTAGACTTTCTTTAATATGTTTCCACGCAACAAGAATCTCTGATACAGACAAACTCGTAGCTTTGACATCGATGGGAGCAGCAGTGGGTTCTGTATTAAGAAAAATTGAAACAATAAACCTCCACTGTAACAGCTTGTATTTATCAAAAACACTCCATCTGAAACTGTCATTTACTTCCTTTATTCTACCTTAATACTCGCAAGAAGGTATGACACTTAGGGGGAACATGAAAAACTGAACAAGATGAAGAGATTATTATTGTTGTATTTCTTTATTTGTGTCATGCTACATCAATATCTCATCACTGATGATGGGTGCAGCAAACTGTGAAAGAATCTCTTGTCTGTGATTTTTTAAAAAAAGCTTTAATACTTGTATATACATCCCCTGCCTCCACACACTCCTTTCACGGCCCTAACTGCAGCAGTAAATGGAGCATTCATTCTATTTGTGGCTTCTTAGAGCCATTCTGTCAGCTCAGGGTGAGCAATATCTCACTGGGGTGCTCAGTCAGTCCTGCCCTGGGGCAATACTGTGTAGGAAGTGATACCCTGCACTGTAGTGAAACACGATGTAAAAGATTTTTTTTAGGACTGTATTATTATGTCATTGAAGTCACAGTCAAGGCACCAGTGTTTGGGATGTGCCACCTTCTCTCTGCTGTGAAGCATTTACTGTTTTAGGTCTGGGTGCACGTTTTTATAAAGGCGCCAAGACCTGATGTTTGTCCATCTGATTACCTGTGTTACCATTGGCCCTCTGTCCATGTTTCTATCTCCATGCTATTCATAAGACACTCTGCAGTCCTGACCTCCTGATTATCTGGAACAGAGGACCCTTCCTGTCCTCCAGCCAGGCTGGGTATCCTTTTGTGGTGCTGGGGGATGGCCAGGATGCTCACTGGAGTCATAGGGCTGTAGGATGCTTTATATATCACACCTGCCCAACAGTGTTGTCACAGGCACGTTTGCCTTTGTACTTTCACATCAATAAACACTTTCTAGAGACCCAGCTTCCTGCAGTGGTGGGGAAGTTGGATAAATGTCCCCAGAGATTTGCCATGGCAGGCTATTGGGCACCCCACTACTCACTTGCATCACCTGTTACCGTACACTGGGAGTGACGAGTGTCCAAAAATTGTCTTGTTTGAAACTGGGACATGAGTCAAGGAAATCTTTTCTGTGTTTTCGTTTATTACCTAAATATGACTGAAAGTTTTCTTAAGACAAGCTGTGGAGGCAAGGCTTCTACATATACTGTGGAGCATGCAATAGGGCATTTCTCCACCTTTCTGGTGTAGTTCACATGCTCAGCAAAAACCTGAATTTACATTCCCCTGTAGTCAGAGAGCCTGGGATGTCTTCCTTGGCCTAATGTTCCTCATTACATTTCTAATGTGTTGATCTGCTCCTGAAGGGCAGGCAGAGGTCTTGGCTTTTATGTTACAGGGTGACACATCAAAGAGCTTTCTGAAAAATAGGTTTTTTGGGACTTATTTAACAAGGTTACACAAAAGGAGTTTCCTTGCAGAACAGTTTGAGATAAAAGAATATATTTTTCTCCATGATCAAACCACCTAATATGTAAGATACCTAATATCAGTGTTGACTCATTAGCTACCCTCCTTTCTCTGATCACATTGTTGTGGCACTGTTGTCCCACAAATATTTTTGACATGACTCATACAAGTTTTTCATCCTTTTTGATGTCAGACTTTTAGTGCTTGTTACTCTTTTTTAATCTCTTTTTTTAAATTTACATCTGAAGAAAAGAAATAATTCTGATGTGATACAAAGTAGTGTTTGCCAGCAATGAGTATTAATAATAAGTATAAAATATGTTTAGAACTTTTCAGGTAATAATGAATAAAAAAAAATGTTCTGGGATGAGAGAAATGATCTTTCAAATTCAATACTGAAGGAATTGTGCTATGAAGAAATATATTGCTCATAATATGATTTTCTGTTCAACAGTTACATCCTGCTTTCTATTTTATGTACTACTAAGATTTGTGTGGCAAAAGCTATTTTCTAGTTTTTGTATTATTGAAGCAATTACCTTGTTGTCAGAAAAGATTGCAGTGGGATAAATAATTTGAGGTGTACACAATATGTTGGTTGGCAGACTTTACATTTTCTATAAATGCAGGTATCATTTCCTCTTCATAGCATTCACTAGGACTGGTTTATATATTGCTTGAATAGAAACATAGAATATTTTCTGATATTTTTAAAAATTGTTTTCAACAAATGGAGCAGAAATAGTTTGGATTTTTTTTATGTGAAGAAAATGTATTTCTCACATATTCAGAAATAATTCACTGCAGTTTCACTGATATTAGGCACTGAGAATAGTGTTCAGCAAGACAACAGAAATTATATATTTGGGAATAAGATACATTATGACTGTCTGAAAGTTTTTGGAGACTAAATGGCATTTTTTATTGATTCAGATACGATAAGGACCATATAATTTCTGGTGATATAACACAGTCTGTGGTTCGCTCCAATGTCATGCTTTATTCTCTGTGTCTAAAACTAATGATAAGTTTGATAGGTTCATTAGCTCTTCCTATTACGGTCACTGATGTTATAATCATATTATTTTCTTCAGATCTTGTCACTATGCTAAACCTATAGGTGTCTACCAAAGGTCACACTTCTTGAAAAAAGGGCCAACGTGTTTTATAGTCCCTTTAATATTCCCTGTTGAATTAAAGATGTAGTACAACAAATTCTCATAAGGTTGTGTGCAGTATCTTTCCATGTGCTGCAGTGACACTTTAAAGAAACTTGATCAATATGTATGTCTTTAGGATGGCTATAAAATGGCAGGACATGCATTTACACTAACTGCACTGATCTAATGTTCAGAGAGGGAATCCTCAATTGTGACACTGGAAAGTAAAAAAAGAAGAATCAGTTGCTAGCCCTCAGTGTGTTTTACCTACTTATGACTATAAACTGATCTGTTTTCCTGAAATATTCATCCTTAAGGATTTCCACATGATCTACCTTAAAAAGTAAGTCCAAGACCCTACTCAAATTTATGTTAATTCTTCTGTGGAACAGAGCCTCAGTCAGGAATACTCAACTAATCATTTCATATCTGTTCAGTTCTTATTTTGATTCCAAAAAGGATTTTTACAAAGTAGTCTTATTCAAAATTCATGCTCTTATTTGAAGCTAAGAACCTCAGTCTGAGCAATTGCATTATGACTGCAGGCAGTTCTTCATAGCTTAGATTTTGGGATTTCAGCCAGGATCTATTTCTGTGATAACGCCTGTCTGTGGAAAAATCCACAAGAGATATATCAGAAGGAAAATAAGGAAAATTCATCCCTCTTGTGTCAACCTGTAAGTAAAGAAAGTGGTAGCATTTGCTTCCTTGCTAGAAATAGCCACACAGACTATCTTCCAAATCAGAGAACCTTCAGTGAACTGTTTCCATTCCTGAGAAACGGTGGACTCTACCAGATCTGCAGTGAAATGGCTGCCTGCAGGATATAGAACTTTATGCAGAATCTTGTGCTCAAAGGGGAAAAGATATCTAGTTTCCACAATAGCAAAAACAAGATTACTGTTTCCAGGACAGACCTTCGGACTTCTCACTTTTCCACAAGTTCTTTCTATTTTCACCTTCTCTCTGACCAGTGCCTTTGCAGGGGACTTTAAAACAGAGAAAAATTAGAGAAATAGAGAAAGACTCTTGGAATCAGCTAGCAGTGAAGACCTCTGCCCTGAACTTTTGATTAAGTGCTGAAATACTCTTACTTGTTGGGTAGAACTTCTGAAGCCTTCTCCTGTAATGATGCTCTCCTGCACACTTTCTCACAGTGTGCATCCTGCTGTGGCTTTCCCTTCCCTATGGAATAACCCCGATTTATTACACAGCAGAGTGTCATCTGGGAATAAGGAGCTGCCTTATTCCATGAAGACTTTACCAGAGGGGCGTTGCCATCTTCATGGATACAAATAGTTCGTTTCCATCAAGGGACATGGCAGACAGAGTTACCCTCAGCACGTGAGGAGAGGATGTGCCCATTATACTGATTGCACATCTGCCTTCCCATGGGGCTAGTGCCATTGATCAGAGGAGTGCTTAATAAACTCCTGCATGTCAGGATCGTGATTTCATTCCTTAAAAAATCATTGGAGGCAGCTCTAGCTGAGCTTTCACAGGATCTCTCCAGACAGATCATCTAGCAGAATCAGGAAATAACCCTCAGTAGTTTACAGCTAATCAGCCAATTTATTAGATTTCAGGTTCACCTAAACCCCAAGTAGCTCAGCTTTAGCTGTGAAATGAATCACAGGATTTCATAATTTCATGAATTCTTCATAAATTTAAGATTTTAATTAAAGACACTGGTGCCGTATTAAAAAGTGTGTAATTGCATGTTATTTCCTCTCAATGAAAAGAAAATAGCAATTTATTTGTCTAAATAAGGAGGAAAAAATTGCAAAGGCTGTTGTATGGTTCTTTGTCTTTCAAATAACTGAGAGCTTTGGATCTCCATTGGCTTGCTGAATTACCACAAATCCATACAAAGCAAGAACAAAAGCTCTGTGCAGTATCATTGCATCTTGTATGTATTACAGAAGTGCATATGGGGTCCCTCAGGAGGTTTTAAACAGAGAGTGTGAGAGTCTTCAGGCTTTAACCTGTATTGCTCAGGGCTTTCCATTTCCTATATAGAAGTTTCTAGTAGTATTCACTACTCCGTTTATCAAAATTATAGATCTTTCAATTGTTGTGAAGATAATTCTGTCAGGTGCCTGAAGGAGAAATTGGATACCTTTTTTTACAGAACTGATCCTGTATCACCCACTGAGACAATCATTAACAAAAAAACCCTTTATAAAAGACCAAACTCATCTTGAAACCACTTGGGTTTCTTCTCTCTCCCAGAAGTTTATTTCTATTTCCTTTTGTATTCTCACCTATTTCCATACTGTGGAGTACTCTAATTCATATTTATCCTTGTGCTTTTAGGCTGCATCTATACTTGCAAACTAAATAGGGACAGAGAGATAAGGCACCATCCTGAGCATGGAGTTGCAGCTATCTGTAGCAACACACTGTTGGCATCATCTGTGTTGACTGGGGTATTTGGGGTACCCCAGGATGTGACAGTTTTATCAGAATAATGCCCTGATGCAAATTAAAACCTTTGAGTCTTTCTTATGTGTAAGTTCTACTCCATATCCATGCATGGAAAAACAGGTTAAATTTTCTTTGTGGTACATTTGAATAGAAAAATCTGCATTGTTTAATTTGGAAAGGGTTGGATTTCTGACAATTGACAATACCAGAAGTTTTCACTATAGATGTAAAAATTTTCATTTTCACAGTCTTTTAGCTATCCTGTCTATATAATCTTATTTATTTAAAATAAATGATAAAGTTTTCATTATTGTTGTCCATTCTTTGATTATTTTTAATATCAATACCTTATTTACTTCACTTTTTCATGCCTTATATACCTTCCTAACTTTTCAAAAAAATTAACTTTATTTTTTGTCTATACTTGTGTTATGTTTATCCTTTTCATTACTTGGTTTGCATTACATATGCTTTTTACTTACCCTGAATATCTTTTAGAGGGTACATCTATAGATCCTCAGACGTAATGTCGTGTGTCAGAAATGTACCACTTCTTGCAGTATAAACTTAAAATATCTGTTACACCTTTGGCTTAGAGACATTCCAAAACACTTCTGTTTTTAGTTTCAACTATTAATTCCAGGTAATAAAATAATTTTCTGCTTTTTAATGATGAAGTGTTCCACTGTTATTTGTTATAATTGGGTTTTCTATTGTGTCTTAATTATTCATCAGAACAAGTCTATTGTACTGCTATTTCCTCTCAGTCAGTACTGGATAAAGAATCTGCTAATTAGCACAGCCAGAACACAAGGTCATTAGTCCTTACTAATTAGTTTTTACTATCCAAACTACTCTGAAGAGCTAAATTCTCATAAATAACAGCATTCTGTAATATATATCAACAATTAGAAAGGCCCTTCTCAGCATCCAAGCTGATCAGTGTAATCAGCAACTGACCTCTAGCTTGGCTTCCAGCTTTTTTAGTTCCCCTTTTCCAAAATTACATGGAACCCAAGGTTATTCTGTTTTATCCAAACACTGATTTTGTATTTCCTAATGCATTATCACATCATCAGCATGTTATGACATCCAAATTCTTAGTTTTAATTTTGTCTTTCCTGTGTGGCTCATATTTTGTCTAGCCATGCCTGTTAAAGAGAGCCAGCCTGGTCATCACTGTTATGAGCACAGCCTTTTCCATCTTCTTGCCATCATACCTTCACACTCTTATTTCCTTCTCCACTGCTGTATTTGTGATTTTCCCAGTTTTCATTTTCCAGTGAATTAAAGCTACACAGAGAGATTGCATATGGTTTTCTCTGATACTGAAAGCTTGTATTAGTAATCTTGGAATTCTTAGCACCTCAGCATTTAAGTGGAATGTAGCCATCAATAAAAAAGAATGCATAAATGTTTGTGTTGTAACCAACAGTGATAACATTGCTTTTGTTCATTGCTTTATTTTCAATGTGTAGTGCCTTTACAAATTTTTTTCTTCTGTGGATAAAAATCATCTGTACCTGCACTGAATTCCAGCACTGTTTCAGTATGTTCTAGCATGAATCTGATACCTTATTTTCCTGACAGAAAGTATGGTCAGAAGATTTCTCTCTGTTCTGTACATGATCCTTTTCAGCCTCAGGCCTGTACACTGCAACCTTTCTCTTGGCAGGTAGCCTAATTTGTCGTGCTCTCCATGTGGTCTCATGTCTCTTTCTCTTACTAAAGTTTTCCTTCATGTGAGGTTCAGGCTTGTCCTTTCCTGGTTCTGGGAATGTCTACTGTGTCCTTCTCTTCTGCCTTGTTATTGAAGTAGTTGTGCATCTTTTTTCTATCCTTCATCTTCTGAGCATCATCCTCATTCCCTCTTCAGAACTGCTTCCTGGTTCTTATCATTCATTTTTACATCACTATATGTGACCTCTGTTTTTCTTCTTTTCTCTCTGATTACTTGCTTTTTTTTTCCTTTCCTAAGGTCTCTGGGAAAGGCTCCTCCTTCAAACACTCCTACTGAATTAAGCCACCTTCTCCAGAGAGTCACACACATATTTGCTTTTTTTCCTCCATGGGTTATATGTCTACTTTTGTACAACCTTTTTAACTGATTGTCTATTCTATTCTCTATTCTTCCATTACATTCATCCTCACTTTTATCTCCTGGACAATCTTTCCCATGAACTATATCCTAGTGATGCTTTTTATGAAATCAAAAGACCAGTAAAGGAGGAAAAAGGTCTTAAAATATCTATAACCAGTTAGACTTTCTCACCTCTTCAGCTTTAGGTCACCTCTTATCACTGATGCTTCAGCAACCATTGGTGTAATTCTGTCTTCTAAATACCTATTGGCTCTATGTCCAGGGGGAGGCTGGTGGCATGTGGTGTCCACCAGGGCTCTGCCTTGGGACCAGTGCTCTTCCATATCTTTATCAATGACATGGAGAGTGAAGTCAAGGGCACCCTCAGCCCTTGAAGGAGAGAATGCCATCAAGAGGAACCTGGATAAGCTATAAAAGTGGGCCCGTGGGAACCTCATGAGAGTTAACAAGGCCAAGTACAAGGTCCCACACCTGAGCTGGGGCAGTCTCAAGCACAAATAGAGACTGGGAGAAGAACTAATTGAGAGCAGCCCTGAAGAGAAGAACCTATGAATTCTCATGGATGAAAGGTTGGATATGAGCCAGCAATGTGCACTCCCAGCCCATAAAGCCAGTCACAACCTGGGCTGCATCCAAAGCAGCATGGGCAGCAGGGCCAGGGAGGGGATTCTGCCCCTCTGCTCTGCTCTGATGAGACCCCACCTGCAGTGCTGCATCCAGCTCTGGGGTCCCAGCACAGGAAGGACATGGAGCTCTTGGAGCAAGTCCAGAGGAGGGACATGAAGTTGATCACAGGGCTGGACCACCTGTCCTGTGAAGACAGGCTGGGACAGTTGGGGTAGTTCAGCCTGGAGAAGAGAAGGCCCCAGCGAGACTGTCTACTCTTCCAGTATTTAAAGGAAGCTTATAAAAAAGGTAGAGCTGCTTTACAGAGGCAGATAGTAACAGGACAAGGGGGAATGGATTTAAACTAAAAGAGGAGAGATTTAGATTAGTTGTTAGAAAAAAATTAATTACCGTGAGGGTAGATGAGACACTGGAACAAGTTGCCCAGAGAAGTTGCGAATGCCCTATCCCTGAAAGTGTTCAAGGCTAGGTTGGATGGGACTTTGAGCAACTTGGTCTAGTGGAAGGTTCTCTGCCCCTGGCAGTGTGTTAAAGCTTGATGATATTTAGGGTCCCTTCCAACCCAAATTATTCTGTGATTCTATTATATGATCCGACTTAATAGACAGAAAAATATTAGCCACTTATTTATCCCAAATTATAAAAGCGCTCAGTGTTTTGGTCAAATTTTCAGAGTTCTTTTACTCAGAAGGCAATGTTTTAAGTCTTTTGCCTCAGACAGAATCACTTTATGTAATCAGAGGGCAGTCTCTTGTGTTCACTGAGGGAACACCTTACTCAACGTGACCTGCCAAGTTGCTTGCTTAAGAACAGCTCAGACCCACTGCAAAAGGGCTCCTCTGAATGTGAATCAGAAAGCACACAATATGCTGTCACAGTCATACAGAAGAATGAGATACATTCATTCTTAATAAATACGAGAATTCTTCATGGTTCAGAATCTGTCTTGTGAAAACTCTTTTTTTTTCCCAGTGTGCTTAGCAGAGGCAGCATGTTTTAGACTTCCTTAGACAAATTTGTTATGCCATTAAACAATTGTAGATCCATTTGTAGATGTGGGAAAACTTGTAATATGTAACATAAAGCCTTATTTTTTAATAATTTTATCCTATTGCCTTTTCTAGATGTTTGCTGAGCAGTGAATTGAATGTGTGATGAAAAACAAGTAAGCTAAGGGTTTGCTGGATCAGCCCTAGGACCATAATATATTGTACTGTCAGTCGTTATTTAATATCTACTTTTCAATAGAAATCCTTGAAAAATTGTGCCTTCAGTTCTTTAGCTCCTTTAGCATGACAGTCCATACCTCTTTCAAAAGCAGGTCCCCATTTTCATAGCAAACTGCAATGTCTATTGTCCTCAATCTTCATATTGCCCAGAATTTAGATGTATTAAACTGTTTCATTACTCCTTTAAATTCTCAGAATATTACCTTGGGTTTTTCTGCAGGAAAGCTTTTTATGAATTAATTTTGTACTGTAATGTCACAGCATCCCATATTTTTCCTGAAGTATAGGTCTTATAAAATATTTAGGTCCATAGAATTCCTCTTATAAAAGACAAGTCTAATGTACAGACACATATAGAGACTGAATTAGCAAAGCTATAATGGATAGGTACTTTCAAGATACTGAATTAAAATCAGAAAAGTTGGTTTCGAGAGAAAGTTAATTTTAATATTCTATGAAGACCATTTGTAAAGTTAATATTTTAAAAGAACTGATAGAGAAAATTGTTTATATATTACTAATTATTCTATTTCCAGTCTTGTCCAAATGACAAGCAAAAGTATAAGGATTCATTATTACAGTTCAGCATTCATCTTTTGTGAAAATAGCTTTTGCTACTGAAAAAAAATTAAAGTTAAGTGTCTTTTTCCCTTTGCAAAACTTTGTTTGCAATGAACTTTCTGCTTAGAGCATGAAATTATTAAAAATAAAAACATCACCATTGGACTCACAGTATCAATTTTCATTGAGGAACAGGGAAGTCAACTGTACAATTTTCAAGTTGTACTGTGCAATTTTTACATTTTAAAATGAAATTGTTTTTATAAAAATATGACTACTTGGTAATCCCGATTCAAAAAAGTGGAATGAAACAAAATTACTGGAAATTTTGCTTTTAGCAAAATTTTGCTTTTAGGAAAAACAGCAGCTCCAACCTCTAATTACTCTGAGAGAATAGTAGTAGATAGTGTCTGCTACATCATGGTTCCAAAACTATAGATTTATTTTGAGTTAATATGAAATAACACTTAATGTTTTCCAGCTTCACATGAAATATTATCTTCACACTACTTTTTCATAGAGAGAGTATGAAACTCCTTGCATCTGTACTAGGACTCTGCTTATTTTATACTCTTAACAGGAGACAGTGGAATAACTCAAGATAGTATGGTAAAGAAAAAATCAAGTTTATTAACTTCAAGAATGGAGCTGCTCAAAATATTCTCATGGATAACATTTATTTGCCTTTTTTGTGCATGCCTTTTTTTTCCCATACACTGGATTCTGTCAAAACAGAACAATTTATTTTACTAGTACAAATTAGTGCTTGCTGGTTGTTTTTGTTTGGTTCTTTTCTGCCCCAAAAATACTGTTTAGAATTTATATCAATTCTCAATAGAAAAGTGCTTGCAATATTTTTCATTTGTTCTTTGGAATTATTGAGAACTATTCCTATAATTCACATTGAAGACTGGAACATTAATGCAAAGTCATAACTTTTTTACTAATGAAATAAAAATTAGAACAAAATTCATTTCTGTGCACTTTTAGAATGCATTAACCAGGAAATGAACATCCATAAGCGAATTTCTTCAGTCTTTGGGCTGTTGTCTGATTAACCCATCAAAAAAAGGATCATGAATCTCAGGAACTGTAGAAAATATCATCTTTTCTTTGCTCAGTGTTAGAGAAACCCTGTCTAAAGGCTAGTGATTTCATATTAGGGATGAACCTTCAAGGAAATAAGGCTAGGGTTTTTTGTGTGTGATTTTTTTTTGCGTTGGTTTGGGTTTTTGTAGGTTTCTGTTTCTGTATGTTTGTTTGTTTGTTTGCTTGTTTTTGATTACGACTAACGTGGCTTGAAGTCTATTCCTAAACTTTGTAATTTACTTTCTAGGTAAGCTTGGCAAGTTAGTTAACTTCCTTCTCTGCAAAACCTTATGTTTGATGTTATTTAACACTTCTGCAAAGAAGTTTGTAATTTAAGAATTAAAAAGAGTGTTATAAGAGAATGCATTATATATAAAAGGCTTAATATTGTTCACAATATGCAATTTAACTTCATGTTGAACTGACCTCCTTCAGCTGAGCAGATGACCACAATAGGGCTGAAGGGACCATCTCCTTTGTTGTTGTAAACACCAACTTTCACCTCAAAAGGAGTCAGAGGTGGCACACTTTCATCTCTGTAGATGAATTTTGAGGCATCTGAAGATGTCACCATTTTTTCCTTCCACCCACGTGTTCCATTGGGTCTGAAGGCTACAATATATCCGAATCCTTCTCCACTCTGAAACTCTTCTGACACTGGCTGAAAAATTAAGTTCAGAAACTTAATTATGATCAGAAATTGTTTTACTAATTTAGAAAAAAGTCACAGTTGCATTATAGGATTTAACATACTTTACCTGTCCTCATAAGGACAATTTCTTCCAAAGAGGAACCTTCTAAGAGAGTTTCCTCACCTAATTGCCATAGTTAGGTTATTGTCCTAGGACTGAATGAGCTCCTGTGCTCAGAAAAATGCTTTCTTTTATATATCACACTTTTTGGTTAATTCTTTAACCAGTTATCTGTAGGTGGAATAGCCCCCATCAGTGGCCTTGTTAAAAACATGGAGCAAAATATTCTGAGTAACACGATGTGCATGACACCTACTATGGTGGGACTCTTTTGGGCTTTAGGTGCCAGCCTGCCTAAATTCTGTTCCAAAAGCGGTGTTACGTCTTAGAGATTTAAGCCCAGGGTTCAACTTAAGGCTTAAGATGCAATGTAATAAATCTAAGTTGTTCTAACTCTCAAAAAGTTTTTTTAACTTTTTTTTTGGTTGAAAAAAACTCATTTGCTTTTCCCTTCTCAGAGGACCTGTGAAATTAGCCACTTGAATTGGGACTCATCTGACATAAGCAGGCAGTTAGAAAAGGGATTTATCTGTTTTAGAGTCTGAGCACTGCAAAAGCTAAAACCTACATGTCCAACTCAATGAACAGAACTTTTCATGCTAATTAGTAAATTAGCAGTAACTTACATTTATTATGAAGTAAATGGACTAGTTTAGGGATGAGGTTATATTTAACAGCTGTCTGCATATTAAGCCTATGGGAAATGTCCAAAAATCGGTGTCTAAACTCCCTTTCTTGAAATACCCATCATAGATATGCAGCTAATGGACATATGAGTCAGAGCCCGGGCACAGGTGACACTGAATCCTCTCCTCTCCACATTTCAAGTGAATGTCTCATCACCCAGCACTTCACTTGCAGACAAAATTTTCTACCCATCCTTCTGAAGCTATGCACTGCATATCTCAGGAAAAAAAGGCATCATGACTCTGTGGGCAGAGGATGCCAAATTAAGACAGACTTTGTAACCTAGTCTCTGGTTTCTTTTGGAAGAAAACTTTGATCCTTGACAGAGTAGGAGTTATAACACTCTCCAGTAGTCCCCCAACCCAGTCACCTGTGAAATGCTACAAAGACACTTAATATGAATACTACATGTTAATATATCTTATTAGGGACTGGGATTAGGTCTGTTCACATCAGATACAGTTCTAGCCACCGGGTATTTTTGTTCAGGATTCAGCAAATTCTCTCCTAATAAGAGAGATGTTGATATTTACCCTTACAGAGTATAAAGCAAACAGAAATCAGCTCTGTCTCAGCTGTCTTTGGTAGCTGGTGTTGAACAAGGCCGATGTGCCAACAGAAGGCAGTCTCTTTAGATGTCCTAAAATTTGCCAGTTGAAACAATTAGAATTTGGTATGTCCTACTATCTGAATAGTTCCTCAAATTTGCATGGATATATGTGTGTGTGTGTATATGAATTTTTATGAATCTGTTCATGATGAATCTAGTTTTGAAAACTCCTTACGAAAAGTCTCTGTTCTACTGTTTTTTATGATTAGCAGAGAAAGCAATGCCCACTCCTCCAATTGCCCACTGGCATGACCATACATGTGTTGCATCTTGTGCCACAAATATGTTCTCAAGATTCTCTTCAGTTTCATATTTTTATTCAACAATTAAAAATAGTTATTCCTTAACTGAAGTTAAAAAAATTTTACAAGGCTTTTTTTCTCTTCTCTTAGCTATTATTTCATCTGGTTTTTACATAAGATCCAGAAAAATCAAATAAACCCAAGCAGTAGATCAGGAAGAAAAGCCTGATGAGTTAGTAGAACTTTGGAGCTGATGCCTCAATGTCTTCCACTCAAACCTCATGAAAATGCACAGTACTTTGAAATTTTAGAACATATTTAAGAGCACTATTTTGTGTTCATGTGTTGACACGATTTTTTGTAAGGAAAACTCAAGAGAGTACTCTTTACTTTGTCTTCATAGAAGTTAACATTAAACAAAACCTGTAAACAGAAAGTCCCTTACCTCCCATGCTATTACTAATTCATGTCTCCTTCCACTTCTGCCGCTTACGTTAGCTGGAGGTGTCTTTGGAACTGTGCGCAAAAAGGAAAAACAAAACAAAACAAACCAGAATATCCAAGTTATTGAAGTTTTCCCCATAGTAATAAGTTGCTGCAGAAGACATGAGACTGTTAAATCAGAACAGAAATAAAAACATAGCACTCTGTGGTAAAGAAAATTTGCTCAAGCTTCATTTCAGAGAATTGCAAACACAAGCTAGAAAACTCAAACCATACATCATCTGAGAATAAGAATAATATTGGAATACAAGACTGCTTAAGCACTAGGTCTTCTGCAGATTGGTAAAAATTTCCGTGTACAGATCACATAAGAGATAAAACAGGAATGATCTTGTTACTGTTTTTCATTTTTTAACAAACAACTTGAAATGCCAGGGAACTTGACATATTTCAGATTTCAGATAAAATCTTAGGACATAGTTAATAATGCCTCTATTATTTTTCAGGTAGTTAGTGATTTAGAATGTTTTAATTATTGTAAATCTATTTTTCACTTCTCTACCAGGGAGCCAATTTTCAGAAATTTTAAAGCAAGCAACCTTAAACATCCCTCACTGCTTCTTGCAAAATGCCACAGTTCTTGAAAAATTGAGCTCATCATTATATCTTTAAAGCACATGAGCAGCTGATGAAGTTCTTTAAAGTAAATTATAGCTATCATCACCATTTTGATTTGGATTATCATACTTTGAAAAACCAGAAATCTAAATTGTTCCATTGGAATTGTATAATTTTTTACCTTGTTTAGTGCCTCTAATGAAACTCCTCAAATGGCCAGTGTCTTGAGTTTATTTACTGTGAGCATGTAATACTTGCATTCTCTATTTGATTAAATATGTCCTAAGACATAAACTTTTTCTTTTCTTCTTTACAGCAGTACAGAGGTCATTGGTAGAAATGTACTGTGAGCCTTTAAGCGTTTAGGCCTTATTGCATGTTGCTTAGCTTATTTATTGAGTAGCACTGTGCTTTTGAACTATATAAAATAAAATGCATTTAAATAAATGTACACAATCCTCTCTGATTCTTATGTGGTCTTTGATAGCTTAAGTTCAAGGAAAATGCAGTTTTTATTAGATCCTGTCTGTCGACCTAAGACTTCAGGATTCATTTGTGTAGACACTTTTTGAACCGTGAGCTCCCCTATAAAGAACATAAGACTGATTCTGCTTTTCCTCGTTAATGATGCAACCCTACGAAGCGTATGGATTGATTCTGATTTATACTGTTGGAAATGAGGCAGGTGACCTTTTATCTGTGGTTCTTAGCAGATTGATAGGGGAGATTTCTAATGGGAGTGTTTCTCTCCAACAAACCTGTGTTCATCTGGCAAACATGGTGCTTTCGACTTCCTTCTTTCCTTCTTGCCTTACTGCCTTCCTGCCTTCCCGCCTTCCCACCTTCCTGCCTTCCCGCCTTCCTTCCCTCCCTCCCTCCCTCCCTCCGTTTGACGTGGCAAAAAGGTAATGAATTTTTCCTTTCAGAAACAGAATTTCCCTCTGGCTTTAAAAAAGGAACGGAAAGAATACAATCAATGTGCAACACTGTAACGAATGTTCTAGTATGAAAGATGCAGATGAAGGCTCATCTGACAGTTAATTAACATCCAAAAATTATGATGCTCTCTCTAATGGAGCATATTTAAACCTTGTTTAGGACCCATTTTTCTCTTGCCTTTCTAAGGTATTTTTGAGTAAGTTATGGAGACAAATGAAGTTTTTATGTAGGTGCCTGCTACATTCGAAATGAGAGAGTATGCTGTACTCCTTTGAAGCATCCAACATGATGGACTTATTTAACCTGCAGCATCCTCTTTCTAGAGTCTTCTTGTTAACAGCATTGCAGACTGTGGCCCTATTTAAATGAATAAATGTTAAAAGAATAGAACTGTCAAAACGATGAATTTCTTTTGCACCAAACTAAAATGTACACTCACACAGTGAAACTCTTTCAAATGAATAACCATTAAAAGAATAAATGTGTCAAAAGAATAAATTTCCTCTGCACTGCAGCAAAGCAGAGTATACACAGTTAGAGGGAGACAGTTTGAAATGCGTAACTATTAAGTGAAGAAAACTATTAAAAGAAAACATTTTTTGCCAGGCACCCAGGCTGTACATCAGCCACGCTTTCAGCAGCATCACCTTTATATCAATGTTATATCTGAATTTACTCACTTGGGGCCTAAGTTTCATGCCATGCAATTAATGACTTCCCAATCTTAATGCTGTTAATTCTCAGCAGTGACACTCATGGAGATGCACTTGCACCAAATATGCAAATATGATGACTAAACGTGGCTCCTGGAAACAGGATACATGTGCCTGGGGAACAAGGACATTAGGACCTCTTTTCTTTAGGGTTTATCAAAGCTGAGAAGTTTGGTATTGTTTCTTCTAAATAAATACACCCCAGTTCTTTGCTGTGTTAATATTCAATATCTCATTGAACTGTAAGATGAGAGAATGTTACCTGCTGGAAACCAAATTACTTCTTGGCTTAAAACTGATCTTTAGGTTCATAAATGGTGACTGTGCTTAGCTGGATCCTATGTCTAATTCTGATCAACACCTTCTCATTAGCACCTTTGCTACCTGTTCTCACTTGCCTCCTGTTTTATCCTTGGACGGTAAGCTCCTTAGGATCAAGTCACCTCTTCTTTTTTTCTTTTTTTCTTTTCTTAGCCACTGGTAAAGTTGGAAGTTAAAAAGCAGCTCTCTACATTATTCTAGTAATGTGAACAACAAATAGTACTAAAAACTGTGTTCTGAAAGACGTGATGACTAGCTGCACTTCACAATGAAAAAAGGCTGGATGCTGGCACAGGTTGATGTTGAAATGTGCACTTAATGCAAACAGAAATCTTCAAATGAATGTGCCAGGAGTTTGATTCAAATGCAAACAGCAGGATTTTTTTCATACTGTTTTCCATTTTCATGAAATTACTGTGATATGCTGGAAATGAAAGTCAAATTAACTCTATTAAAACTTCTCTCCTCTAAACCAAACAAACAACCCATTAACATTTTTTCTAAGAGCAGGTACAGAGAATGTAGCCCTCAGCAGTCCTACAAAGCATTTGAAAAGATACTTTAGATATAGATGAAGAAAAGGTGATACGGAAGGATAAAGCTTATACATGAAGCCATGGCAAATAGTTTAATAATTCATGTGTATCTTATCATTACAAGTTAAATATGGATGAGAAGCAGAGAGTTTTGATTTAGGACAAAATATATGCACAGAATTGCTATTATTGAGTGGTTTAGGTATGGGAACAGTGGTTATAGAGTGCTGAAAAATGCTGACAGTGTCACCTATATATTTTAAACCTATATTTAAGTGTAAAACATTTAAATGGAAAAGCTTTTGAAATGGTGGGTAATAGCACATCTATGAAATCACAAACATGTGGAGTAGATGTTCACTTTTCTTCCAGACTTCCACCATGTCCAAAATTTTAAAAATTGCTCCGTGCTTTAGGGTGATTTAATTAGATCTTAAAAATTCCTTTCTCTTCAGTGTGCATGGCTGAGGGATTATCTGTGGGGTTTTTTTTTTAGTTTAGGTTTTTTGTTTATTTTTAAAATGAAAATGATGGACTGCAAAGATGAGCTGATTCAAAGATTTTTGGTACTTAATTTTGGGCAAAATATTAATACTTCTTAAATATTTCATTGTGACATAACAAATGAAGTGTAGTAATTTGATTTTGAAAAAAATTATAATTTGTATTTTGCTTCAGTTTTAAAAATAGAAAAATTAAAACTAGAAAGACAGATGAATTTCATCTTGAGTTGATAGAGATTTTTAATTTTAATCCAAAATTATTATTTTAGTTCTAATTTGCTAAAGAAAATAAAAAAGCATTTTGTTTAAAAGCAGTTTTACACTCTGTGCTTTTACATGTTAGTGAACTAAAAAAAAAATTTTAAACTAGCTCTAGATTCCTTTCCTAATAAAAAAGAAAATAAATATCACATTGAACCTAGAAAAGCTGAAAGTATTTGTAAACCAGTTCATGCTCTTTTTAACATTTCAGTCTTGTAAATAAATTTTTAAAAATGTTATTGAATGAATATTTAATAATTTTAAAGTGTTTTTCTGTTTTGTGTTTCGGTTTGTCTGCTTTTTTTTCCCAAGGAAATGTCTAGTGGCTTATTCCAATTCTGAGTGTTTTGTTTATTATGTAGATTCTTAATTTTGTAATCTCTCTTAATTTTTGGGCAGAATAAAAGTATTTCCGAGCCAAAATTATGATTTATTGCAATTGAGTATAATTGATTGCATTATTGCAGTAGAAATGTGTATCTAGATTTAGTCCCTATCCTTTAAGAGGGAATGGATGAAATAAAGGGAAGACAAAGAGAAATAAGAGTCTTAGTAAACTCCTGTTCTTAGACTAAGAGATGCTAACCTGAGCTGCCCAAATTTACAGTTTTCTCATAACCAGTTGAGTCCAGACTTCCCAAATCCCAATTCCATACTATTTTCACAAGGTCTTTCTTGCTCTGCTTGAATTCTGTATTTTTTAAGATATTTTCCACATGGATATTTTTTATATAAATTCTAAAACTTTTGTCAAATAAAGAAAAAATAAGGAAAATGTTGATATTGCCACACTTTTTTTGGAGATAAATTAATAAACTTGGCTTTAGTCCTTAAGAAATTATTTGTACCTTTGCTCAAGGTACAGTTGCTGTTACTTATTTATTTTAAAGCCTTTTATAACTTAAGATACAGATGTGGTTTTAAAAGCAACACTCTTTAGCTGTAGAAAAGGTGCGGGTGGGGGAAAGAGGGCTTGTCACCAGCTTGGCAGAACTTCTTAATGTGAGACCAAAGCTTTAACACATTCAGTTTTTTCTCCTCAGTTGCTTTCCATTCACCTTCTCTATGTATGTATGGGTGTGTGTGTCTATCTCTGTGTATCTCCTGCAGCACACATCGAGGAAACAGGGGGGTGTTAAGCGAAAACCCTTTCACTCTCTGAAACACCAGCCCTCAAGTTGTCGCCCTCCCAGAGAAACAAGTCACATCTCATCTGTTCAGGAGTGAAATGTACAACATGCTAGCATCTCAGCAGTGGATGACACACATATTCAACCTCTGGAGAACAAGGATGCCCCTACCGGTCTCAGCATCTGATATGTGGTTCTAGTTTCCTCTGTATTATTAATATTTGTAATTAAGTAGGAGATGGAATTCAGTTCTATTCAGTGACAAGAGGGTCATATATAACTGCAGGGCTCTGCCTGAATAGTCTCCAAATCAGCACGTATAGCACTGAAATCCTGAATGCTGTGGCACACATATATGCTAAAGGACCAACGCAGGTGCTTTTCTGTTACATCTTCTTGTAGCACACACATTTGGATTCCTTGTCAATATCAGTTTGAGCCTGCAATCCAGTGTCTAAGTAGCCTCCAATAAATGATTACGGGCTTCTTTCTCCTTTTGTTTTTCTTCATGGAAAAGCACGTTTTCTGCAAAGGCATTAGTAGACCATGCCATCATCTACGAATGTCCCAGATACAGCAGGTTATCCATTTTTTTTCCCTAGTGCAAAAATAATTATGATAATGGGAAAAGCTGGAACTTCTTTTATACAAATCATAAATAAAACAGTACCCCCAACAACAAAAAAACCCTGAAAATAAAGCCAGTCTAAAATACGTAACTTTTTTCCTGGGACAGAGACTATGTCTGTGAAAACACAATAAAGATGCTCTCACACCTGCTAGGTTCAGCAGAAAGGAGGGAAAAGAGCAAGCTTATTTACAGTCGACATGTTTTATAAGATTCTCAACTCCACAAGGGATTGGAAGACATGTCACTTCCTCCTCAATCCCACTGGAGAAAAAAGATGTTCATCAAGCTTTCTCTTATCACAAAAGGAATGAAAACCAGAATAGACGGTTAAATAAGCATCGGCTATTGTTTACATGAAACTGTGTGAGAAAGAATTCTGACTCCAAGGTTAAAACAGAAGGCTTAGCAAAAACCAGAACAACAAGAGACATTTCTTGTTATGCTGTGAGAAAAAGGGAAACTTAGTGGAACATAAGGATTTATTAAAAATAAAGCCAGTGTGCAATCTGCTACTAATAGAGTGCATTACATTGTTACCTCATAAAATCAAGTTTGCATGCATGATTAGCAGGTTAAACTTTGATTCTACTCAATTTCCCTCTCTCCATGTTTCCCCATGAATAGATAATGTAATTGATGCTTTGCCCCCAGGCTTCAAATACCCCGACTGTCTTAGTGGAATGCCAGACATGTTTAAATTCATGTTATTTGCTCTTTGCACCTTGTGGGCCTGTAAAATATGTATCAAGGCTAGAACTGACAGAAATGCAGCAGCTGGCTGTAAGTTAGATGTGCCAGAAAATTGCGGTGTTATCTGTTCCAATGGAAGTAGCAATGAAAAGCAATCATGTTAACTAAATATGAGCTAAGTAACAAGATTAGAGTTTAATTAAAAAATTAAAGCAAGTGGAAACCTGTTTATTATGCTGTTGGTTTCCTTACACCATCTGAATTATTATTTTCATAGGTATTTTTAGATAATGGACTAATATAAGATGTTGTTACTATCCTGGGTAAGAAGTGATAAAATAAGTGAGGTGTGGGGATAAAAAAAGACTTTAATCTCCTGTCAGATTTTCTTGTGCTATTAAACTACAGATGCAGATCTCCATTTAAATGTAAAATAATGGAACCATAATCACACATTTGCTTCCTCTGTGGGTTGTCTACACAGCTACCATTCAGCCTGATGCATCTCGACTCTTATCTGAATGTGAGTCATGGACACTTTTTCAGCTAGGAGATGGATATTTCTGGATTTCCACCCAGTGCAGGGGCAACCTGCCAGTTTGCACTAGTGGGCCACATCTACCATCAGTGCAAATAGCCAGATTATTCTACCTGGGTCATGAGTAGAGGCTCATGCCATGTTCTTTCTGAAATATGTTCTTTCACATAAATGTCCTTTAAGAATTGAGAACTATGATATAAGAGCTGGGCATCATGCTAATAGACAGTTTCCCTTGAAGCTTTCAGATTAAACAAAATTAGTAATAGAGAGATTGTGAAAAATTATGGATCAATGGGTTCACTAAGATAGGCAATGATATGCTAATTTGAAAACCCACAAGAAAACTGTTGCAAGCCAGTGAAAACTCTTACTGGTTTCCTCTCTCTTTGGCATCTGAAAACTATACCAAGGGTGATAATTCCCAAAATCAGTGAAAGGCATTTCAGAATAGAGATGCAACAGGCTCTGAACTTCAGGAATACCTGAAATTCAGGAAAAACTGTCTGAAGGAAGCAGATCATGAAGGCTCCGACATTTCAAGCGTGCCAAACATATTATGAGCAGTATGCCATTTTTCAAAGAATTGTATGTGTAACAGTTAGTGGTGTTTTTATTTATCTAGTTCTTTATTTAAAGCAGGGCCCATTGTGTTAGTGCTCCAATTTAACAATTCTGTGCAGATTCTAACAATTTGGAAAGTTTTTCCTTGTTTTAACTTTTCTTACTTCCTCTATGGAATAAAAAATGGAGGCTGCATTCATCTTTTTTATTAGCCATCCCACCCCAAAACCCCAAACCATTTGCAACTGAAATGGAAACTGAACCTTTTCTTGAAGAAAGGTCTTTTGAAATTGGAGCAATAACAACAGACTTCTGCTGTGCCATGCCCTATTAGGCAGGCACACTGAATAAATTCAGCTTCTATTTCTTTGAAATAGAACACTCTTTTCTAACATGACATTTGTGCAGCTGTAACTGGTAGCAAAAAAGGCATTCCTAACTGGGAATATGAAAGTGCAAGTAAGCGTCTATTATGGTCTTTTTCCTATTTGAACTAATATGTTACTGATTTATTATTCGAGAAGACCTGCAGTATTATTAGCTGCAGTGTTGTTTTTCAGGAGAAGCCCCATGTACTGGAGTTCAGATCCTTGGTTCTTGAGCTAAAGACTCTGTTCTTTACAACAGCAGTACCAGTAGAATGTTACCCAGAAGTGAATACCAACCACTGGATGAAAAGACATCACACACTGCATGCTTTGTCTTTTCCCACAATTTTGTTTTTGCTGATCAGTATTATGATTTATCAATTTATTTTTACAGAGGTAAAGTTGTAAAGAATATTGAAAATGAATATGCATGAAGAAGAGTTTCACTTGAGTTGTGAGAATATGTTTTAGCAAATAGAGGCTTAGTTTGTTAAACATCGGGCAAGAAGAAGAAGAAGCTTAAAAACACGACAGCTGGATGAAATCTAATATTTTCAAACTTGAGTCTGTCAGAAAAACTTTAGCTCGCAGTTTAACTACACCTGGTTGATTAAAATACTGAATCATCCTTGTAAAAACAGGGAAAATATTCCTCAGTCTGAAAGAGCATAATACCAGGGATGCAACCTATTACAGGATAAAGTTTTTCCAGAATGTTTTTGTACTCTTTGATATATATCATCCAAATAAATAGGAAAGTTGTTCAAACATTAGGGTCCAGAAGAATTTGCAATGCCAATGAAATACAGTACAAAATTAAGGAAAGAATAATGGTGGCGGAAAAAGGGAGGGTTTTTAAAAAATAATTTGAGATGAAAATACCTTGTGCTTTTTATTTCATTTTCATTTCCTCCTTTTCTTAATGGAACACAGTATGGAGCATCTGAAGCTTCTGCTGTCAATTATTGAGTTTCACACTGGGGGGAGCTTGAAGAAGGTGAGGGGGAGAGTTTGAAAGGAAGCATCTTTCAACGTACATGAATGGGAATCAAATCACTTCGGTGCTGTTCTGTGATTGTACAATGAAATTTAATATCAGCTAGCAACTACACAGTTATTTAAATATAAATGTTACTACTGCAGATAGGTTTGTTAGATTTCATCTGAAATGGGGCATCCAGTTTTGAGTGCCACAGCGTGAAAGACTTTGATCAACTAGTACAAATTCAGGGGAGGCCACTGGGGTGGGGAGGCAGGACTGGAGCACTTGCCTTGTAAGGAGAGACTGGGGAAGCTGGGCTTGTTCAGCCTGGACCAGAGATGGCCTTGGGGGCACCTAACAGCAGCTCTGAGTGCCTGTGGGGAGGTCACTGAGGAGGCAGACACGAGGTCTTCACAGTGGTGCAAAAAGTTACTTAAAAATTATTCGGCTGATGAAACATCAAAACACAAAGTAATCTTTCTAGGCATCCTAAGTAACAAAGAAGAATGGAGAATAATCTGAAAGTGTTCTCACACGTAGTTCTCATCTGAGGCTTTGTCTGAATCCTATCTCTGTCTTGTTCTTCTTAAAGCATGTTTTTCTAAGTGCCTAGGTATTTTTCTCACATGCCCAGTTCTTTATGTCCCTTCATTCCACCCCAGTTGTTGTCAATGATTTGAAATCTTACGAGTCCATTGTAACTTTCAACAGACCCAAATAAGATATTTTGTCTTCCATGTCTCCCACAGTATCATCCTAATTAGAAATGCAATGAAATTTATTGGAATTTAGTAACTGTTCACAGTAGAGTGTGCAAGACAAAGAAACTTAGAATACAAGGTATTTTAAATTAAAGCAGCTTTTTATGACTTCCCTATCTTGCTGAAAAATTCCATGTACTGTCATGAGAGAAGTTATGAAAAATATGGGGGAAGAGGTGGCTTAGAAGTTGGTTGAGGAGACTGAGAAGCAGCTTAATTTAAGAGCAGCAGAAGTGTATCAGAGGGAAGGCAGGAATGGCTTAAGTGTAAGATGAAAAGTAAGGCAGCTCAGATGGAGTAGAAGACCAGGGAATAGTGTAAATTAAACAATATTTGTGTAATTAAAACTGGCTCCCCTCTACAAAGAATATCACCCTGGAACAGTGATGACTGGACACACAGATGTGTACCAGTGAAAAGAGATCATGTCTATTATTATATTAAAACAAGTCTTGTTTCTGATAGTGCTGTAAAAATAACCTTTTTTATCCTTTCCTTACCTGCTTCATTGGTTCTGATCACTCGCGATGGTACACTTGGGTCTCCAGTCCCGATTTTATTGGTTGCTACTACTCTGAACTCGTACTCCACCCAAGGGTTCAGTTCCACAGCCATAGCAGACTCCATGTCACCACTTATCAGATCTGGAACTGCAGACAATAAAGAAATGTGTAGGTCACTCAGAAATCTGAAGCTGACATGCAGTACCTCGACAGAAAGCGGATTTTGTGATACAACGTGGTCATTAAAAATGATCGACATCAAGGATCTAATATGTCAGAAATCGTAGCTATGTTTTTGGCACTGTAGTATTCCTGAAAAGACATAGATTGAAGGATTTAGGGGAGAGCTTTCTGCTTATTCACAGATGCATCATGGCAGGTGTCTTTGTGCTGTCCTTTCAGAGCTGTTGCTAAGTAACACAAAAGGGATAAAAAAGAAAAAAGATATCAGTGCTTTTAATTTGTCATTGTATTCTTAAGAGTATCTGTTCCTGTAGTTGCCAGTGGGTATTATTGTTATGATCAGGAGTTTTGAACAGTCTACTTGTGCTGTTTGAAAGTTTTTCTCACCTGTTTTTACGGTCTGCCAGCCAAGAGAAAATGGACTGCGTGCTTGCAGGTTGTAGAGGGAGATAGGGCTGTGATTGTCTGCCCCAGGACTCCAGGAGAGTGTTGCTGTTGTGTCTGTAATTTCCTCCACTATTACAACCCCTGGGGGACCAGGAGGACCTAGAAATAAAGTGGAATAATCAAACAGACTACACCATCATCGTGGATGTGCAGCAATAATACAGGAGATGCATTCTGTAGGGACCCAGTGGAGTTCAATATCCATGAAATACGAGAGCTAAGATACACAGTACTACATCATGGACATACCCCATTTCCACGATTTCTGATGGTAAACTGTGATGATTGCTATTCATTAGATGCTGTGTGAGTGAACATCAATTAACTTGTCAGAGTGACAGCAGAAGAACTAGAAATAGAAACAGGTTAAAAAACACCCGCAAAACTCCACTATAATTGTTCTGAACCTAAAATTAGAGGAAAAAAAGAGGAACTTTTAAGAAACATCCAGTCTAGACTGAACAGTCACAATCACATCATCTCTTTGCATGAGTCTTGTCAGCAGGAAAGACAGATAGTAAGCAAAATGAAGCACAGGAAAATGTGCATCATGAAGAGCAATAGTATTACTTAATACCTGAATCAAGAGCACAGCATTCATCCTTTTTCTCAAATTCACTTATTCAGGGAAGCCACCCTGGGTTCCTGCTGGAAGTCCAACTGTTTGATTGAAAGCTACTAAAACTAAAATAAAAACCCAAACCCAAATATTTTAAAAGCTGGAAATGACTAGGGGACCATTAAAAACAACAAAAATCCCAGGAAAACTTCTTGATTTGAAAAGTCAAAGATTATTTTTTCCATTTAGCTGCTCCAAATGAGAATATGCTAATCACTATT
The DNA here is from genome assembly GCA_013397175.1 of Platysteira castanea. Classification (NCBI taxonomy): domain Eukaryota; kingdom Metazoa; phylum Chordata; class Aves; order Passeriformes; genus Platysteira; species Platysteira castanea. The sequence continues at coordinate 43,880 of VYXC01002154.1, read as the reverse complement.
TGTATAGGCCATGTGACTGCTGCAACAAGTGAGGTCTCTGGCAACAAACATGACTTTGCAAGGAAAAATGTGGCTGTAAGATCCCACTTCCATCCATAATTTTCTTATTTAATTCTTCTTGATAATTGATATGACTGGTGTTTGAAAACATTGTCCATTTACGCTTGCCAAACTAAATTAGAGGCAAGTTTGTCCTGGTTCAGAGTCCTCCTCCATAGCTGTTTTTAATCAGATGTTTTGGGGAAAATGCGTTTGTCTGTCACGTAGACATGCAAAACAATCCTATTTCTTGTGATTGCTTATACTTAAAAGCTTCTGTAATTCCTGGAGGAGAGAACTTGATACTTCTGTAAGGTATTCATATTATTAGTAGCTATAATTATTTATGAAAAATATGTATTTTTGTCATCCAAGGCCCTTCTAATTGTTTTCCATCCTCTTGCTATTGAAGGCTGATATGTTCCTTCTTCTACACAGATGGAGGACTGTGAAATCAGAAATGCACTAGCGGACACTTTCTCCCAAAATGGAACTGCAGGAAGGGTGGTGATGGAAACAAAACTTCATTAATAGAAAGACATTTCTGGTAGACTTTTGAGGGAGCCCAATGCTGTTTGAATGTATCACGAGCTGTAGTGGAGTAGGACCTTTGAAAACCTCCATTCCTTGGAGCTGTGGTGAGTAGTGTGGTCCCACTTGCTGAAATGTCAGAGCTCAGCACCTTCAAATAAAGGTGGCAAACACAGGGATCTGGTGCCTCCATTTGAAAATGAAGTTGCAGCCAGTATTTCTGCACTACAGGGTTCAGCATTTTTATATTTCAGTGCTATTTCATGCAATCAAATATTTTACTGGCTAGGTTTCTTAGTCCAAGAGTAGAAACAAATTTATTTGAACATCAAAGGCTAAAAAACCCCATCAACTAAAGTATTTGTATATACTGTGATTTTTTGTCATTTGCAGCTTCAAACAGCTTTATGTTTCCTCTAATATGCCTTCAACTGAAACATGGTTACATAAACTATGACAGCAGTAGGATCAGAATTTTGTAATAGTTGGACTCAATATCTTCAGAGTAAAAGAAACATCGAATCCTATAAATGAGAGAGCAAATTGTGCTATTCACTTGCCTCTATTTGCTTGGCAATGATCTACAAGCAACTAACTGACATTAAATATATGGCATTTAGAAATAATAACAACAAGAAAGAAAAACAATTGTTTGAAATTCAGGAGACTCAATTCAGTAAAATTTAGTACTCCAGATGTATGATGGAAGAATATTGTCTTCACAACACGCTGCAGTCTTCACAGGAGCTCAGGTAATGGCTCTGGGCCGTAGGAAGAACAAGGAACAAGGTTTTTCACTTCCATGGGCAATGAGCGACTTCATTGCTGGGATTCTCTCCTCTTCCCTTGCTCTGCCCACTCACCAGGCTTGACTTCACTGCTGTAGGTGGCTGTCATCGAGCCATAAACAAGGACTGGAATAAGATAGTGCCACCCACTGCACACCTTGCAGCTCTTGGCCCTCTGGAGTCCCTTTTCATTTGCAGTGGAAATGTCTTGCTTTTCTTCCTTGGAGAATATGTTGTGCCTTAAAACTATGTAAACTGACAACTGACTAACAGCATGAAAAGGCCGGGTTTTAGGCCATAAAGATTCCTCCTTCACACCTGCTTGGGGACCCTTCGTCGCTCCTTACCGCTACAGCTGGTGCCTGAACATGGAAGACTGACCTATGGCGAAGAGCAGACCTTGCTTGGGACCGAAGTCCCCGGGCCGCAGGAGCGACCCCGGACTGCGATCTACACCGGATCCCGCGGACCCCCTGCAGTGCTTCCAGGCAGTGCCCAAGAGAAAACCTGGCAGAAAGACGTGTTCTCTGCACTTCTGCCTTCCTGCCAAGTGTTTGCTGTTCTTTGCTGGGAAGCGCCAGGTCAGATCTTTGTCTCAGAACAGAAAGTCCTGGGGCTAATTTAATAAAATAGGGTGATTCTTCAATCTCCATCCTCCATTGTTTCAGGCTATCTGTTGATGTAGGAAAATATTAGTGAAATTTTTATTTGTAGCCATGAGGGAAAGTTTAGAGGAAAGCTGGGGTTTTGATACAATCATATGCTTTTACTGGGTTGGAGCCTTAGGCCTGGAATTATAGAATGGTCCCACGCACAAACAAAATTAAAGGGAAATATTTTAGTACATTTCCTTTGTGGCAATATTTCTCCCGTGCACTCTGAATATTGTTAAAGAGTTTCTAGCCACTATATTATAACAAAACAACATGCACCTTTCTTATATTTAAGGATCCAAAATAATATTTATGCAGACATCGCCTGCTAAATTTTCAATATATTTTGTTGTCAGACTTCTCTCATGTTTTTTAAATGTTTTAAATGCATTCCTAGGCATGACAATGTCTCATTATGCTTTTGGAGATGTGTGCTCTTACACAGTCTGCAAGGTGACTACTAAAAAGCATTTCAATTTCCAACAGCAGGCATTCTTGAAAGTGGATTAATAAAGGACAAAAGCCTCAGTGATGACAAACGTATGACAGTTAGCCAGGACATGAGTGTTATGCAGATGTCACTCATTTTGGTAGAAATCTCATTAAATTCGATGCTTGGATGTAATCATTCATGGTGTCAGTCAGATGGCTAATGCAGAAAGGCCTTTCTCCCAAGGGCTGTTTTATTGCTCAGCATCTCTAAAACAATTTTTTAGCTGAGAATAGCCAGTTGAGGAAAAAATACATGGTCTGTTCAAATGCTTATCTGGAAACTACACAGAAAATGACTGGTCATAAATGCACTATAGTGCAGTTGACCTTCATGAAGAAGACATTTGGGGCTGTGATAGGCTCTTATACAACTCTAGGAGAACTGGGAACCCACTGTCAAGGATATTAGTCAGTTATCTCCTTTCAGAGCAATTCTATGGATTGATACTTCATTTCAGGACATGCATGGTTGCATTTTGGCAAATTTGTTTTATGTATCTTTTTATTGTTGGAATGATCATCCTGAGAGGTTGTTAGGTTGCTTGCCATGATACAAAGTTAATGTGAGAATTCGTGAAAAACAATTACCAATAATAGCTGTAGTCATTCAGCGAGGCAATGCCCTTTCCTGTGAATCCCAGAATATGCACTGATTTACGCCGCTGCTGCCTGACCAGGAGAATTCTTACTTTAACCAAACAGCTAAGAAGCCTGATATGTAGCAGTTCACAAACACAGATTTCCTGACCTGAAGATTTTTGCTTTATGAATGACAAAATGCACTGGCTTGTCACCAAGATGAGAGGTCAAGAAAAAGAGCATAAGAAAGAGGCAGTAACTACAGAATAGTGGAGAAGGTACATAAAATTGCTGCATAAAACAGGAGCTTGACTCTTGCAGCATAAAGCCCTTTGCTGTACCCAGCTATGACAGATGATGTGTTCCCACATGGTGGAGCGGGTGATGGAGAGAAATTTGGGTGTATAGTAGATGCTAGAGACACTCTGGTTTTAGTGGATACATTCATAACCCAATGTCATGGGTTAACCCCAGCTGGAAGTTTTAGTTTGAGGATTCTCAGCAAACCACTACACCCCAGTCCCTCCATGCAAGGTTTCTATAAGGTACATAAGGGCTGTGGGCAGATGGAGAGGTTATAACCCAGCCAGTGTCAGGAAGGTTAGGCTCAGGATTGGCATGTTAGAAAGAGAAGACACTGATTGACTGTTTCAGCCTGAATAGTCTCAACTAATTTCAGGGACGAGGGTCAAGAGAAATCCCTGGTGTCCTGCCTGAGAAGTTCCTTTAGTAGTACATATGTCATGTTGTGCCCCTTTGCCCTGATGACTTTTCTGCCCTGTGCAAACCTAAAACTAGTGAATTGGAAAGAGGCAACCTTGACAGCTGCTGATTTTTGTGAGCTCAGATTCCAGACTGCAGTCCAGAACCTCTGAGCTGGATTTTTGTGTAGCAGCACTTGATGACACAACTATATGGACAGCACAGGGAGCTAGAATTTCATCTAAGGTGTAAAAGCACAAGTAGCCTATGAATTGATCATGGATGACATTGCTAGCAGGTCCCAAATAGAGTAAGAGACTGAGTTTTGGAAATGTCTCTTTGGCATGGCCTGCTGACTACCTTTAGTGCTGTAGGACATCCCTTGCCAGCTGTCCCAACCCTGGTCCATGGTGTTTCCTTCACTCTCTGCAGTCCTACCATGGGCACCAGCACTCCCATGTGTCCATGACACTTCATATGTCTCTTTCAGTCACTGAGTTAATAAACATCATCACATCTGATGTCTAATTTTATATTTGTTTCTAGGCACTTTTTAACTGAAGTAAGTTCATACCTCTAAGTTGATGCTTGTAAAAAAGCTTCTATAACAAAGGATCATTTTTAAACTCTTGGAAAAAAAGCTTTTTAAAGATATGAATCTATTTCCCTTTCATATCATTAAAATATTAAAAAAAAAAAGGTCCTATTACTGGATCAAATTCCTGGAAATGTTTTGGTGAAGTCTGTGGGCTAAAGGGCTGATTCCCTGTCTACAGTAATATACTATCTTCCAATGTTATAAATGTGTCAGATGACACACTGAAGAAGGACAAAGTACAAATCTGAACTCTAGCCCTGATCTCATCTGCTCTTATGCTGGCAGACAGACTCTATCACAATTCCAGCCCTGTGAAATTATGACTTTTCCAGCCAGTCCTTTGGCACAATTAATGGATTACTGTGGGCTGGGGCAAATCCTAACAGGTAGTTTTCCATGCCCATCCTGAGGGGAGGGGGACTAGGGATGTAACTGTGTGAATTGGAATTCTGCTGTACCCTCTGGCCTCAGGGAACAGTTCTGTATTACGGACATATTCTGTGAGTCCAAATAGTGGGGTCTGTGCTCAAGGCATCTTCCTGGCCTTTGCTACAGCTCAAATGTAATTTCAAGGACCAGCAAGAATCTGCTGACCTTGTTTATGTTCCATTTAATAATGTGTTTGAAGGCCTTTAAACCCAAGTACTTGTCTTTAAGTTTTATTGGCAATACCACAATAGAAAGGAGCAGAGTGGTCAACCTAACCAGCGGCTCCTGCGTTATATTTGCTCCGGGTCACTGGAGTTCAGAGGAAACATTACTTCTCAAAAAATAAAGTGTAAGAGTGGATTTGTTGCTTAGATTGCTAGTTTTGCCAGTCTATAAGACGAATAGCTTTAACCTTTTTATTTTATTTTTAGACCACAAAATGTGTACTCAAACTACAGATTGTAGTCACAAAGACTTTCATCCCTTCACACTACAGGACTGTGCTCTGCTTCATTTCAAGATCTTACGGCTTGCAAGTAGTTGTTTGATCTCAATGGTCATTCAACTTACACTAGGCATGAGCAGTGAATTTGGTTAGCTCTCAGGGCACAATCTTAAAATACATGTTATATATATGTTCATCTCAATTTTAAAGAAGTTTCCTGCCATGTTTTTGGGGGTTTTTTGTTTGGTTGGGTTTTTTTGTCACTAATATTTGTACTGGTCAAAGGATGTTAATTATGTCTGTATATGCTAATAAATTTCCAAGGGTATACAGTGTTGATGCAGAGAATTAAAAGGACTAGACTTTATTTTTTTTCCCTTAGATAATCACAGTGTCTATTGATATCCATAATGATAGAAAACACAATTTGAGCAGAAGAAGTGAAAAAGATAATAAAAGCAAACAACAATGAGTAAACTATTACTAAAATACCCAGAAAACAAACAGCATCTAAATCTACTAAAATCCTTAAGTGTAGATGAGTGAGATGGTACTGTAAACAAAGTTAACTGTATTTATGCTTGGAGACCACAGGTCTATTTGTAATATTACTGACACCAATACACCAATACACCAATACATTATTTCTTCTAAAGTATATTTTATAATAGATATAAAAATATAAATCTAAAAATATTTTGTACAGTACTTTTATGAAAATTATGACATCATGGAATCATTAAGGTTGGAAAAGACCGCTAAGATC